>CM068305.1:40384038-40984038 GCA_034768735.1 Schistosoma mekongi | reverse complement strand
AATCTGGTGTTATATCTTATACAGCGATTCAAAATTTTATTGGAACTTTGAAATCGCGATTGTGTGTTGCTCAGGTATGTCATCGTTCATTACAACAGTATGTCCCTACTTGCGAATTTGCATTCTTTGCAAAATATCCAAGCTGTTATCAAACATTCAAATGTGAATAGCTAATTAAATTGTAGCTATTTAAAAAAATTTTCTCGCTATCAATTCATTGTATGTTGTCTACTCTTATTACATTTATAGTTTTGTTTGTAACTTTCGGTCTACATGTTTCACTTTTATGTTGCTTTTTATTATTACAAACGTGTAATTAGTTTAGAACATAGAAAAGTGTCATGTTTGTTTGTTCACTAGTAAGTGCAAAAACTATTCTTTTAAAATATTTGGTTTTAAGTATAATATCAGGGTGCATTGGTTATGGGTTGGCAATGTCTGTCTACTATCAGAAAATTGAACACAGCTTTATTATATAACAAAAAGGAGGATGGTAGTAATTCGAGTTGATACTAAGTTGAATCATTTATGCTCAATGTAATAATTATGAATTTTTTAATTAAATGTGTAGAATGATGAATTTTGAATTTGATATCTCACATTGACCCCGGTTAGACAGTCACTAAGAACGAGTAAATAGGTGGATAAGTTCGTGCGGTATTGTTAATTGACTGAAATCAGAAATGTTAATCATTCGATGTGGATACAATGTATTTAAGCTTGAGAGGCCGCCTAAAAAATTGAAGGTCATGTGCTCAATCCACAATAAGGACATGTGTGTGCACTACTGAACAATCACATACTAAGACGAAGACGCTCTTCAGTAGTTTCTGGTTCTTACTGGCTCTCTAACCACGGTCACTCAATCACTTCAAATTCAAAATTTTAGGTATATTTGAAATAGGATTTTATTGTTAAGTATATAGGAGTGTTGGAATTTATTTACTAGTCGAGCTGGCTTTGTCATGTTGCGTAACCAAATACGGTTAGTGGTTTCATTTTTGATCCCCATTTCATTATTATTTTACGTTTTAGCAAACAGATCTCAAATTTTTAATCAAAATCCGTAGAATATGTGAGGATTTGCATTCATTTCTCTATTAGATAGTTTTCTCATATGGTTTAACGGTATAAACTAACCACAACTCCATTATGCTAAGAATCAAAATGCTCGATAGCGTAACATTATATTTTGTTCTGACTTTTAATTGAATAATTAAATTAGATTCAGATTTATATAGTAAGTGGGAACCATAGTACTTTTCATCTTCAACACTATGCATGTCCCATCCTACCCACGAATAAGCTCTACTAAGTAAATTAGATAGCCACTAATAAAATTTCTACAATTGTTTAATTAATTCATCCAATTATGGTTAACTATTCACGAATGAACCAGTTTTTCTGTCTGTATATATTTATTTTTAGGTGTACAATGAGATCAACCAACGTGGGTCATTTGATATGAATTATTTATGTTTTCTATTGTGTGCAGCTATTGTAGCGAATATAGCATTGGTGACCAATTCCGCTGGTGTTGTATTTGCTAGTATGCTTTTGTCACCTCTGATGGTAAGTATCCATGACTACTACTGTGTTATGTGATTATATTCAATCGAGCAAATACATCTTTTGGGAGGAGAGATTTCTAATACACAAAACAACTTATGAATAGATGCAGTATATAGAACGTTCAAAAAGAAATGAACTGGAACTTTTCTCATTGTTAGCCTTTGCTTATAATACCAATTTATAGCCGCACGGAACTCAACCTTTATTTGAAGCTCAAACATTTAAAACTTGACACTGAGTTTCTGAAGCTAAAATAATGTACTTAATACAGTAATAGTTTGATTTGTTAAGTAGATCTTATTTATGCCTAAACTCTACATAACGTTTTTAAAAAATTAGATCCTTACATTGATGAATCACCAAGTAGTAGTCATGTTTGTCTAGTCCTTCTTACTGGTACTTGGAAGAAAACCAGCGTAAAAGTGTCAATCAGCAGGAAACTTAAGACTACCTCTGACCACCTAATAAATCATAATCTGAATTATTTAGCCAAACGTTTCCAACGAAGTTTGCGTTACATTATATAAAATACCTATCTATCTGGCAAAATAAAAAAAGTTGATTTGTAAAGGCGTTAATCCCTTAGTACTAATGCTTAGGACTTTAGTTGATTAGTATCCGTTACCACATATGAATTCAGGGATAATTCGCTTGATATAGAATCATGGACTCCACTTACTAGCCACAGTCCAACTTTAAACAAACTTGTAACAACACTGAGGCAATCTACTCAGGATGCATATGTGGTAACAGAGACTGATCAGTTGTAGTGATGAACATGAATAACGGGAAAATACAAATCCCTAAAAATAATATATACATATCCATTGCGGAAATGTTGCTGTCTGAAATCAGCAGTATAGTGGATGACGCGATGATATTCGCTTTATCCGAACGGACTGCATCCAAGCCCCGATGTGAATGTCAACACCAGAATAATGAGACATCCTATCAATAAGTTCTAATTAGGACGAAAATCACTTCCTAAAATTTACCTTTCAACCACAATCCAACTGTAATTAAACCTATTTGAAGATTTTGTTCCAAAAATGTCCGGGATGATTGACCAAGATATTTTGGTCTCACATTTTTAATTTGACTACAACTTCCAACAGAGAGATGGATCACTTAGTGCAACCTTAAATTAACATTTACACTTAAAAGTATATTACACTAGAATGCGTGGAACTCTAACAACTTATTGCTCTGTTCTTGTTGATACATATTTCGTTAATGGGAACTCGGAAAGTTTGAGTAAATCTTCAGCATAAAATTGCCTTTTTTGTCTTATTATTGTTTATCCAGTGAAATCAACTGATGCTTTTGAAATTATATAAAGAAGAAGTGTACATTCATGAATTTGCCCATCAGTTTTATAGGCGAAATAATTTAATTGATCATTTTTTAAATAAACTTGAAAAGAAAATATGTTTACATTTAGTTTTTACAGTATCACATTACAACTAACAGTTGTAGTTACCTCTTAATACTCGTAGAATACAGTACGTCATTAGTTTATCCTTAATGAAGTATATAAAATGAATGAAGCTGCAAAGAGTATGTAAATAACTTACGAAATATTTAGTATTGTTAGTGGATTTGTCAAGAGGCAGGAAATTTGTTGAGCTGATTTCACAGTTGGATACGTACACGTAAATAGGTTTCCTGTGTATTCACCATCGGGTTTTCAATAGTTTTCAGATGCACCGTTTACACATAAATCTTCTGTAAAATCATAAATGTACTTAGATGTTTATATTGATTGATCACTACGTAGTGACGAATGTTATATAAGTCTAATCTCTGATTATGCTGATCGAATTTTGTCAATAAAATTGCGATGTAGCCATAGTGCCTCGAAATCGCAAACACTAAGTTGAGATGGAAGAAAGTTAGGGGAGAATCGATAGGAAAATCTTGGCATAGATATCGGGCTATTTGGTGTTCGTCAGTGAGACTTACTAAAAACCTTAAAAACCTTGATACTCAGTGGTAGATTCTATCCACGTTTACCCGATTTCACCGGGGGTTATTCAAATTGCGACATTTTGCCCCAGATTTCAAGTCATTTAGACTACTAACCACACTGAAAATTGGATTCAATCAGCATTATGAAGGACTACATATGCGTTACACTACATTACCTAACTGTCAACTAATGTAAACGTCGCAGTCAGTTTAATAGGGTATCAGTGTGTGGAGGGTGGTTTGAGGGTAGTCAGCTAGAAACTCTGGACCTTAGTTTCGTGCTGTTTGGCACTGGTCAGAAAGGCATACCTGTAATTAAGTCACTTAGACAAGTGACCACATTAAAACATGATTGATAGAATTCGATCAGCATTATTAAGGACTTAACCAACATCTAACCGGTTACTACACACCGATGATTGACCTACTTATCCATATGTGTTTATACAAAGTGGTGTTAAACAACAACTTGCAGTTAATCTAAATTTCTCGGTATTGTCATTTTAGCTGATTTTCTGTTGCTCAGAAAAAAAAGTACTGTCCACTTGTATCTATTTAACCACAATCTATAGGTTCACCCTTGAGAGTGTCATTATTGTACAACATAGAGTCTAAGCTATTTTTACACTAGACTTTAGTAAACGGATATTCTCTTAACAGTTCTAAAAATTTATTCAAAATGTACATATATACATATATATGCGGTTTTCAATACCAAAATTGAAACCTGTTTTAAGACTTGATTATCTTACTTTAAACACACTCTCACTGTTTGTTCAATTCTAGCATTTTAATTTATTCTACAGTATAACAGAAACCTTAAAATCAGATAATTTGAAAGTGCATATAATCATTTTTAAGTACAATTGATTGAAAGAGGGATTTACTGTGTTCACCTGTGTACTTTCTTTTATTGTTTGTGCAACCTGCTTATATTATCATATTAAATGTGGCTTAATACCAATTAAGATGTGAATCATTGATATAAGCTCTTATTCCTTATTCATTCTTATTCAAACTTACCCAATCAACTATTTCCAAATTATATTTGAGATGTGGTTGGTTTCTGAATTGTGGCCTTCATGAGAACCACATTTTTTATAATCTTCAAACAGTATTTAGAATTAAGCCTCAGACTTTCTCATGAGCTATGGTAGCTTTGTATCACTTCCACACTAGTACACTTAGAAATCACCATACTTTGTAGGAACTTCGTCTACATGATACTGGAATTTACTTTGATTGTAGGCGAGCCATGAATTATTTTGAGCACTATGTAACTAGTCCTAAAGAAAATTCTTGTTATTGGTTTAACAAGATGATTCACTTTATCCACGATCTTCTTCACATTTGACTTGCGGGCTTTATCAAGCTTACTTGAGAGCTGATTGCAATGTATTGTGATAGGCGCAAAAAGCTGAGAATTATTCATTTGTGAAAATTTATCCAAATAATTAGAAGGTAGTTATTGGTTATTTTTCCAGTTACTTGAATAGCCTGAAACTGAATAGGCTTATAATGAAAAACACTCGTTTTAATCGATTCATATCCAACGTCTATAACGCGAACAAAATGTGCCTGTGTTTACCGTTACCATTAGAGATAATTTTTTCAAAAATCACACTCTTTGGTGATCTGTGGGACTTGAGATTTTCTGATGTAACATGTTCTGCATTTTGTAATTTTCCAGATATTAGGTGGTATGTGCCCATAATTTAGTTTTGTTATTTGCTATGTTGTCTGAATGATATGATAACATTGTCAACAGGCCGAATGCCATAACGGCGGCACCCAAAGATAAATATGTTATTACTAATAATGTTTTTCGTCAGAGTATTTTGCAGTCGACAACTTCTTATTGTTAAACTTTATGCGACTGACTGTAAGTCAGCTATTAAGGAATTTTCGACTAATAAAATATGTAGAGTTTCAACTGTGACGTTGTTATATATACTCATTTCTTTGAATTTTCCCTGTTTACACTTCCTGTTGTACTGGCATAACATTTGCTATAAATACACATGATATCTGCTAGGCAAAAGCAACAGAAAGGATGGCTTTGTTAATAATTCCGACCATTTTTTTAAAAACAGATATCTTGCTTATACCTAGAGCATTTCAGATGACAGGTTACCAAAATGCCCAACGTTTCAATTTCAGTTTAAATAAACACGGATAGAACTCACTCATATATTATCAATTTTGTTGGGACCTTATAATTTCATACTGTTGATCACATTCTGTTAGCTAAGTATCAATGTGACAACTAGTCTAATTGACTCGAAATCGCGTTCATTAGTGTTTGGTGTTAGGTGGTTGTAGGTCTGGGCAAAATATCCTAGACATATGTTTCCTGTTATTTGTTGCTCGTTAGATAGTCAGTTGTGGTTCGGATAACACAATGGGAAAGTTTTAAATTTTGAAACCTTGTGAAATAGATCCAAAATTCACAAAGGATGCATCAGCTCCCTGCCAATCGTTTACAATATTTCTTCAACTAATGATATCTTGTTATAGATATTGTCTTCCAAGTCATTTTAACTTTCCACATTCAAACATTTTATTCCATTTCTAGGATCCAATAATGTGTATTCTTTTTGGTCTGAATTTACGCGATCGTAATATGACAACTAAAGGTATTCGAAATACATCGATTTCACTAATTATCTGCGTTATGATTGGTAAGTTATGTTGAGTAGTTTCCTTCTTGAATTAAAACTTCTTCATAGTGCACTTACTATATTCTTTCATTGTAAATACATATTTTTTCTAATGGATGTAACCATTCGACACATATGAGTTTAATCTAAGTTCAATTAATGTTGGAATAGTTGTTTGTGTTTGTTGATGTTGACTGGGTACCACCGGAGATTAAGCGTTCGCCATGTGACCTAAAGAACCTTGGTCTTACTCCCTGGTAGAATAAAGGGTGTGCACTTCTGAGGTGTCCCATGTGTAGAAGAGACACCTGTCCAATGTTTCCTGGTTTTCAGTAGTAGCCAGCGAACATCAATTCTCGACGAACATAAACAACTAAACTTTAAATCTATCTCTGAGTGTTAGAATAGTAATCCAGTTCAAAAATACAACTTATTTTAAAATACTAAAAAGATTGATGACAGAATCTTTATATTCTGACAACTATATTGAAATGAAGTGATCTTTAACACTTTATCTGTTAATTACTTTGTCTTAATGTGATTGAGCAGTGGAATAAGTGTTTTGCGTGAGTAAAACTGTCCACGTATATCTCGTGTAGTGTCTAGTAAACGTCGTCATTTTTGTTTGAATTCATTGAAACGGAATTGAATACTGTAATACAATTGAGCAGTCCTTAACAGGAATTAGCTACTGGCTAGCAGTAACTTATTTAAATCGAATAGAATCTGAATACAATGGAATTTTATGTTCTTGTTACTGTTAATACTGATTGTGTTCATAAACATTTAAAGGAAGAAATAAGAGTGAATTTATTTTGAGAATAAACTTTGTGACGCACACTTCAAATGCATAGAAGATTCAAAACTTAGACATGTAGCCAATTGAGTATGGAATCAAGTTTAATCCCGTTAAAATCTGAAAATGTTGAATTGACTGTCATATAAATAAGTGTTCATATTTATCCTGTTGTTAATGTTTAAGACGAAATTTTGACCAGACTTGTTCTGAAAATTAACTTTCGAGATCGCTATACACGGTGCGATTAACTTACATTACCTAGTTTAAACAATTCTTAAAATAACCATCAGAAATTCTTGACTCTATTCATCCAACCAATAGAAACTCAGATTACATAATGACATAACGGTATATTTTGAATTTAATTACAGAATATAAATCACTTAACAAGTATGTTTAAATTTTTAACAAAGGCAAAGTTCACCGTTTGATCGTTCCAACTGAGCATTTAATGCAAAGTTGTCAAAACTACAAGGACAACATTTTGTAAAAAAAACAATCATAATCATAAGTGTTAGAATACTAGTCAAATATTTATTATCAAGAATATTTCTGTAAACACAGTTACATTTAATAAATAGTGTTAGTTATAATTTACAAAGAAAGTGGTTAAAGTATATTGACGCTAACCATTCGGAGTGGTCGATGTCAGGAGAGGATGCAGCTATCTCGAACTGATGTTTCGTTAGTAAAGGAATCAAGGTGTCATATTTGCAAAGAGATTCCACTCACGTTTTCTATAACTAAGAGCGAGGTAAACAAAAATATTATAGGACTTATAAAGTTGATGATGTATGTAGGGCAGAATTTGAGCATAACTAGGCATCGCGAAAGGGGATTTACTTCAAGCTTATATTAAAGTCAGGTAGATAAAATATTATCATAAAACGAAGTTCGGTAACTGTACTGCATAATAACAGTGTACGCACTTAAAGTTCCTATAATTTTGCAAATGGAGTACGAAATAATCAATGGTGTAGACAGTTGTAGTGCAGTACCACAAGAGATAAAAGTAATCACATAAATAGTACGAAGGAATCTGTTTCACGAATAGACTGTGGTGAACTTTTACTGATTCTAGCGTATGGATTTAGAATGAAAAATTTTTACTTCAGGAGCTGATTTACAAAAGTTATGGCACGGCGATTTTGAAAATCGTCTTGAATTAATGAATGTAAAAGATGTTTTACAACATAAAATGAAAGCAATTAGAAAATTATATTAATGCAAGGAGATACCACTTATTCCAACATACCTTCCCAAGGAAATATTTGGTATAATTGAAAAGATTTTCCCCAGATAAAGACACCAGAGTAATATGTAACTGAATATACATTTAGAGTTAGGAATAGAACTTAGGGTTATTATCGTTGAATAAATAGACTAACATCTAATCATAACGCTAAATTTTTACTCATATCCTAACCGTTTTAACTAAAGTAGCCCTAAATTCTAACTTTAAATACAGATATCACTAGGCTTCCGAGTGGTACCCTACCTCATACTTTCCAATATCTTAATTTAGTAAAAGCCTGTTTCCTATTGACTCAACTCTACCAAACGAAAGATTTTTGACTCTAGTATCAATGTGAACATTAATAATAGGATAGAAGTGCATTCAAATGTTAAGTCCTACATAAAATAATTTCATTGTTTTCCATTGCTAGTCATCATCTGTGTATTCTAAAAGGTGAAGTCCTTAGTTGTGATGATCACTTTTGTTATCTTGATTGCTGTAAACCGACAGTTCTCTTGTTTTGCTTTTTGGCTACTAATAAATAATCCGATTATTGTGAGTTGAATACATAATTTGTTTAGCATTATCTAGTGATTTCAACTAAAATGAATAGGTCACTTAGCTAATTTAACTCAATATTACATAGCCCTATAACAATTACAGATTCATAAATTAAAATGTTGGGAAAGTACCGAACATTCTATAAGGTCAGTTGGTATTCAGGATTTCACCATTTGTCACTGACTTTCTATTTCATTTTATATTGATAGGATTAACATTTGGTTATGTGGCACATATAATTAGCGCTTTTCAAGATGTTACACCATATCCAACGAGTGAAATGGTTCAAAGGTAAGCAGTTGATCTTCATCCTTTTTCTTTACTAATTACAAATCATTGATCATACGTATTCACATCTTAAACTTTAATCTAAACTACCTTATCGTTTATTAGCTGTTTTCTACTAATTTCTCGATTAGTGCGACTGTATATTATTCACTATTTGCTTTAATTTGAAAACAAATTGTGAATGAACTAATGTTTATATTTGAATTTATGACAGCCTAATAGAAGTGCTATAAGTCAATTACAGGTTGAATCATACTAGTTTCAAAAGACCTGTTTTTTGATGATAATCCAGGTGGTGAATGTATAACAAGAAACATCCATTTTCAGCTTTTGACGTAACCAAGAGCATATCTGTCGAAATAATAAACAATATTCTCCACAATGTTTACATTGTCTACCAAGCGTATCGTTTCTATAACGTTTGATAATTTTTCATATCATTTAGTAGGTAGGTGCCATATGTTAGAGTGCAGTTATCATCAAAGAATTCATTTCAGCCCTTTATTGTCACTACATAGATGTTTGTCATCCAGCAAGTCGGGCTACGCTACAATGATAGTCTCCGGTAATTCCAGACGCCTTGAGTGTAATACTTTACAAAAATTACGCTGTAATATGGATTACTTGCCCATTAATATGGCAAAAATTACTGGATAAAACACACTGAATATCAACATAACAGTAGATAACCTTAGCCAATAACAATGAATTGATGCATTTATAGCCTAGTATGTAAGTAAAATCAAACAAAGAATTGTTTACATGTAGCTTTGTGGGCTTGCCAGTGAGTCTTAGTTAGTTTGCTTATATAAAACCAATTCTAAATCCATAGACAGAATCTTACTGTAAACCCTCCAAACTGAAAGCATGTACAAGTCAAACGATAATGAACATTCATTTCAGATTCTCAGAACTGTAAAAATAATGGACTGAAAACATTTTATCGGAAAAATATGTCATCACTGGAAGTTTTCATTGGATTATCGACATTATGATGAGATTTGTTTAGCTTAAGGAACTGGGATTTATTAGTACGTAAAAAGCACTTTGTTAGTAATGAGAAACACTGATGTCATCACACACAGGTGAAGTAGAATTCTATTTTATTTTATGCAAACAGAGAATTTCACATCATAGCAACAGTTTGTAATGTGTGTGATTGTTGTTGAATAGAAATGTCGAACTTTCACTAAATGACCTGAGAAACTGAAATCTCATGAAGTAGATTCGGAGTGATGTTACTTTTAAGTAGTATGAGGATATCTAGTTCTCTCAGTCTAACAGGCATTGCAATTTTGATGCGTTTATAATGTATTTATGCTCTGTGTTCACTCATATTCTTGCTAGTATTATTTGAACTGGATTCACTTATTCTTTCTACCTAGATATGTTTAACTAATATTCAGTAATGAGTGAAGATAACCTATGAAAGTTATTAGTATCAAGCGTCAGGATCAGAGTACTTATATGCTTATTGGAACGAAGGCTGCGGCAAATTGGTCAAAATAACATATGACACTAAAGAGTTACTTCATAAACTGATAGTTTCAACAATATGAAGGATTAGGCGTTGTTTATCTGACTGATAATCCATAAAATAGCAAACAGTGCACGTTACTGATAATAGTCGGAGTGATTTAACATTTACTTTTATTTCTCATACATATTCTTTGTGTTTCTTATTCTCAATTATGGACATGTTTATTCATTGTCTTTTTTAGCTGCTTTGTATACTTTCTTTATATTCATTTTTGTCGATTACTTACAACTTGAAGTGATCCTGTGCTTTGTCAGTTTGTATGTGGATTTCTCCAATCCAGAAATTGTCATAAATCAAGAACAAAGTAATAGGAGAAAAAATTAACAACATGTCGAGTCAATGAAATACTACAGTATAGGATGTCTTCAAGTGGTGTTCAATGAAGATTTATTTAGTATAATTGATGCATTACTTCCTTATATAAGTGACTATATTCAACTTACCATGATCATACATTACTTTTTGTTCATTCTTTTACGTTTTCTGGATCTAAGTTACTGCGGTATGTACGTGTCAGTGTGTGTGAAGGGTTTTCATTAGTATTCGCTTTAACTAAAAGACTGAAGTGCCTAATGTTATTGGAATGTTGTTTGATATATAACTTGGCGCCTTCTGAGTGGTCTCAAACTAAAACGAAACGGTTTCTAAGGCTTACCTGAGTTTGTGAATGATCTTCTCTAGCCGATGTGACAGATCACGATGGACAAATATTTTCGAATATATTGTGACACCTGTTGGTTTATTTGACAGGAATACTGTTACTATAACTTTAATTAAGGTAGAACTGGAATGTTAGGTCTGAGTTTTCTCAAATGTCACTGACAAATTCATAGTGAATTCTTAGCTTTCGCTTTTTGGGCACACTATATAATTCTGTTTTTAAAAGAAAAATAGAGAACTCAGCGAGGAAAAGTGTCTATTCGACGATATCACTTACTGAAATTATACACTCGTATTTATAGTAAGATCTCTTAAAAAAGAATACAATGACCTACAGAGAGCAATCACATCCTAAAAATTTTCCAGGTTTAGGCTCGAAAGGAACAGATTTACCAAAATTGTGCACTCCTGAGGCCTGAAATCTGTGTGCGGATGTAACACGTTCAATCGCTACCTTTTTGCTAGTCTTAATGTCATTTTTGAGAGGTTCGTTTGATGTTTTCTTTAATTTTTGTTTTTCTTTAAGTTTCTTATTATTCTCTTGTTACGAATCCCCTTCAACTTTCTATTATAATGATTATCTTCGGCACGTGATTCTTCTCTTCTCCAAGTGAAGAATTATCTCTCACTTATCTTATCTGAAATTCCTTTTAACCACAAACTCTTTCTCGATTTAAACAACTACGTAACCTTTTCTCAATCTTTGTGATACATTAAATTTGAAAAACTTTTATAATACAATCCCTTCCTATCGATTAATATTAGGAAAAGACATTCACTATAAATACAAGTGTACAGATTCAGTAAATAACTTAATCCACTTATTTCGCTAATTCTGTCTATTTCACAGACAAATATTTAAATGTAAGAGAATAAGTTTTTTAAAAAAAATAGCGCGATTTCGCACTTTGGAAATTCCACTCTCTCTTACTCTTGTGTTTAATTGTAGAGGTGAACTAAGATCTTTTATTGGATCGATGCTTGTAGCAGCCTTCTCTGGAGTTAGTGTTTCGTTCGCTATACTGAGTAAACGATTATCAGCTTTAATTGGAAATGCAATTTCACTGTCTTTGTTACCACCAGCAGTCAACTGTGTAAGTCTGTGTATTTCCAACACACTATTATTGTAAAATGTTGAATGAGTTAAGCTCCCACATTAATTGTGAATAAAACTAAAATTTGATTAAATACTGTCAAAGATTTGAGTTACCTTACAAAGCAAGTACTAAATTGACAATTCTACCGATTCTGGTTCGAATTATTCCATGATTCGGAATTCTTTCAATTTCAGATAAGAGTATATGCAAACTTCTAGATCATGGCTAAATTTACTATTCTGAATACTATAAATAACTTCGGAATTTTGCTTTTTATTCGAACGTAGAATGCTTTCTTATGTTCGAGGCAAGGATGAGCTGCGTATCTTCAGGTTGTTATTATGCTTAGTGGGGATTGTTGTATTAAAATGTGATATCCAAAAATGGTCTGGACTGGATGACCATTTACAACGGAAATCATTCGACAGACATTTCGTTCTAGTTGAAGACTCCTCAGTGGTAGTGAAAATCTGTATCTATAACCTGCAATCGAGCCTAGAACCTTTAGATTTCACAGCTAACTTTTACATTTCAGAATACTGAGGCGACATCAAATAGTTGATGTTTATAGCTTAGGCATAGTTTTAAGTTGATAAAAGTGCTAGTAAACTGTTTGAAAAAATTTTCGTCTCATTTATGCTTTGATTAAGCCTTTATGAAAGAGCATAGAGTGTTGGGTTCATATAGTTGCAAAATATTTCATTTCTATGCAAGATAAAACAACATAACGAAATGAATGTATCATGCCCCAAGCTTTGGTGTATCATCTAATCTGTTCATTCGAAAATAACGATGATTAGCCACCCCGGAATGTTAGAAAACAGATAAAAAGACAGATAATGTTGTAAACGAAAGTTAAAAACCACAGATCGTAAATTGTGACATCATATCTTGAATGGTCACTTTAGATCATAATCTACAAAAATTCCGTTTTATCGACTCCTTGGTTTGTGTAGTTTAAAAATAACAGTTAATCTGATCACTTTGTCTATGAATTCCAGCTAGAAGCGTTGGTTTTTACCTTATTTTTGTAACATTGTGTTCTACCAGTAAAATGTGGTTAAATATTCCACCCAACAGTATGTTTGATACTACAAACGAGATGTATTTCTTATGAATTAAATTAAATTCATTTTGATATGGTATCATGACGACTACAAGCAAAGTCAGCTAAAGTTCCCCTGAACAGTTTTGTATTCTATTGGTGTAACACTGTAGAAAAATTCAGTCAATATCAAAATGGATATCATTTGAAGGATTTTTATTGAAGGTGGTTATTGCATAATGCTTATGAATATGCATCCGAAACCAACAAATGTCACTCTATAACAAACGAATTTGTTGATGGTATAATATATTTTTGATTTTTTAGTGATAACATAGTACATTTGTGAATTGATTGTCAACGACCGCGTTGAGTTTTACAAAAAATAGTGTTTATATAGCTAAATCATACTCCTTAGAGCTTCTCACCTCACATATTTATTATTTCTGTGTTCTGATAGACGCTTGTATAAACCAATTGATAGGTGTTGACTGAACTTATAGTAACTAATGAGGTAGTTCTCATTTGTAAAACATCATTAGGAAGTAACTAATGTGTCATTATTGAAAGCTAACCTATCAGTATCCATTTCCAGTGCATTGAAGAGTAAGCATATATTTATGTTATTTTTTTCTCAATGAAACTTCATATGACTCTAGTTAAGCCATTTTATGATTTATCTGTTGTTTTAGGGTCACTTATTATTACTGTCACTTCTGGCCATCTCTACTGGAGAGAAACGTGAGGTAATTGTTTACCTTTTTGATTGCACACTAAATGAGCCGTTCATTGTTCATTAGGGAAACTATATATATATATATATATATATATATATATATATATATATATATATAAGCTTTAAGTTCAGTTGCTGCACTGATCAATCATTTTCTGTTATACAGATGTTGTATTAGGTAGAATGATAACACGTTTATCGTGAATGATTGTTGGACAAGCTAACCACATTTGTTGGTAACTAACAAAAAAGTTTACAGTATTATGACAAATTAAAACAAACAAAACAAGTTAATTAATGCCAATTCATGTATAGTTTATTTTATCTATCAAGTTTTATGCACTTGGAGACATATTTTCAGATAGCTTCCAGAGCATACATTTAATCAGATGTTCACTTGGTTAAGTGTATTTACAAATTATGAGAATACAGTTTTTATAGAACAGTGAATCTACTTATTTGGTTACTTGTTCCTTTAATGGTAATTTCTAATAATAACATTTCCAATTACTCTAAATGGCCTAATTAATTTATCCACTAGGTGTATGTTAAGTTGATGAACTTTGTAATGTCTCATTTATAATGGAGTAGATTTTATTTATATTGATATATTGTGTAGTATACTTTTTATTAAATGCTCAATGGACTCGGTCATTATGACAGTCTCTTAGTCAATATATAGTGGTAGTTGAGTGGTTAATTTCAGTTAGTAAGTTGCATGTCTGAATCCTCCTTCACCTACTACAGTTTTGGTAGTCGGGTCATACAACAATATCAGAGTATACCCAAGAAGTGAGTTGCTTAAAGTTAACATAAGATCTTGTTCCAATGAGCACCGGTTCAAGTTGCTAAAACTTCATATCGACACATACAGAAATAGGGTAACAGTGATAATATTTGGAAAAAATGAGTGGTACATCTCGTCAAATAGGAACCAGCAAGATTAAAAAAATGAAAAGTTTGAACTGATTGGAGAATAAAGTTGTTGTGCAGGCTCAGAGATAGGCGGGGTAGTTGACGACTAGTAGTTAATTATGTATGAATTCATAACACTAACAACAAAAATCGTGGGTCTGTATAGAATGATAATAATAATAATAATAATGAAAGGCTTTTGGGTCAGTGAATCAACTCATGCCAACAGAAATGTTCTGTATTATTGTCTTCTTAAGACTAAACTAAGTGTGAAATAAGAAACCTTTTACAACTAATTTATGAAACAGTCTGTTGCTAAGTGTCTGATAGATTTCAAACGTTACCTTAATTAAGCACAGTTTTATTCTTTCAAACGAACCCTAATCATTTCAAATAAAAGAAAATTGATATGTACATTAATTATAGCTCATTTATCATTTTAATGTTTATGAAGATAAGATCTACATTGGATTTTGAGACTGCCATCTAATCTCATTGAAGATACTGATTAATTTTTATGAATAACTCTACTGACCATAGAAGAGAGAAATATTATGATGTCTTTGTATTCCAACCATTGAATTGAATGCTGTAGTATTAAGATCTGATTAAAGACATTGTTAAGGTATTTATTTATTCTTACATGCAACTCATAAACCTACTGTGTTTCATTAATTCAGTGAACTAATTTAAACTCTATTAAAATAATGCAGGGTACTAGGTTCAAGTAATTATGAATAACAATAATTTGATGTAGATAAAAACCAGTAAAAAGAAAATGCATATTCTTAACTCTACAGATTATCTAATGTTGAATGACATGATAAAACAAATCATTGTTGAACCACAGTATTATTTAGATATACTGAATATAGTCATAACGTTGTACTCTTTCTAAAGTGATTTTCTCCTTGACCTTTATTTACTATCTTTATAAAAAGAATAAGAAGACGACTAAAGACTTAGTTCAAAGGTAATAAATTGCATTTTTCTGATATAAAAACCCATGACAATAAATTTGAAAGCTTTTTAGTGTGAATACAAGATTCAGTTGAACTAATCATGTACCACAATATCTGAATAAAATGGGCACCTCTGCTTTGATATTATTAAAATTCTCTAATTTCTAAATGACACTTTTCAGAATTATTGAAATTAACTTACATGAATTCTGTTGGCAAAAAGCAAAAGTTAACTGTTCTTCTAAAGTTTTATTTAGATAGAGTTTTACCAGGGTCATGTTTTTTCTTTCTTACAACAAAGAGGAAGTATTTCTTTCACACAAATTTTGATTAACTTAGTACTGATTGATAAGTTATATAGAAAATAGATGACTGGAGCCTCAGGGGTACAGAGGAACAAAACATAAATAACTGTTATTATAAGAAGTATTCATTTATAAAAAACAACCCTGAGCGACACTTATTTTGTCTTGATGATGCTGGCCAATCAAACTAGAGGAAGGAAGTCGGAGTATGCAAATGAGCCACTTAGTGCCTACAGTATGTGTAAATTCTAGTCAATCAGAGAGACAGTAATTTGAAGCAAATATGTTGACTGTGTAGAAGTGTACAAAGTTTCAACGATTGCTGTATTTACTGAAGTTTACTTTGGCTTTTATGTTTGTGAGTCGATAAAAACATACCATAAACTTTTCCACATAGCTGTTGAACTTCTAGGTTTTAAAAACTATCATAGGGATGAAGTTTCAATTTAGAAAGCTGCATCTACTTAAGGGCAACATTAAGGTTAAGGAAAAGGTTGTGGTTAGGAATAAAATCAGTTTAAGAATAGTCTAAACTTAAATTAGGTTACTTTGTAGTTTATTTTAGTAGTTTGATTTGTGTGATGAATATGTTTACTCAACAGAAACTAAGTATTTGGTGAATTTATTCTTGTAATTTTTGATCTGTTTTATCGGAAATTGGTTTTCGTTAATGATTCCCTTTATTCCTTGTCGAAGTTATTCTAGGTACATAATGTTAAAAGGTTGTCTTGGATTCTGAAAATATTCTTATATTGCGCTAAATATATAAATAATGATGGTTCTACAACAAATAGCTTTCAACTTGAATTGTTATTGTATTCAACGTGATTAAGTAACAACACACACAAGTACACGATTAACTAGACCAATAGAAAGACTATTAGTGATGACAAACCAATCAAATACATAGGAAAAACAATACAATAAGCATTTAGTTACTCATAAGTAATGTAGTCATCAAAACTAAATCTCATCTTCCGAGTGCCATACTATGATATAACAATAACCGATTTTCAATTGGATAAATCGGATTTTGTGTACCGTTGCTAATTTATCACAATAATTGTTCTTCACGGACATCTTAAGAATCACTCAAGCTTGCCTCTATGGTATTCTGTAGCCTTATGACAATAACTCTGGAATGTGTGAAATGACGAATCTCGATGGAATTCACATAGCTTAATTCAATTTTATCGACAGAAGACCATGTGATTAAGTTTATTTTAAAGAAAACCGTTAACTAACCTGTATGAATCTTACTACAGTTATCTCTAAAATCATTTCACCTAACGAATTTCTCTTGTCCACAAACTGGTATTTACAAAGTAATTCTTTATAAATAAATCATATCCATTTTTTTCAAGCATGATGCCTTTTTTGAATATTTTGTTTTCAAGTATGAAACAACTACAGATGTCGAGTCCAATGTAACAGCAGTTCTGCATTATTGTACATACCCATGGATTCGACAATATGAATTTATTTATATGCGGAATCATTGTAATGCTCCTTTGGAATTTCTATATGTTGGTTTGTCTAGTTTTTGTCTTGTAACAATGAATATCATGTTGATTCTAGTTACTGGATATACAGTGAATAAGGTAAGAAGATTATGTATTGGCTTCCCATTTGCTTATTTATTCACACTCTAATATTCTTTGAATACAGATAATGACTTATGTTAATTTAGAAATACTCTTGTATTTTGAAGTGATATCATGTTGTATAATTTTGTGCCAGTGTTTCGATGTCAAAGTGAGTTTGAGTGAGTTTTCATGTCACTATAAGACTCTGATATCTCAGGCTCTGTGAACAGAGAGTACATTATCACATTTTTTAGCTAGTAAACCTATGATGAATGATGTTCTCACTAGTTAAATGGTTTTTTATGGATTGTTTTCATTATGGTGGATTGAAAAATTCCCAAGAGAGAGATTCCCACAGACTGTTAACTAAATGAATATTGTGGAATTCACATTTAATTCATTTAGATGCCTATACTCTGACAACCTAACTATTCAATGAATTTTGTTTTTGATTGCATACTAGCGAGTGCAACGTTATATACAGCCTGTATCCACACAAGTAGAACTCTTCAAAATATAAAATAATGTTGGTTCACTCAGATAATGAAATATCCCATTTGAACGAAATCATTTCGAATAGATCTTATCCTCCTTAAAGAATCGTAAGCTTGTCAACATCTAGTCGAGCTACTGGTTGTTAATTTAGTATGAGTTTACATTTTCAAGAATTCACTTGAAACTGGAATCGTTACAGTGTATTTTTTTTCAATTTTATTTTTTAGATCAAAAATTTGGTACCACTTTCGTTTACAAATGAAATCACTCGAAGATTTTATCAAAAGGATTTACGAGCAAGTAAAATTGTTGTAGAAATAACTCAATATAATAACGACGATAATAGTGGTTATAATAACGCTCTTTAAGGTTTAAAGTTATGTTGCGATTGACTTGATCTCATTGGATGTTTTCTTTTCCTAGAAATGCTTAAAAGCAATGTACATCGGTTAAAACACTGCTGTAAGAATTTGAAATTACATACATCTAAAACACTGTGACTAGTTACCGATTTAGATAAATCGACATTTAGGAAAGATACTGATGCTGCACATATGATATGTAGTCAGTAACCAAATGAACCTAAGCGGTGATATATATATATTGGTTGAAAGTAAACTCTGTAATCAGTAGTTAGTTATGCATTCTTTTACACGTCAGTGATGATAAAGTACAATAATACAACCAAGATTATCTCAGATTACTAGAGGATAAAAAAACAAAAAAATTGTGTCGACGTTTTAATAATTTCCTAATTGACACTAATAATCTTCGTGTAAAACAGCTGAGCATAAGTTGAATTATGCTAAAAATGAATAAAATATTTCCTTTCGATTGTTTCGAGCCATCACACTTTCATTAATTTGCATCAATCACGATGAGCAGTTATATAACGGGGATTACTCAATAGAATCTTCATATATTCTTGATGATTAATAGTTACAAACTTCTAGATGTGATTCAACTAGCCTACATTTATTTAGTGTATTGATGATTTTGGTCAGTGAATCTATTTGCCCTGTATGTCTTTCCAACCATACTCGTAAACAATAATATGATGGTTACAAGCTTCAGAAGTCCCGTATGAAGCACTGAAGTGTCGTAAGTCGGTAAATGACGAGCAACCTTTTTGTATTAGTGCTGAGATTTTTATTGAATTCTTATTTTAAATGGAATTCTATTTGTGTTTGTCCATCTTCAATTCTATCTACTATACGTCATATCCACTTGTTAATATCCAATCGAAACTCTTCACTAAATGAAAACCTCTCTTCGGTATTTGTCTTCTGTGTCACTGAATGTTTACACAATGGTATTTCAACATTTCACTATGTACTAAGATTTTTAAGAGGCTAGACTAATTGACCATTGTGTATAGATTAGATAAATACTGTTTACTATTTGCATTACATTCAAGATCATGTATTTAATTCTTTGATATATGAATTAGACTTTAAGATCTTAATTTGTCTGATTGTCATGCTACTTATCAACGTAAACTTTTGGATGATTTTCAACTTGATATCTTTGGATGAGTGTAAATATTCATAGCTTGACTAAAACTTAACCTAGTAAGGAGTCGAGGTTTCTCATTAATGAATAACTGTGAAGTCGACCAGTACAATAGAAGCAAGTATTCCATAATGTTCTTGAATTTTTACTTGACATACAACTGCATTTTTTCTATTACGCGAAAATTCTCATGTCTATAGTTTATGTCGATGGAATCACATTAAAATAAGATAATAATGAGTTTCATTTTGATTGGGACAAAAGGCTGGATTGCTTGTGTTGGTCTACACGATGAGTTTCTCAGTCAATCTGACTTCTTATTGAGTGTATCAACAGATGTAACAAACTACATTTTAAGGTAGAGAGTTTCATTAGTTGACTATTCTGCGAGAGAGCCGGTAGTCGACTGGCAGATAATTCGTTCTAGGCTGATGAACTTTTCTAGAGTGTCCACGCAACAAATAGTGCTTACTTAATTAAAACTGATGAACCATTTCAACAATTCACTGATCTGCCTACTATTTACAGACTTTATGTATGCATAATGTTGACGAATAAATTAGAAATGGAAACAATTAATAATTTGACGGGAAATCTGAGAGTACTATTTTATTGATCAGTCGCGTGTTGTTTGTGTGTTTCTATGCAATCAGTGATAAGAAATCGTCTTTATGGTTCTTTGTACATATTCAATGAAAAAATGAAATATGTTCGATTGTTAAATACTGTTGAACTAAAATTCGAAGATACCCTACACTCTTAAGTTCAACGAACTCATTGGTTGTTAAAGAGAAGAAAATAGTTGCTCTATTTTAACTTGGAATTTTTCTTAGTAGTGCTTGGTCGTATGCTTTGTCCGTAAGGTTTCATGATGAGCAAGTTAGTCTGAAGAATAAATTTAGCACTAAAGAAATTAGTTTATTATCAACTTTTTCCACTTTACAATTAGGGGAGTTTGTAGAGATAGTTAACTGTTTAATTCAATTTCGATATCACGAATTGATCTGAATCAGACAACCATTGATCACCTGGAAGCACTGGACAGCTGTTTCGTCCTAGTATGGGACTCCTCAGCAGTGCGCATCCAAGACCTCGTCGGGGATCGAACCCAGGACCTTCTGGCTCCTCGGCGAACGCTTTACCATTGGCATAGAGGAGGTCGCGCAATGTATCACGAATTGGCTGAATTGGAAATATCAACCGTTGGGAGCCGACTCAGTGGTCCAATGGTAAAGCGTTTTTCCACTTTATTTTCCTGCGTAATTCAGTTAGATCCAGTAGAAATACGTTGACAAAAATTTGAAAACGGTGAATCCAAAACATAGTAGCATTTCTTGTCATTAACTTCTATTTTGAGTCATGTTGGTAGATACAGTTTACCTGATCATGAGTCTGCACGACAACGGTGATCAGTAGTTGGAGACGTTGAGTAACATGACTTAGAATCGATAGCAGTGTAGCAGACTTAATAGCTCTTTATCTTCATCTTAATCATCACTTCCAGCACTTCCCCTTCCATACATACGCCACTTTGTCTTTTCGAACCAAATTCTTAATGTTGAGCTAATTTAGTATGGTGAGCTAGACTAACTCACACTTATGCCAGGTTATATCTTGATTATGACTAAATAACTGAATTTGAATACCATCATTACCAGTTACAATTTATGCACGGTGGCCAACTGGTCTACTTCTTCACAAAAGTTAATCACTTGTATAAATATGCTCTATGAATGACAGTTAGTGTAATTTACAGTAAAACAATAGGAACAGCTTGTGTTATAATGAAATGAACCAGTTGTATACTGTTTGGAAGGCTTTTTATAATTTCTAATAAATAGTTATCAACTATTGATGATAAGAAACCAATATCTTGAATTGGCACATATATTCACCCTCCTTTATGTAAAATACATTTATATATAGAGAGGGAATAATTAAATAGTGAAATCTGTTAATAAAACCAGGTTTGGGATAGATAGTATATAGTGTCGTTCTTTGTTCATTATTGACCATTAACTAGTTTTCAACTGTTTACTTCGGTCGATAAACCGACCATATGTAAAGTACGATTTAATTGCTTTCTATTTTAATTTACCATCTTTTATTCAACACGCACATACACCTGTATGCATCAATGAATTCATTGTTACAATAGGAAGTTCGTGAAAATTACAAATGTTTGCATAAATTTGATGCAGCAGGTTTAGCAACGTATGCGTATAATGAATATTTGCGTTTAAATAAAGTTAATTCACAGGATGGTGAGCTAACCAACTTGGATATTGAAGATGCTGATCAGATTGCAAATGAATTTCAGACAATAATGAAAGTGAGTTTATTTAGTATATAATGACTTTGAGGGATTACCAAATGTAGACTGATTTATTTATTATACGTATTCATTAACGAATTCAAGTCTAAGGCGATAAAGACATTAACCATCGAGATACGGTTCAGGAATTCAAAGGGAATTTGTTTGTGAATCAATGGGCTTTTGAATTTAAAGTTTCTTATAGGCCTAGATTTCATGCTTATTAAAACTCACCAAGGAAGAATATTCGCCCCCTCCCCACACCCACCCAGCATTGAAAATTAGGGATATATGAAGGTGTCTTTCTTTTCCGAGTTTATTCGTTGATCATAGAATGTGGGTTTCTTCTTAGCTTCAGCCATGATATCTATTTAAGAAACGTTCCATGAAAGCCATCAACCTGAATGAATAATTGCGATACTTAGATGACCGCGAATTATGTCGCAAAGAACCATTCAGAAATGACCTGTCGACGTAGAAGTTGCAGCGAATTTGAACTTAAAATTCATGAAATAGATAAACGTTTTTATTGTTTCGAAGGAGATACCATTCTATTTTACCTAAAAAGTGTTAAATTGCCTAAATAGATTAAAGTTTGATAAGAAAATGGAGTAGATATGACAGGCTAATCAAAACCCAGAAAGTAACTGTTTATTTCCTGAACAGGATTCAAATGGCAATACTGGGAAGCACACATCTAGCATTATCAGCGAAAATAAAGATCAGGAATTTTAGTGGAAATTAGGATTTAGGGCTAGAACTTATAGAAGAATTAGAACTGAGTTCTATAACACGATTAAGACATAGGACTGGAAATACCATTTACTGTTTGGATATTAGCAATAACATTTACAATTTTCAGTCGGAATTAGGACTTGGCGTTAGGAGTATGGTTTAGGATTAATATTGAGGGTTTGGAATTTGTTGCAAGGTTGGCATTCATACATTAAATTACGGGTATAACCCGATTTATGTAGGCATTAAATTTACGAATGGCTGTACTGACATTTAGAAACTGAATTTTTATTGTGATTTAAATAGGATCCATTATTCTGTCTCCTTTATAGAAGCATTCAGTAGTGCGAAGTTTGCAATGAGAGCCGTAAGTATTTGTGGTTTCGGTTGGAACTGTGGTGTATATGCATCTAAAGATATTTACCTTCTACTAGAGATCTTTGTGGGGGGAGCGCATTTTGTCATACGTTTTTATTTAAAATTCTTTGAGAATCTACCCACTATGAAACTAGGAATTTATTATTACCCATTCATAACCTACATTTCCCCTGTAATAGTATTGTTTTCTCTCCGATAATCTACTCACCCAAATACTGTTATCTCATTAGCTAACAATATTTAATAAGTCCTGACGTTGAATAACCCATTCATAAACTTAGCGCGGACAGTTTAAGCGTAGCGATTGTTCGTCCCTATACTAAATTATAACCAATCTGTTACTGAATGAGCTGCAGATAATAGCATTGCATTTGAATGTTAGCAGTGCTTGTAGATAAACATTAGTTGAATTACAACCAGGAAGTTGCGCAACATTTTTCAGTGGATACTCGAATGTCCACAGTATTTTGCCTGAAAAAACTGATAACCTTTACGCGTTGTCATTTTCCGGCTGATCGCGATCAATCAGTTTCAATGTTATCAGATTTTATTCAGTGCAAAGGGGATAAAATCAATTGCAGAAGTAACTTTTTCAAATTGAGGTCGATCATTATACCAAAGCGTCGTGTCCTGTGGTTGTATGATTTAAAATATGATTATTTAGAAAACAGGCCAAATATGAATGTGACCAAATAGGGTTTCTCTTTTATCAAAGTGTATTTTACAATTAATCTAGGAAGTAAAATAGAAATCTATCAAACCTGTAGTTCACTTTGAATTTTTGAGAAATGCCCTGTTAAGTGTCATGCGAAGGATCCACATAAGAGGTAGAAATTACATTTAAAATAATCCCAACCGACCTTATATATCTTTGATAATTTCGGTTATTTTTTCCTACAAGAGCTGAGGTAAGTTTGACAGGCAAAACGTTGGAGTGTTTGGATCTCCTTTACCGGGATCATAATTTCTGCTTCAAGTGTTTTCTACATACTTAGCACCTTTTGCTGAGATATTGATTCAAATCTTGACAAACGTTCATATAATCATAGATCTCCATGTTCTGTCATTTAACTTTAACAGTCTTAATAAGTTAACAGGTTATAGTCAAGAACAATTATACGTCGCTTTGACATACCATGTAATAAGCTAATTAGCTTGTTGTTAGATATTTCAAGATAGTCTGCTGGAAAACCTGCACCTAAGTTTTGTGGAACTTAGCACTTGTCGGTAATGTCGAGGGACTCGAATTTGCGTCACTTGGTTTCATAGTATGAGGCTTTACCAGTGAGCTGATTGGGCTGTGATTGTATAAGATGCTTGTATTGATTAATCAACAATCGCTGGAATTCAATTAAACTAGAAAAGCATGACATTAGTCACTAATCATTGTAGACTGGTAAACTAGTCTACTAGTCCCATGTACGAAAATCATGTTCTGTATTAAGATGGCTTTGCGATATTATGTATATGATCCTGTTAGCTGTTTACTTTTGATCAATTCTTTTAAGCCTGGAAATTTTTTGTACCACTGTATATAATGTTTTAGAGCTAAATCTTTTGAGCGATTCGTCTTCACGCATAACATATTCGATTTTTTATAGGATATCAAAAAAGATCCATATCTACAGACTATTACAGCAGAGACAACTCACGGCGACAGTAGCTTCTTGGTAAGTTTTCAACTTGTTCATTCATTCAACATTCTTTTACATTGGATTACTTT
Source organism: Schistosoma mekongi (assembly GCA_034768735.1). Classification (NCBI taxonomy): domain Eukaryota; kingdom Metazoa; phylum Platyhelminthes; class Trematoda; order Strigeidida; family Schistosomatidae; genus Schistosoma; species Schistosoma mekongi. The sequence goes on along the minus strand of CM068305.1, from coordinate 40,958,950 downwards.
ACAATTTCGTAATTATGAGAGCTCTTGACAGAATAGTCAATCTGCACAATGCTACATTTCTATGTATTTGACCACGAATATCTTTCCCTCACTGATCACCTTTGGAAGTGAGTAAGCCATCGCATTTCTAAGTAGTTTAAAAGGTCATTGTGATTGCGCATGTTGTATATGTGCATAATAACATTGGTCATAAACCGATGATGATATTCAACAATCAATCGTTTCGGACTTAGTTTCCGTTGGCTAATAGTTAATCAAATTGTAAGCATACATTTTTACGCATGGTTTGACTAATAATAATAAGACAAGTCACTTATACGACCAAATATGAAATAAACTAGTTTCATTTTTTGAATTTCCGTTGTAACAGACACTGTTACCCAACTTGGATTCTTCTCCAAATTTACATAAGCATTAATTATTTTCGATAGAATCCTGGCTTGTTTAATAGTTAAGGTTAAATGACAACTGGAGTGTTATTTATTCCCATTCATAAACTAAATTAACCAGAGTTGTGTGGTTTTCTGTGCATATGCTGACGTACGTCCTACACAACTCATGGACTACTAGATCCGATCTAGTCTCATACTGTCCGCTTGTTTATTAGTCACATACAAGTGAAGTTAAAGTTGGTGAGAAATAAAAGTGGAGTGACACAAATTGCATAAAATGCTAATAAGCTGTAAACGGTTTTAATGGTTTAAATCTACCATGAATGTCTAACGTCCATAACCATTCAAATTAAATATGATTAGTTAGCTCGTTTTACAGAATTTATAAAGTCAACTACAGATACATCCAATATCAACCGATGGAGAGGCCAATCGTACACCTTACAATTCCATGTACAACTGTCTTACTCAAAGGAAGAGGTATCCCCAACACGTTGTATATGGAGAAAGTGAAAGATAACGAAATATCGCTTCATTTGTCCTCGACATTCCGGACCGAACCCGATCACTCTCTCTTGTCTTATAAGTTCCTTGAGCGTCCTAGATCCTACTACCGATCAGTGTCAGAAAATATCACTAAAAATTGTAATTGCAGAAAGTAATATCAGTGCATCCGCTCAAGATGTTCAATCGTCAAAACAGACTGGTTATTACACCTCGTTACAGTCGGCAGCTTTTATTATCTTGCTTTGCAAGCATGATATTGTCATAATCAGTATATACCAAGAGTAGATACCGTTTATTCGTACGGTACCGTTTTTTTTTATAATTTGCATGCCGTTTTTATTTATTTGTTTATTTACCTCATTGATTCAGAAAATGTTTATGGAGAAATCTGACGAATTATCGTCAAGAAATGCAGTGAAACGAGTAAAAAAACATCATACATTTTGTTATCCTGATAACACGTTCACCGTATCACAAGATGAAACAATTGGTAACAATATAAGATGTAATAATAATAACAATACAAATATTGATAAAGCTCTTAACATTACCAGCCGTCCTACGTTTTCGAATAAATATATTAACAACAATACTTGTCATATTGACGACAAAAGGAATATTAATGATAATGTTGTACGAGTAAAGCTATTGAATAGATTAGCGTCTGAAATGAGTCCTCCTGCTACTACTACTGAAGTAAGTTTATAATATGGCAAATAAAATGGCATTTTATTGTTATTGTTAATTGATAACAGGGAAACCTTCTTTAATACTGTTCCAGAGACTGACCAGGTTGTGGTGATATTTGTACGATCCCAGTCAAGTGTGACCTTTATGATTCAGACACGTGTATCGTTCCATATTACAAGACGATAAATTACAACGGGAATATACACGGCTTGGTACAGGGTAAACAATTTCAAACACAAGTTTCACACAGCTCTTCATCTTTACAAGTAGATATAGAGTGATGAAAAAAACGATAAATGTGCAAGCGTTAAAAGCCATTAATACATTTGTCTGTTCATAGATGAACTAAAATAAAATCCTAGAGAAAACTGAGAGGAGCGTGGACGTAGAATTTAGATAATATACATAGGTTATGCAATAATAAGAGCAAAATCATTGGTTAGTTGAGTAAAGTTCGCATAAGAAGAGATCAAAATATTGCCTAAGCAATTGTTGAAACTGAATTCACAAAAGCATAGTGGGATTGACGACTGCTTCACTGTACACAAAAATCTGATATAAATCCTTTTATAGCAGTTACTTCAGTAAAACGTAATAGATTCGAATTTATTCACTTATTGATTATTTAGAAGGATCTGATGGTGTCGACAGCAAGCCCACTACCATGTGGGTGGGGAAGGGGAGTAATGCACTGCTAAGGAACTTTGGTTCTTTTAATCTCAACTTTGCGAGATATGCTCTAAGATGAGAACGTTAACCTTCCTTTCTGTTCTGTGCTTTGGTAAGTACACGTAAAAACTGGTAAACACAATGGAAGGCATATATATATATATATATATATATATATATATATATATATATATATATATTACTAAGCTACAGTGATCAATTACTTTCTTTTGATGATACCTAGCGTTATAAATCAAACTAACATGATTTTTTTGTTTCTGTTAGTAATATCAAGTTTATTTTATCGTTTACCGAGTATACGCTATTTCTCTGTACATAAAGTTCGTAAACTACGCACGCATAGTTGGATAATAAATGTGCTAGTTGCTTAAGTAAATCCCATATAACCAGTTACTCTTAAAACTGTTTTCTCCGCACAGGTTTATATGCAGAAATCACAGAAGCTTACAAACAAGATGGGGGGGGGGCAATTAAGGGATTGACTCAAAAATTTCCAATACTATTTTAATTCTTCTAAATTTGTAATCTAAATAGTTCATCCTCAAAATCATATTAATGCCAATATACTAAGGGATGGAGCAAACTATTAGTTGGTAGATTTATTTTCGCTCTTAGTTTCATGTAATAATTATCAATAATGTTGTTTGACTCTCTAAATATCTTTGAAATAACAAACAGAATGAAAAAAAAAGAAAAGAGCAGTAGGTGATTAAAGGGAAGTCTTGTTCTCTGACTAAACATCCCGAAATTTTCGCCTGTAATAGTCATATCAAGTGTTCATGATTAAGATACGTAGTTCCACTGGATAGTTTCAGAGCTCAAAACGAAATATGGATAGATAAACAGATAGATAGACCACCATTAGATTTTCGATTCATAATTTTACTAAACAAAAGTACTTGATGGATAACCAATTAGTCGTGATTTTTACCTTTCTAAGCAGATTTCTTACTCTTTTATTCATGAAAACTGAAATAGAATCTTAAAACAAACGATGTCCAGTTTTCATCATTCATTGGAAAAGGGAAATATCGGAGATATCCAGTGAGAAATGAAGTTACAGAATCTAAAATGCGAAGTGAGTTTGTAATAAGTTTGAAACAAAAACCTGATATTAACAAACAGTTTGATTGTAAATGATACATAACCAACAGATTTATTGTTACAAATGCAATGGATGCTTTAGACACAACTGTAACACACGACTCTATCGGAGGTATGTATAATGTCTAGGATCGAAAGGTGTGCAACAATTCTGCATACAATCTCCCTTTCAATATCCTTTAATCAAGCATAAATAGCATAATAGGACATACAATTTTTTGGTGGAAAAGACCATCTGATGCTACTGAGGAAAGATCTCACCCTCGGCTTGTATGAACTATGCCAGTCATGACTTCTCACTGGAACTTCGAGGGAAACTTGAAGTAAGTAACTAATGAGATGATCATTATAGCTAAGATCAATTTGTAATGAAGATAAAACAAATCTCCACAAAACTATATCAGCTCAACTATATTATTTGACTACCTAGTGACATACTTTAAGACTAGAAGTTTCAGTGAGAAGCCATAACTAGTCTAGTTCAAGAAATAAGATAGTTATCGCCAAAAGGATTAGGTGATCACATGAAGGTCCTTGGTTCGACGCTTAGTGAAGTCTGAGGACAAAGTAGCTGACGAGTGTTCCCTGGTTTTCACTGGTGTCTAACCGAGATCAATCCGTGACAATTACAAAGAACAAATTAAAAACAATCTCAACAAAACCATCTCAAATAAATACAATTTCCTTTTTTCAGCTAACTTCTTATATAATGTGCCACTTACAGAAGCGATTACTATACATTTTATCATACTACTGATAACTTTCGGATCTACGCCTCTACCCTTGTAAAACATATGCTTGGTAAAACGATAGTGTCCAGGCGACTACTGTTAGTTAACAGGGCGTAAAATGCGTCATTTTGAGAATTCGTATATCGAGAAAAAATCAGTGCCACTAGAAGATAAACTTAATTCTTTTGAGGTAGTGAATTTTCGTTAAGTTCGGTTTGTTGTTGATATACGAAACTACGCTGTTGTACATTTAGGCCATGAAGTTCGGTATTCCAGCTTGTAGTTTAAGATACACATAATTATTCCAGGAAACGGTAGTTTGATAATTTAACTATAGCGAGTATCTTTTCAGAACTATTTACATAGATCCATCTCTTTGTGGGCCTTACACGACGTACTTACTATTCTCAAGAAGTAGATCTATTTTTTATAAAGTGAAGAATTTTTTTGGAACCCTATTCATCACCAGAGTCACCAACACATTACAAGCATCTCCTGTTCGCATAACACTACGAACGCTAACAATTTGAAATGGGTACCATTTTCAAGCATTTCCGAGTAGTTTTTGCTTTTTGATCAGAAATATGTCTCTCATAATGAACACTGTTATGTGTTTAATGATTGGCACTTCTATCCTGAATGAGGAACAATTTCTGCGTAGCCTGACGCTAAGTGGTCGGTGATTGATTCCCTGATAGTTGGGGCTCCTCATAAAAGTGCGCCTGCAATATTGGGGTTACTGATGCTTGGTATGGGATTCGAATCCGAACTAGTTCGTTTCTCAGTCCACACTGTTACCAGAGATTTTGAGGTCGAGACTGATCTCCTGTAGAAAAAAACCTAGCCTCGGGTTACTTTGCAGAGTTCTTGCAACCTCATAACATCAAAATACAGAGCACAAAATGTTGTCTCTTAGATTTGTGATCACGTCTCGACTTGATCGATAGTAAGGACTAAGCAGAAATGACATTGGATACTACACAGTAGTTAATCATTGAAGCTACGTACCACTGGTTTATCTGATACTTAAGTTCCATGTTTCACCCTCAATCAATAACCTTGTAGATATTGGTCGACAATATCTATAACCATCCTGTCTACAACGTTCCAAAGATAAATTGCAACATATGCCCCCCGTGTATATAGTTTTAGAAGTGTATATAAGATAAAAACACTGTTTCATTCAACAGGCATTTAGTAAATTGACAGCATACAAAATATATTCGTAATTTGAATTGTGTGACTATCTTACTACAATTGTATAGCCTCCAGCTCCACAGGAAGATTCGAAGTGGTATCTGTAGAATGCCAGTCGGAATCTCCACATGATGCAGAACATGGTGATAAAGGCGAAAGCAATGTCATGTTGAGAAATTTTTGAGAAAAGGGATACAAAATACAGCAAATATTGTCCATTACAACGAAAACTGTTGTTATCATTGTCATTTGATACATAAGATATACAATCATAAGGAAGGAAATATTTGTCATCATTTCAATCTTATCAAGACAAATTTTATTCTTAGACTGGTTGATTTGTCAAATAAAAAGATTACTGTTATCATTGTTTTTTCTATACTCGTTTTCTCTTCTGCTATATACGAGAGCTATTATATGCTGATGGGTTTCAATGAGTCCCATAAAAAATCGGCTACAAGTGCAATATGATCACTTGGAAAATAAGCATTAGGAAGACCCAACTCACTTAAATCCAGCACCTGTGCCTGATCATCTCCTTTTATTAGTTGAATTAACAGCTCCTTAATTTCTTGCAATGAACCGATCGGTAACACATGGGTACACCTCAAATGTGAGTCAGCATTATATAGTATAACGTCTAAAACAGCATGAAATCCAGGCACCCAGTTAGTAAATTCTAGTGAATTATTTGCATAAGCCGATTCGAATATAGGTTGATAAGTAATTTTTTCATGAGATGAGCATTCATTGCCTTGAGTGAGGGCAGTAAACACATCACTATCCGGAGATTGATTAATATCCCCACAGAAGATAACTGGAATTGGTTTGCTAAAATAAACATGAAAACAACGTGAAAATTTACAACAAATGTAAACTTAGCAAAATTATGCTAATTCGTGGCATTAATTAATTAATTTATATACAACTTTCGAAAATTATTGAAAATAAGAGATGTAAAAACAACCGATTTGTCTGTGTGGTGAATGATCAACAAATCATTGATATATGAAAGTTGCATAAACTTCAACGACAATTTGCTTTAGACAATTTCATCACGATTTATTTTTCAGACAATCAAATTATTGTCATTTTAAAAATCTTCACATTGGATAATCATACGATGGCTACTGAATGTATCAAATACTTAGGTTTGCCCAATAATTCTCTTCACAACACAGAACTATTGGAAAGCGAACCCACTAGATTTGGATATCCATCGCGTTCAGTTAAATGGCCGTTAAGCTTAGCATGATTGATGATTTTTGAAAATGAATGAATGAGTTGCTTGTGATCTTATAATTTTGCATGAAAGCTACCTTGATAACAGTAAACACTAAGTAATTGCTTAGAGCTAACTTAGTTTATATAAGTATATAGTACTGCATAACTAACGGCAAAGCCTAGAAACAGTAAAAGCCAGTGGATTTCAGGCCTTTTCGTTGCTGACTAACCGGGTCAAATAGGAAACAAAACACAACAGTACATTCATCTAACCTGAAAAACTTGGAACATCACAGTGAGTAATAGCAGTGTCATTTATGATCGATGTTAGGTCAGTATTGGTACTTGGATATATAAGATTATTTTTCTGTTGACATTGATTGGTAACAAGTCATTTTATGTATATTTAGAAGACAACAGTTAACTATACGCTAAAGTGATATCCTATCGAGAACATTTTGACATCATTTCGATTGACTCAGCTATCCTAGTTACAAGCTCGATACTAGTCAGATTTACATCACTAGATTATTCCCTTAGTAGAAAGTTACCTAGCCTTTAGTTTGTCGCTGTATTCTAATCCAGTATTTTGAAGATTTATCCAACGAAGTGATGCAAGTTTCCATTAACTGGAACTTAGTAGGTGGGTGCGCTATACCTCCTGACTTCACAGTTTCCTATACTTGCAACACACACAACTTTCTAAACAGATAACGAGAGCATGATGTCAATGCTGAAATCGATGCATCAGAAGTTATAAAGAGCGATTGTGTAGGTTGATTTAATTTAGTAATTATTGCAACTTAACAACGGAATATTTACTCGTCCATTCCGGTAATTAAAGGTTGAAGTAACAGACACTAAGACGAGTTTAAATTGGTGAGAAATAAAAGCGAAAGATGGGAAAAATGGCAAGATATATGTAAATGAAATCTGTCAAGAATCTATTAATATAAAAAATGTAAAATACCTTATAGTCCAAATTAGTTTGTACATACAAATTGTGGTAGGGAAACTAGTAGACAAAACAGCCGACCACTGATGACTGAAGATGTTGGCAAACAGTTAATTAATTTATATCTCACATTTCCAAAAAGACATCTTGTGATATAAATCTAATACCTCGTCAAAGCGAAACGAGGCATTTTTTGCAGAATATAGTAATCCGATCAGCATAACTAAAGTTAAGTCAGTTATGAACAATGTAGAACCTGGCACATATGAGCATAGATCTAAGTTGTCATACCACGTTAGCCTAATCCAGTCGAAATTCATGAGATTTACACCACAACATAATTCAACAGGAAGGAATGAAGCAAAGGTGTGTACGGAAGAATAATCGAACTTAACAGTTAGGAGATAAATAGTAGGTACACCTGTGCAACTACGTTCGATCTGCATTTCCAAGTGATAACCAGCATCATGAATTCATATACAGTATAACTACATTTAGATTAGCAGCTAGTGTCTGTTAAATGTACAGTTTACCAAGAAGTCTATATTTGTTGAACACGTACTACTACGTCACTATTTCTTTGGTAATATAAGTGGACTGAATAGGATTGTTGAAGACTGAAAAACTAAGTGAATATGCATTGAAGATGAAATCAATATGCGGAGGCTAAAACGGCTTTTCACGAGGCTATTTGTGCCCATTAAGATGGGTATTTTGAAGTTTTACTCTACTGGAATTGTTAAAGGATTCTAATAGTTGAGTGTAACACATTGCTGAACATCAATAACAAATATGTATGGGTAAACAGATAAAATACTTACTTATCTGATTGTTTATAACACATAGCAAGTTCTGATAAGTAGTGGCGCACTGCTAATGCCTGAATTGTCCGAATCTGGCTTGCGGAAGGATGGAAATAGAAATGAGTGTTTGAAACAATCAGTAGAAGAGATTGTGATGTAGCCGACTTTTCCCGAAAGACCCCGCTGATAAGACATTGTGATAAGGATTTTTGAATATGGGTTTCTGTATCTTCTTCACTGAATGAATGGTTCAGAGTGGGACAAATTGAAGTTGTAGAATTGAATTTATTTAACATAGCTGATAAAAATGGAACAGTTGATGCATAATGAATAATTGATGGTAGGCCACATTTTGATACGAGTTCAAAGCGAGTACGAGAATAAAAAATTGCACAACCTTCACCCTTTGAAGTGAAAAAATATATGTATGTACATAATGTTTAATCACAAAGCAAGCAACAGTTGATTAACTTCCGAATAAAATATAAAATTATGCAAATAAACTTTCTAACTATAAAGGATGATACAATCTAACCAGATGTTTAAGTTAGACATCATTAACCAATCGGTCAATGCCTATTACCCCACGTGGAGCACAGGCCGCCAGCCAACATTCTCCAACCAAATCTGTCATGGGCTTTCCTTTCTAGTTCTTCTCAAGTGCTATGCATTCTCTTCATGTCTGTCTCCAATTCCTGACTCAACGTGTACTTGGGTTTTCTTCTTTTCCTTTGGCCTTGAAAATTCCGAGTTAGTGCTTGTCATGTGACGCAGTTTGATGATTTCCTCAATGTGTCCTATCCACCTCCAGCGTCTTTTCCTAATTTCTTCCTCAACTGGAAGTCGGTTGATTTGTTCTCTGCCACAGGTTGTTGTTGATGGTATCTGGCCAACGGGTCATTCATTAGGAACAACCTATTTATATATTTTGCAGATGCAGAATATTAATTGAAATTCTCCCTACTACATGATAAGCATCTTGCAAACATGGTGAATGTAGAGACGAGGATGCAACTTCCACAGGAATGAAACTATCCACCTAGGAACCTTTTCATGCGAATAACCACTTAGAATGTACGAGTGGCGTCGTCTAGGGTATGTAAAAGACAGTTTCTTAAGCTTTCTTAACCAAGAGCAAAAAATGAGAAGGTAAGAAATGTTACCTTTAGAAGCGAATAAGTGAAAGAATTGAATAAAAAGGAAAAGTTTGATATGTCTGACGAAAACTGAATAGCAAATCTTTAGCATACTTGCGGCCTCAGCGTGAGAGCATACGTTCTCCGCATAAGTTTAATATACCTACTAGGTATTCACTTTCATAGATTTTTACGAAAAAACTTGGAGAAACTGTGGCGACCGATAGTCAGTTAGTGTTAATTTCCAAAACTCATCTACATTATTATGATCACTAGCATAATAAGTGATACAAATGTTAAAAGGATGTGATTATACAACGAAGGTTTAAGAGAGATGGTGGAACGCAAAGATATGACAAATTGGTGCGGAAGCAGCATGACTTAAGATATTTATCATAAAATTTAAGTCAGATCACTTCTCTCGAAATTCTGATAGCACTATCACTAAGCGATTCAATGACTTTACTGGTACAAAAAGATTTGAAACATAACTATTAGGTTTTCAGGTTGGAACTTCATTTTATTTACTTTTTTCCATGAGTAGTATATCAGGAATTTACCAAAATATACCTAGTACAATATTTATTATGGTTTAATAGATAAATTTCTATGTAGTTTTCTATCGGAAATCGCATTTACTAAATATTAGTACTGACACGATGATATCTAAAATAATACTGAAGATTGTTTACCGACTATGAAGTTCGATACTTTTTTTGTGTATTCTCAAATATTGAGAAGAGTGGTGATTTAACACTGTGTTGTATACAACACAAAGAACAGGTTTTAACAAACATTCAAGTCTGTTCGGAAATTACGAACAGTGCGACAGAAAAACCTTCATGAGGTAATTTGTGATAAAGTGCTATAAATACCACTGCAGTAATGATGATGACAATGATAATAATAATTGTAACTTATTTACTAAAAGCGGATTTATGTACTTAACTTAGTGTTACACCGTATGAGAAGTATTACCAAGTGATTCAAATTAGGAGTGGAATGGGAATCGAACATGCGACCAAGTGGTTGGATTTCAAGTGCTATAATCAATAGGATATTGCTAGGCTAGACACCAGTAATTACCTACGCAATTAATATACTACTTGTATCATTTGCAGTAAAAAATAATAAAATATTTTAAATGAATCGTTAAATTATTTTATTATGGATAAGTCTATTTTACTATAAAAGTACGCTACAACTACCTTTTCCTTTTCTATATCAGTTTTAACCTTAGCTGGATCATTCGGATCACTTAGAACTGCTCTTTTTGCTAAGAATATTCCATCCATATTTCGACAGAATTTTAAAGCATGTAAAAGGTATTTATCGTAAACCCATCGATCGACTTCTTGAAGGCAAATGAAATCCGACTGATAAGAACATAGTTCACGTAATATTAAAGGTAATCGGTAAGCTGAAGTGATAAAATTCTCTGGGCAATGTTTGAATAAATTAGCACGAGCAAAATCAGATCCAGCGTACATTTCTGCCAGAATATTGTAACTTACGACACGTAAATGTTGAAAGTCGAGCTGATTATTTTCAATCCAGTCACATCTATTAATCAATAAGAACAAGAGTATAAAATAATGACATTGATTGAAGAAATCTTCAAATTAGCACAATAACATGATCTTGCATACAAAAAAAAAAGAAATATGAGTTGTAATTAAAGTAGGAGTCGCATCATTGCATTGTTAAACAGTCACTATAATCATACTCCTGAAAATTAGTCTACAACTATTAGCATTTTATAAAACCTAACTTCGTAGTCCGCAAATTCTAGCGCCACCATGGTTAACACAAGCACGAGTTACGTATCTCAACAATAGTACGCTGACCAAGAGACTTAACGTTGTACATTTGTAGTCAGTATTCATGTTAGATACTGAAATGACTCATTTCGAATAGATTTAGTGGTAAATTTAAACCGTGTTCTGAATATAGAATCTTGGGATAACATTATTAGCATTGAATACACTACATTTTATTAACTACTTTACAGTTTCTTGCTTCATGTTTTTTAACCTACGAAATCCAGTTTTATACACATACATATATTACTGAGGAATGAGTCATGAAGAAAGATACAAACCGTAACCGTAATTAGTCGTAGAAAATGAAATTACCTAGAGAAAGATCCACCATACTGCCATTCCAAATGTATTGCAAACAAACTAAATAAGTGAGGAATATTGATTGTAATTGTATTTCACTTTAATATGCATAACTACAGATAGGATAAAATTTAACCGATTACCATAGCTAGTGTTATTTGAAAGACCAACATTACATACTGATGGTTTTACCTTTGTTGATGAAATACTTGATTAGGAGCCTTGAGTACAGTTGATTTGCATTTGATTGGTTCGCCGTAAGGATCAAAAAATTTGCCTGTTCCATAAGGAATACCATCTATACCATTAGTATCACGTACACGAATTCTCAACCGGATTGACAAACCAATATGATCTTCGGTTGGTATAAATAAGAAGCCTTTGTGACACGGTTTCTCAGACCATTCTTTTGACTGTGAATTAAAAAAGGAATATAAATTATCACACAATGTGATTTCCATATATAAAAGTATTCACAATGATCGAATTTAGCTGTTAAAATAGATACGATGAGCTGAGTAAATCTACACTGTTCTAATAGATTATCAACAGTTTAATAACTTAACACTTTAATTCAATAATATTTATTTAAAAAAATTCTGTTAAATTTGATACTGATAAATAGACAATCAATGTGTTAAAATTAAACTAATTTATCCAAATTTACAAAAACTAAGGCTGAAAACTGATGTGTCATTTTAACTGTTGGAGCTTGGCTAACCAATGGACGCACGATCCTAGTAAGTGAGATCTTAGGGAGATTTCCATTCATCTATCGGACTAATTCGAATCTACAAACACTAAATGGTATCCCTCCAGCAGAAGTACCATTTAGTAGAAAGGTGTGTACAGCTTTCGACGTTATCCATCCAGTGACAGCGAAAGAGTTTCAATGAAACATACTTATGGAGGTGCAGTTTAACCGACATCATGGGGCGTCGAAACAATATTTCACTGTCGGTCAAAAGGTACCCGCAAGCAATTACCACAGCAATAATCCTAGATGGGTGACCGGTCGAATCCTGCGAAGGAGAGGTAACGTTATTTACGAGATATCAGTCGGTTCGTCAAATTGGGTAAGACATGCAAACCAGTTGAAAGCTACTTCTGCTTGTATCGAGAAAACCCATAATAGAATGCCACTGGGTATTCTACTTGATACCTTTGAGATTCGACAACCTGTAGTAGTCTCAGAGGACAAAAAGAAAGAAACCACTTCCTTACTCCCAAGAAGGTGGATAGACAGAAAGCGTACACCAATGAGTTTGATGCAAGTGGATCCTAATAACAAACCCCACGGATCTGTTCAAAGAGGAGGTGTCAGTACGAAACGACTCTGATTAAGGTATGTACAAAACATGCTCACGAAACTGTATTGTGATTGGTCCATTCCTAGCCAATCACAACCAACGAACAATCGTGAAGTTTCTGGAATATTCTATACCGATGTTTATATAAACTCTAGTGTAATTATTTAGTTTGTTTTGCCTTCTGCTGTTATTTTCCCAGTACATTTTGTTACCTGCTCTACTCTTGTTCTGATTTGGGATCAAGTTGTTGTCGTTGTCGAACCGGAGAATACTAAACGGGATTAATAAATAATATTATCGGGGCAATAGGTACAACCTAACTTAACAGTGGTGACGGGGATGGGATCTTGGTCAAGTCGAGATAAAAGACATGTCCGAATCTAACCATCTGCTGACTGAAGAGCTCCAATGAAGACTAAATATTTAGATTGGTCATCTGTCAAGGAGTGTAGCCTGAAGCGTTCATCCTCTTGGTTGACGACATCAGCTAATATTCCATAGTCATCGATCTCCCTTTTCACTAACCTGAGGCACTTATAGCGAATACTAAACAGTGATATAAATTCACTGAATGTCTCTGACAGTTGTTATGCTGTCTCCTCGAAACTGAGCTCTCGAGGCAACTTCGGCAGTAAATGGTCAGAAAAATGCGCATATTCGCTGGGGCATAGCTTGCTCAACAACAGGTGTGTTTTCCATGCATCAACCTGATTCGAAAATTCTATTCTGAATGTATCTCCCCATTGCTTGAACCACATGATGAAAATATCTCCACATTCAGGGTCATAATTAAACTCTGGAATACTGTTGGTAATTGTATCCATAGACATAGATGATGTGGTGGATGGTATAGGGATTTGCATTTTGAGTTGCTGGGTCACAGTCTCAATTAATCGCATTTGAGAGCCCATCTGCGTCTGGGGTTGTTGAAAGATGCGATGAAGTTGACCATCTGATACAGGCATCGTGAATTCTATTCTTTTTCTCCGTCGCCACTGTTAAGTTAAGTTGTACCTATTGCCCCGATAACATTATTTATTAATCCCGTTTAGTATTCTCCGGTTCGACAACGACAACAACTTGATCCCAAATCAGAACAAGAGTAGAGCAGGTAACAAAATGTACTGAGAAAATAACAGCAGAAGGCAAAACAAACTAAATAATTACACTAGAGTTTATATAAACATCGGTATAGAATATTCCAGAAACTTCACGATTGTTCGTTGGTTGTGATTGGCTAGGAATGGACCAATCACAATACAGTTTCGTGAGCATGTTTTGTGTATGCTTTAATCAGGATCAGTCTGCTCGCTACTCTCAATCCTGAGACAGAAAAGGAGAAACACTAGGTGAACCAAACGGTTTAGTAATATTATTTTACCCTATACAATCTTGTATATACATACACGCAAGCCCAGACCGTACAGCAGACCAATTAGAATAATATCATTAATATAAAATAAGGACATGATCGATTGGAAACCAAAGTAACAAGTATATAATTAGTCAACTGTAGTTTATGATCAGGAAATGACTTAATAACAGTTAATAGATCAAATGAGAGTTTAGGGCGAGAGAAGTATGAAAATAACAGGAACAAAATTCTCAATAAGTAAGTAGTCAAAATATCTAAAATAATATTCCTAAATTTAGTTCTGAAGATTTAGTAATTCTTCTCGATTCGCCCTTCATAATAAAAGTGATCTGACATTTTTGGAGATAGTATAATTACTGCTGACGGTCATGGAAACTATCACAATAACCTGTATGCAATTCTCTTTGTCACGAATAACGGCAAGAAGTGGTCAACGTTACGAATGTGAATCTACTGTAATAGCTGTGATTGAAATAACATGAACCTGAATATAAAATCTTATATTTCTGCATATCATTTAATTTACAAGTGGTGAAATTCACAAATCTGCATACTTACTGATACTTCTTAGGATTGTACGGCTTATATTGAACATGAAGAACATTTGATGATAGCGTATGCATTGAAAGTGGATTAGATAAAGTTTCTACTGCGCTTGTTTGAATAAACAGAATAACATTTGTAAATTTATGGAAACAACAGCACAGTATGTCAAAAAGACGAATAATATAAGGAATTCAATTACCTGTCCAACAAACCACAAAAATTCAGAATTTTCCAGACATATATTTTCTGCTTCAATAAGTGGTACGACAGGGCAACCCACCATTGGGATTGTATATAAACGACACTGGATTATACGTGCTGGGTTTCTATGAACAGTATATGAAAGTAAAGTAGTCTTTTCATGATCATTGTGCATGTGAAACCTGATTTGCAACAACATTTGGCATGTTTTATTAACAGCATTGCAACTAGATTCGGATAGAAAACAATCTCCTAGAGTTTTATCACTGGAAAATACTATTGAATTAGATGACCCATCTGTATTTTTGTACACCAGGTTAGCATTTGAAGCCAAATAAACACTATCGGTTGTAGATATAGTCTTTCCTCTCAAATACTGGCCATTAATGGAAGAAATAAGATGAGAGAAGAGAACAGATAAGGGTTCATCAACTGAGCATTCAAAAGAAAATCGTCGCTGTCTATGATCCTGTTGGATTTCAAAGCCAGTTGAGGGTGAGACCAAACGGGGAACAAATAATTCTGCAACTAACTTCTTACATTCTTGGCTAATCACTGGCCGGATGAAGAAATATGGAAAGAAATTCGGAAATACAACAGAATTCATCTTTGGAAGATTCAGTGGCATATGACTTTTGCAGTAATGTCTACAGAACATATATATATATATATATATATATATATATATATATATATATATATATATATATATATATATATATATATATATATATATATATATATATATATATATATATATATATATATATATATATATATATATATATATATATATATATATATATATATATATATATATATATATATATATATATATATATATATATATATATATATATATATATATATATATATATATATATATATATATATATATATATATATATATATATATATATATATATATATATATATATATATATATATATATATATATATATATATATATATATATATATATATATATATATATATATATATATATATATATATATATATATATATATATATATATATATATATATATATATATATATATATATATATATATATATATATATATATATATATATATATATATATATATATATATATATATATATATATATATATATATATATATATATATATATATAATGGCCATAATGGAGAATAAGATGAAGAAGAACAGATAAGGGTTCATCAACTGAGCATTCAAAAGAAAATCGTCGCTGTCTATGATCCTGTTGGATTTCAAAGCCAGTTGAGGGTGAGACCAAACGGGGAACAAATAATTCTGCAACTAACTTCTTACATTCTTGGCTAATCACTGGCCGGATGAAGAAATATGGAAAGAAATTCGGAAATACAACAGAATTCATCTTTGGAAGATTCAGTGGCATATGACTTTTGCAGTAATGTCTACAGAACAGATATGGAATTGAAAATCGTATCCACATTAAGTAATTTTAAGCTGCAGAACAAAATTTACAGGGATGTCTGCAAATGTAAATAAATAATTTAAAACCAGTATTTATATAGTATATATAATGTCAAATATTTAGTATGTATGAAAACAACCACCACCGTCAGAATTTGCTACAACTGAACAACTCTATTCTTAAGGTAGGAAAAATATGATATTTGCTGTTACCGTATATCAAGAGTAGAATTTTCATAGATATTTCAATGCATACAGTGACAGAATGCGTAAGAAGTTGAGGCATCACATTATTGAAGTCATTTTTGAAATAGCAATCGGCTGTTTAATATATACAATGGTACTAAAAGCTAACAACCTATCTGAATATTAGGAAAAAATCTCCAAAGAAAACTAAGAACAGAAACATATCATATACAATAAGGGTAATTAGTTTTAAGTACACCTAGAAAAACGCTGAAAAGAAGTGTCCAGGACTACAAAACTAATTTAAGAATAGGGACTGCGTGTATAGTGATGAGTTACAAAGGTAAACTCCGAAAATTTTGAAACACAAACCAGGTCAAAATGTGAATGGAAAATGACAACGGTAAAGTTAAATTCTAGGGAATTAGTGTGCCAAATACGTGAAATATCAGCTAATAAGGAAAAATGTTAAAATACCAGAAAATCATTTGCATTCGTAAAGAACTCCATACCTCTATATCAAAATTGACGTAATACCTTGAGTTCAATCCGTTAATGACTCACTACACTAACACAAGTCCTGAAAACTGTATTAACTAAAACCACTCGAGACAACTGAATATACTTTCTGAAAGTACATGTTTTCTCATGGAGCATGCAGTTTAAAACTACATGAAGAACATGTGTATTCAGAACATGTCACTAGCATTTAGCTATGGATGCGAGGGTGAAAGAACCGAAAATTGATTGCCTTTAATAAACTTCTGCTGGACTGCCATAACAACTATATAAACATCCCGTCTGTTATAATTATTCTCAATTCACAGATAATTCCGACTAAAGAATGCCCACCACAGAATATTAATCTCTAAGTTGTCTCTGGAATTCTGTTTATTTTCCTCGATGTGAGAGGTATTGAATATGGCACACAATGACACTACTAGAAATCACTCATTGTGTGGATAATGCATATAACAAATATGTAAATTAACAGGATTTGGCAGCCAAACATATGACTCATATCCAGTGATTTGGACTTGAGGTCTAGTCACAAATCAAACACTTTTCACCTATCGGTTTTTCCCGACGAAACTCATCTTTTCAAACAATAGGGATATAAAACCATGACTACACGCCATACGACTGACGTCACCTACCATCAACAGTACTTACTAACAAGAGGACGCATCAGCATTCTAGATTTTCAGTCTGGGCAATTCAAAGTAATAGTAACTCCCGTGACGCATCAGGTCTACTAACATCACACAAATCAAAGGAGCCGAAAGACAACGTACTTACTGAAAACCATCTTAGACTACATCAAAATGGTATATGGGAATCGAAACACCTACAACTAATCCCAAACTCTCAATGGTTATTTGGCTGATATACGCGTGCATCTAATTATGATTGCAACAAAAAGTTACACCATGGTATTCGGTATGTAAGTTAATTAAGTATCCTAACTCCATTCTTCGAAATAGCTCGGACATTTCCATCCTATTTGTAAACTAGGATGAGTACCTTGATTAAGCTAATGAACGTCCCTAGTCCTATCATGACCACGAAACGGAAGTTGCTCCCTACTGTTGTACCGTAGATGGACAAAATTGCACGTCCCCTTATAGTTCTCATACTAAAATTTGAAGCTAGTCAGATCTATGTATCGATCTTTTCAGTGTTAATCAATAAACCAAAGTAATTTACAGTAAGTCAGGGGATACAAGGGCTATTTTTATTGTTTCGACTACTTTTACGGGCTGTCGATTGACACGAAACTCAAAAAGATGTAGAAAAAACTGCATCAGACCATAATCAGCTAGTTTATATGGATGATAATTCTAAAATAGTTCATGCTTCTAGCCAGCCTAGGAATGGAATTACGACCTCTGGAACGTTACAGAACGTAACCCGTGACCGCATTATAGAGACTACGTAAAAGACAGCTAGATCAAGTATTTCATCTACTTGTATTTTTAAAAGATAGCTGTTACGTATACAGCGTATATCTAATGTCTATATTTCCATTAGACTGTCTTTGTAAACTTGAATTCGTAAAACATATAGCATGTGTAATTGACGCAGGCGTGTAAGTATTTCATAGACTAATGGATCCAGGTAACTGGAATGAGTTGCACAAAAAGTTCGAAACCGAATAACTATCTCTTTATATGCAGCATATGCAACACAAAGTATCAAAATAATGCGCTTCAATTATAATTGAATCCATTTTTGACAGTCTCTTCGCAGTTGTTAAGAGCAATAAATGCAACTAAGAAAGAGGGAAAAACTTGGTAATAATACGCTGGTTAAATGATCAAACCAATGAAGAAACTTATCCAGACTTCACGTCAGAATAAGTATAAAAAGAATAGACACATTTTCGTGAAAAGCACTTATCGAATCAAATATCTGACGATGGAACAACAAAAATAAGGCTGGTATACAAGCAAATATATTAGATATATAAATAAGCATAATAAATTAACTACACAGAAATTGTAGTTTAAGTGAAAACTGGCGAACAACGAGTGCATTCAGAACAGTGCAATGAATAAACCCAAGAGGTTGATAAATTTATTTATTTGAAAATATTTTAATTCGGTAGATATAAAATGAACATTAACAAATTGAAAGTGGTCATTTGTGGAAACTAATCTACTTGGTTAGCGAATAAAATTGACAAAAGGTGAACAAAATTGGAATACAAGGAAAAATTACTTAGATAAGTCTGATAAAATGAAAATCCTGGGTAAAACTAAAATACCATTTATTGGGAGATAATGTGACCCAACATCACAGAATTTACGAGGAATAAACACAAAATAAAATTGGTAATATGGAGGAAGACTACTGAGAAAAAAATTATCTAAATTTGCGACGTTTAGGTCTTCCGCTTAAATTGCTTTGCAAGTTACAACTTCCTGAGTTTAGCGATTGTGCTGATGAATGTATAGGAGAATCTGATTTACGAGTAGCAGGTAACAAAGTTGGCACAGTCGATAAAATGGGTGGTGAAGATGGACGTGAAGGACTAGAGGATGAACGCGACTGCATGCGAACTGGTCTGATATCTGAACGTATAATACCATCTACAGATGTTGAAATATTATCTAATGACCCAGTAGAGTTTATTTCCCTTGAAACGGCTGAGTAATCATCATCTATTCTAAAAGACTGTCGTGATGTCGGGTTAGAAGAAGTATTGGAGGATGATGACAACCCGCCAGGACTAGACCGCTGAGACAGAGATCTTGCAGGACCAGTACTGGATCCGTCAGATGAAGAAACAGAAGGGGAAAATGCAGAGTGTGAACTAGAAACTAGGCTCGTGGTGTTGCTGTCAGTTGCCAATGTCCCCACTGCACTCATGGTATTCGTGTTGGTGACAAAATGCATAATTGTATTAGCACGGCTAAGTGTAGAAGGAGAATAACTAGCCATAGTGCAGAGAACAGGCTTTTGTGACTGCAGGATAGGTACATGACTAGACGATACATATTCCGTTCCAGGAGCAGTTCCGGGCTGAAACGACAATAACATACATAAATACAATAAAAGATATTATTTAGTTATATGATAGGGCAATAATGAAGCCTAATAGGTTAGCCTTAGTTTCATCGGTATTTGAGTGACCTACAATATTCATATTGTTTAGTCGTTTATGGCATCTAGACATATCATTTTCGATCTAATGTTTTGTATGCAATCATGTTATTTTACTAAAAAGAAAAACTCTCTTGTCTAGCGGGCTTGATTTTTATCGCAGTTGAATCTGAGATCTGAATTAATATGTGTATCTCGTGAGATGTAATTGCCTAGCCAAACTGTATCATTTACCAATCACTACAGTATTCTTCATTTGACAGTAGGAACCATTTATCAAGTTCATAATTTACATTTACTAAACAGCAAATCTGATGAGCTTATGCAACCACTCGGATACTACACTTACACATTCTGGAGAAATAGATGACTGAAGTGCGTCTTGGGACATACAACGATACATAGGGACACTTGAAGCTGTTGATGATACTAATCGAAGGGCAACGTTATTATTGGAGCAAACAGCGTTAGCAGGGGGAGAACTTGACGTTGGATTGTTACACGCTTCTTCGCCATCCATTCGTTGTACCAAACGCTGGAGTTCTTGAACCTGGAAAGTTAACCATACAAATAAATACTACTCAAGATCAGCAACAAAAATCCTAGTTTATTAAAATGATGTAAGACTGGTTCAGTATTATAAAGTAAGAATATCGAATATAGGAAATTGAACTTGGAACATAACATAGAATACTTGTTATTCATAATTTGTTCCTAATATGTACTTAAAACTCTTTGCTGACATTTTTACTGGTAATGGAAATCTACCATTAAATGAAAATATGGTATAAAGTAACTGTTAAAATTTGCTAAGGGGCATATCTATATTATCATTCATTTAGTTTGGAATGTTTTGTGAGATATGGTTTACCGGTTGGAATTCGCGAGATAGTTACTAGGAGTTATTCGAAATAAGCGAAAATGTATCGCGGTGCAGATTTATTGGTAATCTTTTTCCGATCTTCCAGTGAGTCAATATATTGAATAACTAGATTGCATTTTTTATTTTGCCTTTCAATTAAAATCTTCATTGTTGTTCTCATTGATAATTCTTGATGTTTGAAAGTGGGATGTAGTAACATAAACAGATGGATATTAGGTCAAGATTGTATCCTGTATTTATAAATGACAAGTACATCCATACAATCAATGAAGTTACAAACAAGAGATAAAGGTTACATAGAGAACACTAGGTGTAGATATCAGTATGCCCCTACACTTGTTTACTTACAAACTAGGTTACATTCTTCTGGACGTTTCGTCTACTTCCATTTCTGGAATTCTCCTTGAACTAGATAGTTTAGTAGTTTACATTTAGTCGGATTAGCACATCAAAGAAAAATTAGAAAATGATTTCAAAAGGACGTAAATAGATAGATACTTGCTTAGTGTTATGCCTATCAATGCATAAAAAAATCAAACCACAATATTCATGAAATAATCGTTATCACCTAATTGACTTACACGTGAATCTAATAAGTCATTTTGCCGTTTTAGTGTCTCGACACAAACAGTATGATCACGATTCAATTTAACCAACTCTTCGATACACTCAACCGCGCGTTGTAGTATAACTGCTCTGGATGCTTTCGATCCTCGTAGACCAGGAATAACCTCTCGGAGGTCATTATAACTTGTCTTGATGCTAGCACGCCTTTTACGCTCAAGTTGATTGTGATGATCTCGTCTGAAAGTCAACGTAGATTTGGTAATCTAAGATTGTTGAAAACTCAAGGACAGGTACCACACAAGCAAGGTTATCTATCAACCTGAGAATGGTTCGTCAAAAGTAACAAACCTTAGTGAGAATACACTGAAAACCAAGGGAAAATTGTGCAACACAGGTTTACTATACTGAAAATAGTTATAGTATTTGGCTGAGGTTTCCAAACCATAATGAAAATGGTTTTCGTTCATGAACATATTAATCCACGAACATCCAGTAGGTAATGCAGTCTAGGAAGAATCAAGTTTGAACCCCTACTTTAATAAGATCTTTGAGGTCGTGTCACAACAGCCTTGAAGCACTAAATGCGATCCCCTAGCTTAGTACAATAGAATTTGCTTGTTTGCCAAGTTGCATGTAATCACTTCACTTGCACAGCCGAAACAAGTGGGGATAAAAATACAGTAATCGGTCTTTTTGGTCAGCATTTTTGGGAATTAAAAGCCCTTCGTTATAAATTCCAGAAAAAAGAACATACCCATTAAGACGAGAAAGTAACAAGTATCCTCATGTAGCATACTACCCCCCCCCACAATATTTTCATTAAGACGGGGTATAGTATTTTATTTCTTCGAACTGGGTAGCAAAACCAAGGTGATAGCGGAAATTTTGTCCACTGTAAACGTAGATAGGCTGACTAACATCAGGTAAACACTGTAGCGGAAACTGAAAGGGATACACTATGAAGTAAGCAAGCCATAGATGTTCAGGTAAGTGAATAAAGTTTACTGCTTGCGGTACACTACAACCAAAACTGGATTGATAGTAGTGAGCTATTAGAGTTGACATAGTACGTAATTGCAGAGGTAATATTAACTTAGAGAACGGAAAAGCAACTTCGCTCATCAATGCCCAACTACGATAAACTTATGTAGAAACATGATTGATTGTGGCATAGTTCAAAATTTGTCATGATGTAGTTGGCTTGATCAATAAATATCGGGCTTGATGTTACTCTTCATTCGACGTACCCTTTTTAAACTATGTTAGCGCTCAGCTACTCATCGGTTAATAGCTTTTTTCATGCTGTTACCATTATTTATCTCTACCGCGCAGCATAAACCGAAACACGCCCACAGCAGACGTGACGGTATTTATAACTGGTCATCTTTGAATCCACGTAAATATATGTATATATATACATGATGTACAAATATTTCCGAACTATACTTCGGTTAAAAATTTGTTAGTTGGACGAATCAATGGAAACAGGAACGTCTCATGCGTTTCTTACTGAAACATTAACATATGTTTGGATCTGACTGGTTAGGATGACAACTAGAAAAGACTTTCAGAACCATCATTCAACTCGTACACCCTGTTAGTGGAGTGACTATATGATTATTGCGTTATTTAATGCAAATTCAGATAAAGTAAGAAAGCTTAACGTAACAGCTTTAAGATAAATATACTTCAGGGTGAGTAGATACTCTGTTTCTTGACATGACGGATCAGATCGAAAACATCTTCATCTGTTTATAAGTATTATTATTCAATATTGTTCGCCTAACAAACATAAGCACATTTTTACGTTAACCCTCAAAAAAAGTTTTCGATTATACATATAACTTATATCTTATGGTAGGACTGAAACAAAACCTGCCATATATTTCTAAATTTTGGAGAAACAGCAAAGTAAATCATTAAAAACATACCGATTGTCTTCACCAGCCTCTATATGGTATGCAGCACCACCTTCGCTAATGGATCTATGGCGCTGGAAATCAGTACATCTTCCCTCGCTTCCGTTGTTACCAAAACTGTGACTTCCGTAGCCAGAGGATCCGGGTATGTCATCATCGTAGTCACTGAGTCCATCATAGCCATCAACATCGTCATCGTCCAAATCCTCATCATCAACGTCTTCCTCGCAATGCTCTTCATGCATGGCTTTCTGGGAGTATGAATTTAGGCATCGAGCCATCACTGTTACTCACAAACTGCAGGTGATTGGTCCAAACCTTGGACCATGTTCACTAACCAGGCCTAAAGCAAACCACGAGCCACCGAAGTAAACAAAGCCACTGGTTCAAGGTCAGGGTCCATCTTTGGTTCACATCACATGTGTTAACGTAGATCATTTTAAACAAAGCAAAAAAACGACCAGCTCTTAAAGCATTGCAAAGAAGGTCAGTTAACATGGAAAGTGCAGTTGACTTAGATCTGTTGTGCCTAATTTTGATACATGGCTATAATAAGACAGAAGTTAAATGGATCCAGAATTAGTTACTTGAAAGTAGGTATGAGTCTGATTGGATTGCCTAAAGTCAAAAGTACAGAGATATATCACCTCTCTTGTTGACGTTAGGCTTGTAGCGGCAAATAGTCTCCTAAATAAATAGTTGCACAGACTCTTGACACTGATGCTGACCATGTTCCTTTTAGCGGACACGACTAGTTGAAGGCGCCCGGCCACGAATCACCATCAGATCACGACACGACGTGGGAAGAAACCCTCTCTCAAGTTAGCCAGCCTAGACGTCGCTATCCAACGGACGCTCTGCTCATGATCAAAATATAACTTCTTCAGCATCTCTCTCTACCTTCTGGTTTATTCGCATTCGTAAGTGTGGGTTTATTCGTTAGAAGTTGCTCTGGTTATACGATAAACGTTACTTGGTCATATACCTGGTGCACTTCAAGCTCCTACTTGCTTATTTACATGATCAAAAAGTTATCAGTTCAAACGGTTGGCGACAAATCCCATTTGTCACTGAATACGGAATTATGATGTACATTCGTTAATAAACTTAGGTGAAGCTTCGTAACCTTAGGGTTGTCTAATCCACCGATTAGTGAGAGGGATAGATGTAAAAACATATCGAACCTGTCTGTAAGATGCAATCTGTTTTATGCTTACGGCTACGTACTACGGTCCTGACGAGAGCATGCACTCAGTAATAATGTTTCAAATACTTCAATATATGCTACTCGGACTGACACATAAAGTCTAATTGGCACTACCTATCAATCAAGAAATTCTACCACAAGTTAAACCCGACCTCTACGCTACGGATTATGGTACTGATACCTAGTAAGTTGGGGTTGCTACAAAAAATTATCCATATACATAACCGTTTGTCTCACCTAATGCCACACTGTTGACTGAATTAATCGCCATCAAGTTCCATTTATAACTACTGCAACGTCTCAAAATCAACTTACTAAACCCCACCTTACTCAGAAACCCACCCTGATCACTACTATTGTAGCCTACCGAGATAACCGGCCTACCAAAATTAACAAATTACTCCTTTCCAAACGAACTTTAATGCCAAACTCTTCACCAATTAAAACAGTTATACTCTTCCGATTGCTAAAACAACCAGGAAACTACATCTTTCATAATACTGCTGTTCCGTCCCGCTGTTTTTTCTGTCTTTCTTTTCAGCACTTAAAATTCGCTTCATACTACGCATAACGTTGATTATCTACATCTGTCACTATGCAGTCCTTCGATGTGGTGACTTGAACCTATTCTGGAATTTTCCTGTGTCACAAGGTTTTTCCAAGGTCTGGTTCGTAATGGACGCTACATAAATAACCAATTTCAAATAGCGTTTATTATTCTATTATCTCTGCATATCAAAGTGAAACATTCTGTGCAACAACCAAATATTGTTATTGTCATATGTTTTTGTCAATCTTGCCTGTAAGAATGGCTTGCTCCTGATATCAGAAAATAAATTATTATTATTACATCTGAATATATAGTCGTGACTGACTTCGTAGTAAGACATTATGAGACATTGTAAGGTCAGTGTTACGACAAGGAGTTGTGTCCTAATTGTTGCTCCTCTCAATAAGATTCTAGCACTGAAGGTAATAGATAAACGTTAATTGATTCACTGCAACTCCGCGGTATCAGTAGCCGCTCGCTCCTACAAATTACTTCATGTCGTTAACTAAGAATATGTGGCAACTTTCTTATTACTATATCACCTTATGTTTTAGTAGGCAAATCACCTAGTAAGGTATTTGATACGTCGTGAATTACGATCAATCACAGCAGATGTAAGCAACAACCTAATAAAAAACCGATGCTCCAACTAGACGCAATAACTGTTTGTACTATGCAGTACGTCTGTCCTGACATTACTATTCCCTAAGCAGGGTTGAAGAATACATGACAGTTGAGTCATAAACCAGAAACAAGATATTTTTTGCTCTTTTGTTTATATACATGCAAAGCCTGACCATAGAGCAGACTAATGAGGAAAATAACATTTGTACAAAACAAGGACAAAAATGACTGGAAACAGGGGGGGGATGACACTTAGTTGATAAAATGTAGTTGCTAGAGGGAAAATGATGTGATAACAGTTCGTGAGTTCAATCGGAGGTCAGGGCAGTCGGAGCATAATAACAACAACAGAAACAAAATTTTTGCTTTGCATTCACCCAAAACAGATGAAATGGCTTCATAAAAACAATTGTTCTTCTTGAGTCGCCTCAGATTTTCGTATTCATTTTGACTTATAAGTTTATCGTTTTTACGGAAATTCAAAGTTTACTTCTCAGTCAACGTGGATCCTCGGATTCGTTCAAAAAAGTTGTGATTTCCCAGATCATAGATTCTAAACGCTCATGTGTTGAAACTGAAACAAGAATTCTCGCCGATCTTTTTAAGAACTATGTTTACATTGACTGGCCTTACACCAAAGATTTATTACGTAATCTTAAATGGGATATATTTTTATTCGCGTGTAACATTGATGGTTGATCAACTAATCCTTACGAAAACAGAAATGTAGGTTTTGAATATGTTGCACCTCATAAGGCGAGTAAAACTGCAATTCCAAGTAACAGTTGTATTCCTGTCAAATCTGGAAATCGGAGAAGGAAGATTCTAGTGAGCTTATCCGTCCAATATGATTTCTATAATTTTTAGTAACCACTTATTATCCAACGAACACTTAAAAAAGTTAGAAATTGAGTAAAGTTTGAAAAATTATCCAACAGAACCAACTGTTTCATAACCATATTAAGGAACGGCCTTCGTGTCCTTTTGTTCCGCGTCAAAAGCGAAATGATTAATAAGCATATAGGAATTTGGGAACCTCTTAAAAATATTTTCTATTTATTCTTTTACTAAGATTAGTCCGTGTACTGGGACGATCGATCGTTCCAACTGACTTGAATGAACTCGTTTATGGATCATGATCAGTAACGATAGAGATATTATTGGGTGTGATAGAATTCCAGTTCATTTGATTGAATATGGTAGATCACCCTCCCAATACTGAATATCTTTGGAATAGCAGGCGAACCTCATTAATGGACAATTTTACCTTTGAAAGATCTAATTTCAGCTGAAAACTAGGGCAGCATCTTCCACGTTCTCAAAATTCCACTAGTGGTGTCTGTCAATGTTCAGTCACCGGACTTTTATTGCTTATTATATAGGCCAATCACATGTACCACTTCCTTCAAAGAAGCAAGACCCTTATGTTTACTGACGACACTTAATGAAAGTCGATACGTATTTAACTCAAAAGGTTACTATTAACCAAATTAGTGCTATACCACATCGACTCTTTATATTCGAAAATCAGAGTACATTTTGTTTGGTGAATCTAACTCACAAATTTTAGTACATTTTGACGGACGCAAATTCCACCAACCTAGCTATATTCATGATTTAGACGTCAGCTATTCAAAAAGCCTATCTCTTACTGATGAAGCTTCATTGTACGTCATTAGTAGTCAATAGATTTATTGGTATTATTCATCGTAACTACCATCTTGACGGACTTTTTCTAAACTTTTGCTTGAATGCTGCCTTATTATGAACAGTTTAAGTTATTCTATAGTTTGACAGAAATAGTGAAATTTCCCAGGTATCTTATAACACTGCTATTTCCTGAACAACCTTATAAATATGGATATGATACTTGGAAATTAAACTCTTTATATCCAAGAAATATCAGACTTGATCCTACCATACTTTACTGACTTATTCACAGCAGGAACTTCAATGGATTCTAATATCTTTCACACGCTAAAAACGATCTTACAACTTTTGGCGAAAGTACAAGACCCTCTAGTATGCTGAAGACATTCCACTTAGTTGCGCGACGAACCAGACACTCTAGAACCGGTTAACGAAAGCATACAACTGGGTAAAACCCCCATCATTGTTTAAATCTTTCGTGAATCTCCATTTGAGCCATATTGGTGTCTTTAACCTACTTAATTCAGCTTATTAAGAGTGAGTAATTTTTATCCATCAGCAATCAAGCATCCAATCTCTCTATTCCAACCGAAAGCTGACTTTAAAAAGGTCCCTATTCACGGTCTATTTAGTTTCCAAGAAGCGTGGGAGGAATATCTTTTACTTCAGACAAAGCATCGTGATTTTAAATGGGGCACTTAATAAGCAATAACATTTGTCATGCTTCTATGCTAGTTACCCTAAATCGTGTACATAACCTCCAGGAATAATTATGCGGGGAAAACCAGACTTCTTCGCTATAGATTATAATATAAAGACCCAATAAGTAAAAAATTCAAGGTGGTTGGAGGGCAGAGACATTTGTTGCATTAGTTGCTACAATGTAGAATACTTTCTTAGTTTTAATATATATATATATATATATATATATATAATTAGTCACTGTGACCTTCGTATCATTCAGATGTACCGCCCATTAGACACCACCTTTCTCGGATTAACATTTCATCAAAGATTTAGTGGTAGCTAACCTGTAAAAAGATAGTAAACTAAATCCTTACAAATGTAATGATATACCTTAGCCCTCCTAACCGCCAACAGTGATACTGTAGTTATCATTTATGAGCCTTTGCTCTGTTCTACACTTTTCCTTAATGCTAAGCATAACGTCTAAAGCCTACGCTCACATGAAAAGGGACTATCCTCCGCCAAAATATGATACCGAATTCAGCACTCTGGACCCTCGTTACTGCTATTCGACTTGTCACTGTTCCTGCAGTATTAAGACTATACTATATATCACATACTTTAATTTAATACAACTCGTATTACTCCCATATTAAACACATATACATACTCCACAATCTTATTTACTGTAGGTCTTACTTTTATTCATTTATCCTCCCAAAGTTTATGTTTACTTACGTGCTATCCCTTCTCCTTCATTATAACTACGCCCATGAACTGACTTGAATTCTGCAGAAAATTTCAAAATATATGTTGATTTATAGCCACACAGAAGTTTATACACTTTAAATAAGAATAACGTGAATTGTGTCAGTGCAGTCTTGTGATCGTGGTAACTAGTCAAGGGTCAATGAAGCAAAATTTGTCCCAACAATCGGAAATGCTTACCGTCTGTAGTTACTTATAATCCCAGAAAGTAACGAGTAACACAAGCAGAATTATATTACTACAATATTATCACGGATACAATGAAAGACGGATAAGTATAAAAGATAGATTTATACATCAACGTTTGGTCTGTATGCAAATCATAATTAAAGGAGGATAACTATCAGAGCCACTAGTTTTTAAGCAAAAAGACTAGCTTATGAATTTGATTGAGAAGTCGCTTTTTGTTTATCACTCACACATATCTCAACAAATGATAAAACAGGAAAATAAGTTATGTCAGTAAACAACCTAACACCATCGTACGTTAAAAGATTAATAAACGTCATCTTGTTCGAACGCGACGAGTAAATAGTGATGTTGATGGGACAAAGGGTTTGCGACGTAGAAGTCACCGTAAAGTGGTGTATATTATTGTCTTTGTATGGGTTGCAGAACTCCTGGCGATATTTTATTGTTATTTATCTGTCTCATTTTTACCTAATTTTTGCATCTTATTCTTTTGCGGGGAGAGAGATGGACCGCGGCTGGTTAGCGGTTGGACGAAGTGTCGATGCTTCACGTGGCTGAAGGCATTCCGTATTGTGTAGCACTTATTTCTAGCCATCGTTCAAAGCACTCCACAGATGAGGTTGTTGTTGTGAGGGGTTGCAAAGAGTCCCACTTGGAGAATGCTTTCAGTGTATAAAAGTTAGCTTGTTCTTGTAAAGTTGCTCTTTGATGAGCGATGTTTTGGATACCTTCCCGCTGGTCCTCAGAGTATTTATGGAAATACTTTTTCTGTTAGAGTGATCCTGGTCTCTTAGTGTGTCGTGCGTCCATGTGAAGCCAACTCATACTGTTCTGTGTCAAATACCTTCTTCGTATGGTCCCCATCGTCGGCCTCTTACTCACCCGGTTGCTCGGTACTTGACTTGTTCTTTTTGTGCGTTGGTGAGGTTACTACGTTATGGTTTCCTAGATGGAGTCTGACGTAAATTCCAAACATGGTGAGGAATAGGCTAGAAATGGGTGCTCCAAGTTTCCTTAAATGAAGTGTAAATAGCCGATAGTGCTAACTTCACTACTCTCATTATCTGCTCCAGTGTCCAGGGTACTTATTAGCATTAGGCCTAGGTCTCTCTATCGATGTGCTTGGGAAAGAGTTTTGTAACAGTGCCCGTGGTTAGCTTCGAAACTGGATGTTGGTCATGTGACATTGTAGGAGGTCTAGTTTAGTGCCATTCTCACTACCCTACAGTCCTATTGACTTTAGCTCATTTTGAAGAGCTTGAGTGTTGTGGGACTTCAGTCGCCTTGTGTCATTTTTACCCAACAGTTACCAGTGATAAAGAACAAACTGCTAAGACTGGGTGCTTGCTTTTTATATTTTAGACCTACTTCGTTACTCACAGTAGAGTGCTGTTTTCCATGTTAGACAAATAGAACATTTTTTATCAGCTAACTTCATTTGCTGGAAAGCATGGTGCTTGCAAAATATAAGCAAGAAAGGAACTCAGTGTCCCCATCACTTCATGTTGCTCTCCATGTCTGAACATCGTAGGCGTGTACTGTGGTCGGTGAGTTTAGTTTACTCAACAATTCGTCTATAAAGACAAGCAGCACGGAGACCTCTCAGGCTGTGCCCTGTGTTACTGCTGATATCGAGGCCTCCTTGAGCATTATTAATTTTGGTCCTGGAAACTCGGCTTACCGAATGATTTTTAAACAAGACAGCAGTGGGTATTTAAATTATGTGCTAGCCACTTCCTGACGCTACAATATCACAAGCTCCCTCGAAAGCCCAGGAATAAAGTATGTACTAGCACCTTCTGTTACCAGTAGGTTGCCCAATTATGCCATGCTACAGGGAAGTCCGAGGTGAGTGATCTGTGCCTGTGGAACTCTTGTCATGTCTCACTTACAGTTTTATGTTTATCCACCTGTTCTATCGTCTGGTCGTCAGTCAAGCTCATTATTACCTCGGATGGTGTTGCGACCAGTAATACTGGTCTGCAGCACTTGGGATCACTTCTGTCACCACGTCTAAATAGCAAGGACAGAACGGACTTTTCCTATACCGTACTGAGTTGAGGGTTTTCCAGCGAATGCTTGAGTGGTTTGCAAATAAGTTTGCATAAAGCTCTGCATACCGCTTCAAGGTTAACGGCCGAATGACGTTTTGGTTGGGAAGTTATCCTGGCCTCAGGGACTTCAGTCTTTAAAATATTATCCCCGGGGTCAACATGATTTTGTCCACGTTTAGAAATAGTGACTTTGTCATAAAATTGTCATGGTATATGTGTATTTCGTTCAATTCTCAGATGAAGCGGGAAGTGGGGTTGTTAGTGCTTTCTTTATTTGTGGGGTCGCCTCCTTCTGGACTTTCATTGGCACATACTATTTGTTTAGTCGGTTTGCGTCTTCCCACAAACTAGTACAGAACTTTCTATAGGATTGTAACGTGTTTATTAGCTGGTTCTGTAAAGGTTCTTAGTCTTCCCTTGCTTAAGCATCACTTATATTTTTGGCACACGAAGAGATGGTGATCCGTCTATTTCAAGCCCTCTTCTTACTCTGAAGCAGTTATTTCATGTCTCGCTTCAACTAGGATGCGTTTTGGCTGGATACGGCCTCATGTAACACTGATTTTATAATTTTACAATGTTGGTAGGTCGTCAGGATCCTCCCTATTCCTCAGACCAGGGAGCTTTTCTGAGGTATTTTCTAATAATTGGGTAGCCTGCCCGATTGTAGCAAGAATAGGGCATATTATTCTTCTATGACAGGGTTTCGATTATGATTGCGTCAAATATGACCACTATGTAGTCGCTACTAATTAGTAGGCTCTGCACGTAGAGGTTCAAAATGAACAGTAGGCTGATTTTTAGAAGGCAGTCTATTTTAGGTAATTATCCATTGTCGCTCGGTTGCGTGTCGCTTTTATATGTCCGTTCAGACATACGGCTTTGAAGGTGCTAGAGAAGTTTCGGGAAACCACTTCACCGAGGGTATATTTTCCGTGAAGTTGAGTGTTAATGTGTTGAAGTTTCAAGCTACGATTAAATGATCAGAACTTATGTCTAGTAGTTTCGGGAATAACTGGGCTGACTAACCGTTTTGATAGTGATCGCTTGTTAGGGGGGCCTGTATATCATTCATAACAGATACTTGTGTTGTTCACTCTGAAGCAGCATCAGAAAACCTCTTGAAATTCCATAACGGCTAGACATTGAGAGCAAGTAGCACGTAAGCCGTTACTAATATAGACCCAGCCTCTTCTCATGTGGCATCTGTCCCTCCTGAATAGTGCCATAACTGTGACCCTTATCTAATAGTCTGTAACTTCCGGAGTGAGTCAGGTTTCGGTTGGGACTATGAGCTTTGAATCATATAAGACGGATTGTGACTGGCAAGTGGAATCCAGGACGCGCGTTTCGTCCTATTTGGGACTCATCGGCTGGATGTACCTGCATCCCAATGTTGATGTTCACACACGAGTTTATCCTAATACCAATGTGCCCGTTGCACAAGTGTGACTGTCTGGACTCAGTAGTCTAGTAATGAACGCGGTGGCGTTCGACACGAAACGGACTGAGTTCGAATCCAACTGTGAACATCAACATTGGGATGCAGGTACATCCAGCCGATGAGTCCCAAATAGGACGAAACGCGCGTCCTGGATTCCACTTGCCAGTCAAAATCCAAATTCTATAATACTTGTGAAAAAATCGCTATATCGAGGCAATCCGCTCAGGATGCACATATAGCAACAATGACTGACCAGCTTCAGTCTTTAACAAATCAACGGGAATATACAAGTTTATCCTAAGAGCCTTGAATCATTTTGTATTGACAGATATCTGAGCTCGACGACTCTGTTTTGGAGGCACCTAACGTTGGTTTTTGAGCATGTCATAGATTCCCTGTAAACTTGTTATGGGTGAGCCTGTTTTAATGAAGGATGAGAGTTTGATCCTCCCGATCCTTTTACTAGCTGATCCTGTGGGTAGTCTAATGGGAGGGCCAATCCTGCACATTCGGCACAAGTACCAGAAGCATTGACACTGGTGGGTAACCATAATGCCACAGTACCAGTTTGGCAATGCTTGATTTCGACCACAGTGTATTCATCTTCTACAGAAATTACATTTGAAGATAGTCACCATTCGTTACTGGGGATGCACACACTGTGTTTGTCGTCGTAAAGCTGCTCATTCCTCACTTTTGATGCCTATGGTAATGATGGGCGTACTCCTTCCTGTCTCTATGGGTTCCTAGTGAGTTTTAGAGGGAAACTTATTATTTTAGATCGCATCTGTAAATCTAGTCTCAGGTGATCAGTCATGGACGTAGGTGGGGTTACGTGATTATTTATTAATCCACAAGACAATTTTTTGATGTTTTTTACCGCTTTGTCACCTTGAGAGCGCGCTCACGTCTCTCTCACATTCTCCGTTTATTTGATCCACAAGTATCGCGTATTAAAATGGAATGTTTAATAGAAAATGGCTTACAATATGGGAGAACGGGGTATAACTTCAATCGGTCTTTATCACAGTCAGACTGAGAATGAGCTCTACTCTCAACATAATGTTTCCAGGTATCCGCCGTGACTCTAAAGTGTCTCGGCCGTTCCTTACTGGCTTAGTGATATAAGTTATGTCTATCGTAATTAGCGCCAACCCGGTGAACGCTAGTAACATATCCAGAGTAGCTTCTTACGATCAAATAAACACGTACGAATAGAAGGAAATCAGAAGGCAGTAATCAGTGAAAACGAGACCACAACATCTATACTTACTGACCAAAAGAGGAGTTACATCTCTTGGTAAGTCGTGTTGTGATCTGGTGGTTGTGCTTGGCTTCCACTAAAACGAACATGGTCAGTATCAATAACGAGAGCCTATACCATAGTCATTTACCACTACAAGCTCATTCATGTAATTCCAACTCATTATCCCTAAATTATTTATTATGATGTAGGTGATAGAACCTTAACTGGCCCGTTGAGCGATTGCTATCCACGTATTGTTCTGACATTAACAGTGTCTCGTGTGTTTCTAAACAGTCGCTGACAAATACCCTGTTACTCGAATCAAGATCCACGTGTGATTTAAAGCCAACTATCAATCAACACTAGTTAGTTTATTTCGAAAAGACGCAACACTACAAGCCAACCAAACTTTGCATGATGTGTGTGTGGGGGGTTATTTTGGCTTTTGAGTTTATCATATTACAACATGCAAACCGTAAAATTATAAATGCTCACTCGTCAGTATGTTCAGTGGTATTACAGTTACCTCACTTGTATAAGGTTACAGAAACTCATTTAGGAAGAATCAATGTGCTTCAATGCTTGTATGTAAACACTAGTACTTGAGTTTGTAAAAGGCCTTTGATGAATAACTACACAATCAACATAACGAAGTAATTGAACTGGCCTGTATGTACATCAACCACCCATACTTTTGAGTAGTGAGTACTTACGTCCTAGCCATTGAGTCTATGACATGATATAAAATGCCTCTTCGCTAATGTTTTATCGAAAATACCAAGAACCTGATAGGGAAATTAGAGTCATTATGGTTTTTACCCACTGAGTTCTCATACATCTTCCACTATTACACTTCCTTTATTGGATTTCTGACTCAATAACTTCAAGGATTATCTTAACTCTATCTGGAGACAATTGTAGTCGCAACATCATTTTCAAGAATAGTCTTGGCGGTACTGGTATTACTGAAAGCCAGAAACTTTGCCGACGTATATCAGAGTAGATACCAGGCTTACAGGCATCTGCATAATCAACAAGACTAACAGGCATATTTGTCTCAGTGTTAGTCTTGATCGGATAAAGAAAGTCTCTACCTAGTTTATTTCTTCTCCCGACAACCATTGTATAGTAGAGTAAGTGCATCACGACTAACTGAGGTTCGTATCACGGTCATATAGCGATTGATCGTAACTATGTTGTACTCAAACCGGGTTGCTGTAGCTACAATAAAATCTCTGTTTAATACATACTACTTATAACTATCAAGTAGTATAGTTTGCTAGTAACAATATTTCATGTAGATTATTTGATAATGAAAAGAACTATATTTAGCACGCTTTGTTTAGACGTCATGAAGTTGGAACTTTCTTCACGTTCAATCGAAGATCTGTACCAAATAATACAAATAAGTAGCATGAATCGACCAACACAAAAGCTAAAATTTTTATGATTACAGCTACAGGTGGATCAATATATCATAGAGTTAATAAAATTAAACTAATATTTCAGTGATATTTTAACTCCCCTTCACCCCAGCCCCCAGAAATTTTGTTTACATGGTGAGGCTCAGACATTCAACAATCACGAAACTGTTATGACAGAAAACGAATATTTTTAAATCATTTGGAAATCAGTTGTTTGAGATTTATGCAAATTATTGATTAAAATATATTATAAAATAAAGGATGGCTGAATAATCATGAGCATGCATACATATAAAGATGAAACCTAACTGATTCTCATGTCAGATTCATTTCCATAATAGTTTTAAGTTCAGTTTTCTGTAGTGTTAACTTTAATCAGTTATTTATATTCTTTACGCGTGTGGAGACATTAAATCATTACTCCACTTTCTTTCTGCTCTTTGCTATCTCAGATTTTTTTAATGTTTGAATGAATCTGCTAAGTTCATAATATTTAAAACAACAACGCTATTACAGGACAGGCAAAGTTTACTTAAAGTTAGATATTCCAAAGTTGATTATATTATCAATGTCTTCACTTACCCCAGATACAAACTGTGTACTTTTTCAGGGTAAATAATTTTCATAATTAATTTAAATATCTTGTTGGTATTAAATATGCCGAGCAAAACTATTTAATATTAAACCCTCAAGTCAGGTCGCAATTAGTCTGTATTGAGCACTACTAATGTTCCAATGACTTAATGAATAACTAACCCAGATAAGGGAAACAGTTTACGTGTATGTAACCATCTTTCATTCGGAGTCGAATTTCAATATTTGTTGGGTTATATCCAATATGAATAAAGAAAGTACCCGATGTGAAGAAATCAAAGTTATAAAATGCGATTTCACTACTTCTGGTGCAGACAACTACGGGTAATTGGGAAATTCCCTTTACAAGACTAAAGCGACTGCCGACTAATGTGAAGTGCACCCGATATATGACCAAGTTACGCTTGCGGTATTACCAGGGCAACTTCTAACGATTGCACCCACTCTTACGAATGAGAACAAATCAGAAAGCAATGAAGGTAGGAAGAGAAGTTATATTTGATCGTAAATAGAGCGGCAAAGGAAAAGTAACGTCTAGGCTGGCAAACTAGAAAGAGAGTTGCTTTCCACGGTACGGCGTGACGTGATCTGATGATGATGCGTGACCGAGCGCCTTCAACTAGTGGTGTCCGCTAAAACAAACATGGTCAGCATCAGTGTTGAGGACCTATGTAACTATTTATTTTGGGGATTATTTACCGCTACAAATGTATAATTTGTTCTTTAATCTGATTGAACATTTGGTATGGTATTGTCCATCTAGTCATTCATGCTCTCAACGAGGAAAACATATTCTTGACAATCACAACCTACTATTTTGCAGAAACAGTAACAAGCTTTGTTAAGAAACTGGTTTAAGTTGAGAGTTGTAGTAGTTTGTGTACAAATATATGCCACCTTTTACGATTAAAAATCATGAAGAACCCCCGTAGGAGCTATATGTTTTGTTAGACATTCACATAAAATCACCACTAAGAATCACGTAATCTCATCAGGATACATATCTAAGGATTTGTAGATGGACGTGCAAAATCCTTTGAGGATTTGTGTGATCTAATTACGTAATACATGCTAACTGGCATTGTTGCAATTGCCAATTTGATTTCATCAATTGGTCTGAGTTAGACAACTAATGTGAGCCAGGAAACACCAGACAGTTATTTTGTCCTAGTATGAATCTTTCCACTGCGATTACCTGACCGTTAGAGCACTGAAACGGCTCCCAGTCGCTGATAATTTTAACTTTGTCAATTAATAATATCTGCGCGACTACATGCATTCCCATCAGTGACTGCCTTACACTCAACATGGTTGAACTTCACAATATATCTGCCATCTAATCGTGTAACAAGACCAATTAGGACAGAAGTAACTCAACTAACGTATAATAACACTACTAAAGGATAGACAGACAGACAGACAAACGAACAATACATCATGAACCCAATATCACAAATATATCATCTTATATTTGATAAATTAATTGACACCTAATTAATGATAGCACTAATTCCGCAGTAACCTGGGTGACAACCATTTTAAGTGACAACATATAAAGTATTTGAACTTTTATTTCACCGTAAACACCCTGGATTCGCATAAAGAATACATACATACTTGTCAAGCGTGAGTGCATGATGTATTCATTGAGCCACCACTCATATCACTAGCAGACTGAAAAAATATGAACTTTTACACCAAAAATTTTATGTAACTAAAACATTCCACTGCCGGATTTGTACCAGTGTCCGGGGCTCGAGTCCCAAGGTGGGAATCATGTTGCTGGTATAGCTTTGGATTCGATATTTATTACGAAGCAATTTTATTTCTCTAACACGTCGCTAAGACCTAAGAGGTTGGACGATTCTATGCCACGTGATGAGTGCTAACAACGAACACACACATTGAAATGAAATCCCGTTTTTATTAATCAGTAAATTAGTCCAACTTAAGAAAAACAAACGAGATCACACATACAGCATGAATCGCAATGTGGTCATCACGTCCAGTTGTTGTGGTAACTTGATCCAATAAAGAATACCAGGTTGGCGACCTGATCCATACCCAACCATAGGTGGGTAAAATCACATTTCTCAGGAAATCGCTCTAGTTAAGCAAAGCAAATATGCGCAAATACAGTGTCCAATGATAAACAAGCATAGACACATACAACAATAATTATGGTACACGATCTCAAGGAGTGTAAACCAAACACACAGGCTCAGTACTCGCCATTGCTGAATTTTCATTGGTCCAATTTATGTGCCTTAAGTAATAGCCATTTAATTATGTGTCAGTGTGTGGATTTAAATCTAGTGATAAATTTAGACAGGCTGACCGCTAATCTATTGATCTCTCAATTACTCTGCAATTGGCTACTTGATCAATATTGGATATTTGAGTGACGGACATGCACATGTGTCCTAACTGACTTTTCAATTGAATTTTATGGTGTGGACTGATCTATTGATTGCACGCCTATTTTGAAGTGTGGCTTCGTTGAGATCCTTATTAAGTTTGCCCCTGGTGGTTTAAAAAGGCAAGTCATTTGGTTGCTTCACTATCATGCTACATTAATCTATTGAGTTGGCTAAAGTTTATTATGATATCGCGTGCCTGTGGTTCTTGTTAGTACTGCGACAGCTGTGATTTATTCAAACAATTAAATTAAAGATAATACTCAAAATCTTTCAAAAGTAAAACATTATCAGTTAGTTCCGTATGATTCATACCTTAATTAAAATGTCCAGTTATCTGCTTTGCTGAAGATGCGGAAATCAGACAGGCCGTCAGTCCTAATGTATCGTAAGTTTTATTAAAAAATAGCGATATTAGAAATAAGATGATTCTTGACATCCAATACTTGTATCCTATCTGTTTCTGTATCATTTTGTGTTGTAGGCCGAGTGCAATCTCAGCCTGGCATGGTGGCCAGGTACAGACCACTTATAGCCAATGTGAGCAATAGTAAAAAGCGCTTTTCTGACACATCGTGTGTTACTCGAGGAAATACACTTTCACTGAAAGGCAAAGTCTTTTCACGTCAGGTTAGTCAACGTGGAGCAGATCACCCTTCTCAAAATGTATTGGTGACTAAGAAAAGTGGTTCATCATCAGTTCATACGAGTAAGTTTTTTATATCATTTGGTTTTCCGAACGATTAATCATTAGGATACTGATTGTTTTTAGAATGATAGTAGTTTTCTAGTTCGGGTCGTACATAACTCGTTGAACCAGCATGTTCTCGTCACATTCATTTCCGATAAACTCTCACTTCCCACAGAAACATGTCAGATTTATTATCTTAGAATTATTCCTTTCATTTCTGCAAAAGGCTTTCAGCTGTTCATGGTCCTAGATTCTGCGAAATATCCTCATCAAGGAGTGGGAAACAAATGCCTATAATTGCATGCGTGACCCAAACTACATTGTTTCTTTCCATCTGTCTGTTACGGTCCAGGTATTTCTGTTTATCCTATATTTGTCATACCACAATGCTTCCTGATATTATTGCATCCAAATCATTGAGCATGCACTTTAATTTTTGTCCTTATATCTGGCGAAATATCTATATTCAATTGTGCTTTCCATCTTCAGTTGGATTAAAGCCTATGAAATAGAGATATGCACATTATTGTAATCTGAATGGCAGCTAGAGAATCTACCGGCCATCACTATGTGTAAAATGAGTTGTGATTATGCAATCTTGTTAAAGTTCATACACATATTTCACTACGCTCATGAAATTCTATTTCTAGTTGCATGTTGCATCGGAACTATTTTCATCGGTTCATATCCCAGATAATCACATCTTTGAAAACAAGCAAACCATATTGTTTACTTTATGGGTTATGCCCTACATCGTTCCGTCTTATGAACAGGATGTTGTGTAGTGTCAGCGTCAATTGTATAGCCTTGTGCTTTGCTGACTATCGATATCCGGTACTACAAGGCTTACTGAGATTGGTTATGCTCTGTCAAACTGCAGCGGTGTTGCAGAACTCCCTATTATGTCTCCTAACTTCTTAATTACAAGATCTATAGCGTATTCTGATGTTCTGGCAAGTGTATACTGCTATGGTTGTTTGCAAACGTTTTGCTGAATGGTCTATGGAGTAAATTTGGGAAAACAACACTACACTACTAACGTCCCTTAAAACTTAAAAAGTCATGCTCTTTCCAGTTCTCATGATTTATTTCAAGTCCTTGCTTATCTTGTTTAAAGTTTATCGTATAACCTGATGCGTGTAAATCCACTAATGTGTACCTAGTAGTCAAGTAGGCGTAATAAATAAATACCAACATTTATTTATTTACTGGTTATGTAATTAATAATTCATTGTCCACATGGCAGTTTGTCACTCGACACATATATTCCAGCTAGACAACCATTAAACAGTAATCAGTTCACCTTACAGCATTTTCGTATACGACACATTTCACAAAGTTCTGTTCAGTAATTGTTTTAGAAGTAACAAGACATTCCATCAAGTCCTTAGATTATAAGGATGCATATCTAACTCCGATATGCTCCACTAAATTATGCTGGATCTCGTTTCGTACTAAGAGAAACTGTCTTGTCCCACTTTACCACTGTTCCCACATAATATCCTGTTTTCTTACTACTCAGCAGATCCCATGAAAGGACGCTTTCCATATCATTTGGTAATGACTAGCTTAGGAAGTTGAAGTGGCTAGAAAACTTGTGTTGTTATAACAGCAAGGATCGTAAGTTACCAGTCCTAAATGTAGTGACGAATATGTAGCCACAGTGTTGTGATATTTGAAAACAATGAAAGGTGTCCTTAGTTCGAACAGTTAACAGACAGGGTTTAAGCGCCTATTAAGACTACTGAAAACCTTATGTTTCGACGTGAACTCGGGAAATAACATTGCACTCCGTTGTGTGTCACCTAAGAATAGGAGATATTTGAAACCTTGTAGTATGCGACATGGGTTTGATGAAATGCTAGCTTTTTCTTTCCTGTGAGGACGTACGGGTACTCAAGTATTATCTAGTTTCTCTGCATCAATATTATTTCTAGCAGAGTACCATGATTCGAGGATTATGTTATAGATACTATGTCGTCTTACTGTCTATTTATAAAATGGGAAGTACCGAATCGCCCTGCTTATTGTAATTGTAGATCTAAATAGGGTGTTATTTGATTATTGTTATCCTATTTACCAATCCGTGCCATGTACTGAATTGTAATTTTGTTGACTTTATAGGCAGTGGTATCGATCGGTGGGTGGATCTTTCAATGGAACATTTCTGTTGATTTTTAATCTGGTTCTTGAATAATATTTGAGTGGACGAAACCTCCACTTTTAGTTACGGTCAATAAATGCATATTGTTACCCTCGTGTATTAATCTGCAGACTGCCCAGTCGTTTAGCATTTCATCGTCTCCAGATTGACTTTGGTTTTTAAAGGTTATCTTTGTTTCCATGATGTATAATTATAAGAATAGGAAGCAGCTTCAGTTAATCAGAAAAATGTACCCAAAACACTAAACTGTAGCAAATGATACAACAAAGATAAGTTACTTTATGGTAGCTCATAAATCAATTCAGTCAGTCGTAATGGACATCAAGTCCTACACAAATGCACTTTATCCCGAGTTGTCGTCCCACCCCAGCACAATACGAGAAACTAGCTTTAGAAATAGCAAAAGTCCAATTAATAATATTATTAACGTAAATGAAAGTAAATAAATGATGACTTTCCGTTTTATGATCGAATGATGATAGGTGGGAAGGAAGCCATTAAACAGCCACCATTTTAGAGTAATTAGAAGTCTGGGAATGAGTCCTTGTATACTTTTATGTTGAGGTCTCCTGACCGATTACCATTTTACCTTTCACACTGCAGTATAATATACGTACTAAGTTTTAGTCCTCAATAATTATCTTTTCCTGTAGCACTGTAAGATAATATTCACATTAATTGACTTTGTTTAAACTTGTGAGTTGTTGAAATCTGGATAGATACAGCCGTTTTACGTACACCGAACATTACGCCAGTAACACTTGGTCATTAACCACTGTCCATCACTTTATCTCTTAGTATTGTCACATATTTATTTCTACTACCTTCACTGATTACTGAGGCTTATTGAATGGCAGCCAATCTGGTTTTGTGCTCTTAACGTCGGCTAAGTTTTTACTTCTTAGGCGGTGCATATTTTATGTGTTTTCGAGAGATATTTTTCTGAACTTATCTAACTGGTATTATGCCCGTGTGTAACTGAACTTGAGTTTTTATTTACTAACATCTACAGTGATAACAGTAATTGTTGACACGAGAAACATAATTCTCAGCATTTACACTTTCATCATTTAATTGTGTGTAATGTGACATTTCCACATCCTGATGCAAAAGATTGTTCAATGATGTTTTCATGACTGGCAATCATTTTAGTAGTGGGGGTTGTGAGTGTTTGACTTCTTTTACTTCTTAAGCATTGTTAAGGTGTGCTAATACAATTAGGTGTGGTACATCATGATCATTTATGTTCGTTTTATTTCAAGTAGAAGCGATATTCAACAGTATTCGAAAATTATAGAGTTTAGTAATATATATGAAGAGAAATTTCAATTTCTTTATTGTTCTATTACAAATACATTATTTTAAGCAGTGCTCAGTTTATTTGAAATTATCAAGCTTAGCCTTAGAAACAATACCTTTTCGGCGATTGTACCTTTTAGAATGACTAGGGGAATCCGTGATATGCATAGTATTTTCCAGCCAAATAATTTCAGTAATGGAATTTGCAGTATGCCTGTCCTAGTCAGTTCAGAATATAATTATAATTTTTATTACCAAAGATATATCGTCAACCTCGTGCATCATGTAGAGTTTCATTGCACATCATTAAATGGGAGTTTTGTAGCAAAATATCTTCTAGGGCAAGTTTGTTGAATGAGATGTCATTTCTCTACATAACTAAGTATGTTCGTTTCTCATATCCGTGAACTGATTTGTACATTTTTTTCGCTGATAAAAGCGTAGGGGGGTGGGAAATGGGTGAGGGTTGCTTAAGGAAATACTTCCGCCTATTTACAGCGTCTGATAAACGATGTCGTGTTACCGATTTCAAAAGTATCTGTTAATGTAAACTTAGATCATGTAGGCAATAACATGACACAAACACTTTCAACCACAACAAAATTATCTGCCAATTTACGAATTTAGTTCTGATGATTGATGACTGGGAAGGTTCACAGTTGCTACTCCCGATTTTCACGACGACCTTCGGTTTCATTCAGGTCACCTTTGTTATGTACTGTTTACTTCGTTTCTCCTATTTTATTTAGCAATTTCATTTGACTGGAACATTTATAGAATGATTACAAATAGTCACACAAAAAATCCTATTTCCTAGAGTTTGCATCCCATTTTCCATATATGATTCGTTACTAAGTATTCATATAGTCGTTTATAATTGGTCTTAAAAAAATGCTTAGAATAAATTAAAGGCACTGATATGAAGTCTAAAATAAGAAGCACTATAAGCCAGTATTCTGACGTTAGAAAAAACATGTTTAACTCGAAGGATGTGCTTCATTCTTTTTGGGCACTTAATGATTTATAAAGTTTGTCATATTTTCACCAGCTTAACTATTTCAATCTTTATATGACTGCTTTTCCAGAATCCGGACCCTTCGAATGGGCACAGTATCTTAAAGAAATTGATGCAGAACCTGTTCAGTCTTCTTTATTTCTTCATGTACAGTTTGAAGTTCAGGTGCGTATTATATGTCAATTTCTTTTTATATACTTAAAAGCAAAATGAAATACTTTGTCTAGATGGCTTCAAAATGGTTAGTTATTATCTTTGTAAAAGATATCCTTCAGGTTCCTGTCCCTGAACATTGTTCTCTGTATACCAGTTTTAAATTCTGGGATAGTAGAATAAAGACTTTAGCTCTAATTTATGTTGTCACTAATTTTTTTACCCACTCCTTTAGACATAATTTGATTGCACTACAATCGTCAGTAATTACTTTATGAACACCTAGTTTTAATATCTTAGCCCACATAATAGACGAATATTAATTTATTGATCGGTTCCACGTTTGTATTTCATGTTCTTATTCCTATTGCTATTAAATTAGGTTCCATCACCATCAGATCTTCCTGGACAAAACGTAACACCTGAAGGACATTTCAAGCCCGGTCAGTATTTAGAAGGTGTTGATCCTCACAATGAAAGCTTAATTTGTGTTCTTTGTGTTTCTGAGTTGGTAGGACGGCGTATTAAGCTTCATTTTGCTGGTTACCCGGAAAAGTATGACTTCTGGACAACAGTCGATTCTCCATTTCTGTTTCCTGTTGGATGGTGTGCCCATAATAGTCGTCAACTTCAACCCCCCAAGGAGTACCTCGAAGAGTCTTATCATCCATTTAGTTGGACGGGTTTTCTAGCTAAAGTGGGGGCCAAACCAGTTCCTCGCCAGTCATTCAAAGTGCCATGGGATTCTGTAAGCCCTTATACAGCAGGTTATAATGCTACCATATTGATAATTTTTTGTCTATGTACTATTCTATTCTCTTCACCAGATAATTAAGGAAAGCATGTACCTTTTTAAGTATGGGTTTATGTGCTTGACTCAGCCGCACTTGTATGGAAGACTGTTTATCCGTATGTGGACAGATGACCGAGTGTTCGAATTTGTGACCTATTGATCACAGGTCG
Source organism: Schistosoma mekongi (assembly GCA_034768735.1). NCBI lineage: Eukaryota > Metazoa > Platyhelminthes > Trematoda > Strigeidida > Schistosomatidae > Schistosoma > Schistosoma mekongi. The sequence goes on along the minus strand of CM068305.1, from coordinate 40,914,222 downwards.
ATTGCTTTGTTCCTTAAGTGGTGCACTTGATTTCAGCAGGCTTCCCTATTTGTTCCTACAAATCCAGTAACCATAACATGACGAGTGAATCGACTTGATAAAATACTCAAGAAACAGATATTTAGAATGTTCTTTCATTATCCATTATTCCTAAATCCAAATTGATTACATTTTCTGAAAATAGAACTACTAGGTATTTGACCGTATCGCTAAATATTGGCAAATTAGAACTATTGTTCATGCACAAGGTATGCAATGAATTTATCATGACTGAATTACGTGTTAACCGATGAAGCGAACATAAAAAACTAACCAATTAAACTCGTAAGCGTTTTGTTGAACATACAAAATCCACTTATTATTTAGATGAATGAATTCTATTACTTGAAATTCTAGGGAATATTTTTTTGTGAGTATATCTGTTAGTTGATTGATTTATCACTATTGGGCCGGCTTCCAGTTGTGGGATTTCCACTTTCGTTAATCTGTGCAGAGGGTTAAGCGTTCACCAACCTGAAGACCCCGGGGCAGAATCTAGGATGCACACTACTAAGGAGTCCCATACTGGGGCGAAACGGCTGTCCAGTACTTCCTGGTTTTCAATGATGTCCTACCAACATCAATCTGTGACAAATGCAATCAACTAAAACTTAGTGCTGATCTCCACAGACAACCTTATTTTAGTATATCTGTTGGGCGATAATGGCTGACACGTCTTATGTTTCTTCTCGTTTAATCATTTAGAATATTACGACCGTTATTTCGAAATCCATATTTATGGCGCGGTTTTTACTAGTTAATATTCGTGGTTGTTTTAGTGTTCACTATTCGACTCCTTTATTTTAGTTTACTAAATTACTAGGGTATTTCTTCGTTATTAGCGTCAAGACTGTTAAGGCGAGGTGGCTATGCAAAATGTCTCTGAAATAATCTCAGTGTATCGTTACTCATATCTTATTTAAATCGGCTCACTAACAAATCTCGTATTTTATACGCAAGCGAAACAGTAGTCTAATTAAAGTCTATTGCGTTCTAAAGACGTATCATCATCGAAATAAATAATGAGCTAGATTTTGTTCTTACACATGTTCATTTATACTGTCCCCTTCTACCATATGACATATTCAAGAATGATATATATTTTTCTGTTTGCGTTAATGGTTCACACTGTGTTATTGAATCACTTGGTATTTGTTTATATTGGTTGCTCTTAAAATGTATCTGTCTTATTGCTAACTATTTCTTAATTAATAGAACATGGAGGCGTGGTAAAATATGTTTAAATCGAGAGGTTACTGAATTGGAATTAGGCATAAATTTCTTGATTTCTACGTTTCCTTCAACATTGCTAATGTCAAGTGTTTTTCATATTTCAGCCTGTTGATGCATCTCCACCTCATATGTTTTCCGTTGGACTGAAGCTTGAAGCTATAGATAAGCGGAATCCCGCTCTGGCTTGTGTAGCTACTATCAAAGACTGCATTGGTGACTACATACTTATTCATTTTGATGGTTGGGATTCTGGATTTGATCAGTGGGCTCATATATCATCTGAGCTTTTGCATCCTGTCGGGTATTGCGAGGATCATGAGCAAGTTTTATCCATTCCAAGTGGTATGTGTTGTTAATTTTAATGTGGTTGTATTTTATGATCGTTGTTATTAAGCAAAATTACAAAGAGTGCCTTATGAATTTTTCTGACCTCAAGTTTCTTGGTTGAAAGTTACATCCATAAAGAAATTCTTCAACTTGTTTAATTTTTTTCTTCATGCCGTCACATATATAGGAAGTTTAGAAAGACAACGATAACCTAGTATCATATACTCCAAACTTGTTGAGAGGTACTATAAATTCAGTTGCTTATTCACAGTTAAAAACACCAAACAACTTATTTGAGTGTTCAGCTCAATCTTGTCTCATTTAAAGTATTATCTGTCATAGCTTACGTTCAGATGATGTAATACCATAACTCCTCAACCATCCATGGTTTCTTATATATAGCTATAAATTAAGCTTTGTAGTGGTTCGGTTAATACCATCATCCAACAGTCTAAACCTCAAGGTACAAACTCAGCAAACTGCTTATGAGTAGATAATGCAAACGTCTATAGAGCAGTTCTACACTGGTACTGTTCATTTATATTCTCCATAACAACATTAACATTTTGAGGATTTATACCACCTACATAAGTCGATAAAATAATTCGAGACCGAATTTTGATGGTCTTTGATATCTTCCGAGCTCAATGAATTGGGCGTAATTTAGGTCATTATACAAGATTACATTTATTTGTTCAACAAAATACCGCATCCCAATAAGAATGTTGCAAACTTAATTTAATGAATTCTCAATTTCACTGCGAGTCCTACAGAGATCGTGCTCAAATTCTTGTTCATATTACTGTTTCATGCCATACTCTAAAGGTGAATGCAGTTATCGTGACAAATAAGGTGTGGTATCTATCTTCTCTATGTTCTTATCCCAATGTCAAGTAGAATCTAGTAATAGGGAATGGAAAAAGAACTTTTTTGCGTGCGAATATTGAAACACGGTGGACAGCAATCAATCATTCGAGAATATATGGGTTCCAAACAGTAATTACGAGTTTTTTTTTCTATTAAGTTAAGTGAATCAGTTAATTCCAATTTTACCGTGAATTTAGCAGTCATTTCGTTGCTGTAGCAATGTAGTATTCAGTAAATTTAATCATAACTAGATCAGTATGTAAATAAATCTGTATGACAAATAACATGGATCAAGGTTATTCCCAATAGGTTTCTTACAAAAACTAAGTAGTAGTAATTTTATTTTGTTACAAAGCAAACAAAATTATACAACAGTCTGTGTTAATCAATTTTAACCCACCACCTTTATTGTCCCAAGTAGATTACAATGTCATTTTCCTCCAAAAATGTGCTCTAAATAATGTGGAAAATTGAATGGCTAGTACTAGTTTTTCGACAGCAAGTATCCATAGCTCAGTACAAATTTTCAGTATTTCCATAGAAGTATTTTTGAAGATACTACGCATTTGTTACCTCAATAACCGATAGTTCACATTTTTAGGACAAATTCTTGAAAAATTGCGTAAATAACATGTACAAAAGTGGGTGATACCTTAGTTTCGTTCCGTAAAACTTATGTGCAGTAGAGTGGTGTATCTGCTGGCATATATTGCCCAGTCTCCCAGTTTTCATCTAAAGTGCAGATAGATTAAAGATTTCAGCTGATGTTCATGTATCAGTTTCTAAATTTAGCCAAATACCTATTTATGAAAGGTGTGGAAAGTAAGTCTAGATCGTACTGCTTATATTCCTATTCCAAATTTCACATATTAAATTAAAATCATGTAAGGCAAACATTTTCAGAGGCATTTGTGACTTAGATCTAGGTAGTGTTTACTTTTAATGCTCATGTATCAAAGCTTTCATGATGTGCCAAGGTGAAACGTATTTTCTACGCTTCAATTCTTGTTAGTCTCTCTGTTTAGTTAAAATATTGATGTATTTTTCAGTAGAAACCTTTGCATTAACGTCTAATAAATCCTGTTGAATTTCTTGTGACCAGTAGCCTTATTTTGGTTTTTTATTCCTTGAAAAATGCAGCCATCGAAAATACTTTGAAGATAGTAAATTTTAACAAAACAAAAACCTAAGAACAAGCTTCTCTTACCACTTTAGGTGCACTAAATAACCACACAAGTTTTCATCTATGCCAATTCATTTTTTCTCGGCAGATTGGAACAACCGTCGCAATGGGTTTAGTTGGAAACTTTATCTGAAAGAGACAAACTCAAAGCCTGTACCTAAAGAAGCATTCCATGAGGTAATATTGATCAGTTCTGAATTCGCTTTTTGATTCATATCCTTATGTTCGTGGTCCAACCTGTTTGTATAACTGTTCATAAAGTCCTTATTAGTCTGATTATGAAATTTTAGTGTATTTCTAAAATGCATTATCGGTAGACATATATGTAGGTAAAAATGCATAAATCCTATAGTTTTGTAGATTTGGGTTGTAAGTTGGTTGAACGAGGTTTATTCAAGACAGTTGTATGTTCTACCAGTTGTTTGCCTGTACATCTGTAAATTAGCAAATACATACTTTAATAGCATATATAAAAATAGTTTTAATCAGTCGAAGCTAGCTTAATGGCTTTCCAATCGATCTCATTTCGTGACGAGCACAATCGGCAGATAAAATGTCTTCACAAACTGCTTGAATAATTAGCAGTAAATTCATCTTGAAAAACATAATTAAAATAATTCTAAAAGATATGAAAATAACCCCTATCATTCTAATTGTTGAATCAGTAGTAATTAGATTTTCGATAGTCCTGTCTTTTCAATTGTGATTTCTCGAACATTAGTTACACACGTACATGGGGTTTGTGAACTATGAATTTAACTAGCATACAACTTATGAATAGAATCTCCAATTTTAATTGTTCCTTATTCCCCATGGAACTTCTCTGCTGTCATTGAGTCATTTTATCCCTGGATCTACCCTTGGGTCGATTTCTTTTTACCTCTTTCTCAAGTACTTTACATACTTAAACTAGCTTACCTCCTGTCTAAAAATTACACATCCTCAATGAATATACATTGCACCTGTAATTTTACAAATTTACTGTTCAAATTTTAAGACAAATATCTTGTTAGTAACTTTGCTGAATGACTTATCAGCTATTATCCCAAATATTTATTAGTCAATAGGTAACTGATATTATGTATGCCTTATCTTGTATTATGTATGCCATACATCATAAAATTTCCCTGTCTTGTGTCGATCTATATTTTACTTGTACTAAATATCTATTGAAGTCTCTAGAAGAAATTATCAAATACAGGAACAGTGTTTCATAACATAATGTTTATTTGTATACTTACTTCAACTCACATTATGTGAAGCCTCGATAGAGTTGTAGCCGATCATTGTCGATCAACATTAGAACTGAATAGCTTATGTTTTGTAAAAAGAAACAATGTCGCGTGGTCCGGAGTGAATTTCCGCATTTTATAATTCATCGTATTATACTGTGGCTTTAAACTTATTAGCACTACTCATTCTATCTTATACATTCATCTGCAATCCATTGCATTGTAAGTTTTTCCCAGATAATCATGACCAGCGTAATACAGTAACAAAGAAACCGAAGGTAAATTCAAAATTTCTCTTACTCATCTTATGTTTTCCTACTATGAATTTATCAGCTATACTAATATCATGTGGTTATTAATTATTCGCTATGAACTTATTGTTAGATTTTCCTTTGTTACATTGTTTGCGAATATTAAAACTTAGAAATTCTCCTCGATAGTCCTCACTAAGATGTTAATCTCCAAAGAAGGTAAGTGCGTTTTTAATGGAAGTGAACTAAGAAGCAGAGTAATTATTTTTTACTCAGTCCTGGCATTTATCATAAATGCACTTGTGATAGGATTTCTCAGCTTATTTTTCCTATTGTTTTTATACGTTAATTATCACTATTGTTATCTCCAATATAGGTTACGAAGTTCGCCAAATCATCGCGACAATTTCAAATAAATCAACGTTTAGAAGCCGTAGACAAACGCTGTCCATCGTTAATTCGTGTTGCCAACGTTGTAGATAACACTCCCCCAGGATTTCTCACATTGGGATACGATGGTTGGTCAGATAAATACAACATACGCGTGGAGGTGGGGTCGCTTGATTTGTTTCCCGTTGGTTATTGTCATGCCTCCGGGCATCCTTTGCAAGTCCCACCAGGATGTAAGCCTCTATTTTTCCCTATTTTAAAAGCATTAGTATCAACGTATTAATCGAAATGCGTTAATCAATCATATAATGCGACTTTGTTTATCTCTGTATCATGGTAGCTTTTACTACATTTCTACTATACAAAGGTTAACTAATTTGTTCTTGAATGGTATTCTCTTAGACCACTATGTTCAACATACACATTTATTTTCCAGTGTTGGAAATATAAGATAGCTCATATACATTAAAAATACTGCTATTGAATGACTAGCTAGTGGAATAGTTTTTATACTGGTAGTTAACTACGTGTCTTTTGTGAGAACATTTGTTACAACTCATATCGAGATCTAGGCGTATGTTTAAACTACTGAAACAAAGCTGTACTTTGAAAGCCTTAGGCTCATTTGTCGTAAAACCTATTGTTTTTAAGAAAATGGAACTCCATGAAAGCTTTCGAATTCATTTTCTTGTGCGAATTAATAAAGACGGAACGCAACACATAGTTGTAACATACTAGTTGAATGCTGAGTGTTTTAATTATAATTATCATGTATCATCATCTAATTTTCCTTACATTTTTCGGATTTACAACTAATAAGTGTGTTAATTTCATCGTAAACTTCATTAAGTTTATATTATTTCTCCTTGATAAACGTAGAAAATATGTGGACTCTGATTGTCACGTATCCATTTCTAACTTCAATTTCTCTGTGCCAAAGTGGATTGAGATTAAAATAATATCCTAAAATAAAAGTAAAAAGTTATTAAGATTGTTCTACATATTTCTTAAGATCTGCATTTTAAAATCGATCTAGGTATATTGTGTATCGCCAAAAAGGGTGAACAGATTATTTAACGTATTGATTATTAAGATTTTATTTTTTCAGTTTTTATCTTGTTTTTATTGGTAAATCTCTAACGGTTACTTTTTGTCGTTTCAAAATTTTATTGTGTGATTCGTTAACCGCTTAATAATAGCCTTGCATGTCTTATGTGTTGTTTGCTATCTTGTAACCTATAAATGGGAGAAATAGTTTAAAATTGACCGAAAAATTATATCATATATATGTGTCGCTACCTATCTAGACTTTCGCTCCTCAGAAATAACTTTCTAACTGCGTAATATTCCATGTATCTGTTAATGTGTTAGCCATGGATAAGGTAAACACCAAAACAATCTTACTAATTAGGTCAACAACCCATTTTTTCGAGGGCAGAAGTCTTCAGTGTAATATATCTAGGCTTCATTTCAAGACAACTAATCATTACTGATTACAGTAGCCCTAGCCGTATCAGCCATTCTGTGGCACATATACCTTTTTATTGGTGATATTTCACTTTTAAAAAGAAACGAGTCGGATGAAGTTTGCCATATTTTCGCACAATTCCAGTTTACTTTCTCATTTTTTCCGGTTCTCATTATTTGCAAATGTCTTTTGTGATTATTCCCCTTTACCTACACCATTTTTGACTAGTTTGAAGAAATTAAACTTGTTTGTATATTCGGCTACAAAAAATCCTGTTTCTGAAATATCAAATAAATAATACTAATATGAGAAATAAAGATGACCACTTGACATTAAATTTATTGCTACCTACTTCCGTTTAATTTTTCGTTATGCCTTTTTTATACCTATTCAGCTTTTGTTGACGAATTATTTCTTGAGATGAATGCCGAAATGCTGTCTTTATTCAGTGGACTTAAACAGGGAAGCATTTTGTATTACGTTTTTTTTATTTCGTCATAACTTTTCAACGTTATTGTGAATGTTTGTTTTTAAATAATTTCATATGTACCTCTGTTTCACTGGCCTTAAATAGATATAGTCACTCAGTAATTTTAAGATGATTATGTGCAACCTATTTACTTTATTTTTATGTAGATGATTCTGAATTGGATTTAAACGGAAATCTAATGGATTCCTACTCTAATTCTTCCGCCAGTTCTCTCAGCTGTGGTGGGACTGCTAACCCGCTTGGGGGGTGTCCAACTCCTGGTTGCAAAGGATATGGGCACATTAAAGGACCTCGCTACTTTTCTCATCAGCGTATCTCAGGGTGCCCATATGCTGATGGAAATCTTAAGAAAGATGCTATTAGGGCACATGAGCGTCTAAGTTCTACTAATATATTAACGTCTAGTTCACCTTTTTCTGCTGATTCTGAAAATCCCGATTCCAGCGCAACTATGGCGTCAGTTTCCGCCTATAATCCTCTCAATCGTAACTCAGGTCAACGTCTTTCTCCGGATTCCACTGTCAAAAGTGAATTCTCTTCACATAGTACTTCCACTGTTGTTACATCTTGTTCGTTGTCAACATGCCCATATTTAGATACCGATGTTCCAACCCTTGTGCCTGGCAATTCACTTACATTACAATTTTCTATTGCAGACAGCATTGCCACAACTTCACCCGCATATTCATCTGTGATAAGCAACCTCCATTCAACCATTAATCCTACTGTTTCTGTCCAGAGTTCCCTTCAAAATGAATCGCCTCAATCAAATGTTTTGCCCTTAAATTTGACACTCGAAAAACTACCTGATTTCGTACCGAAAGAAACGCCTTTGAGAAATGAACTTTCAAACTCGTATTCTCCCGCAATTGGCAGTAGGTAGGCTGATTTTCCTGATTATTCGTTCGTTTTCATATAATCTGCTTTTTTAATACTTTATATATTTTAATGGACTTTTTAACCAACGAATGTAATGACTGCCAAAATTAGCCATATAAAGAAGCTAGATGTTTAGTGTCTTGTGTCATTCAAATATTGTGAAGTTTTATTTCGGCGGTTCAAGTCACATTTGAAATCCTCTTTAGAACATTTATTAATTTTAATGTTAAACTTCGACATTGTAGATTTAATGGATAGCTTTCTATATTCTTGCTAATTTAGATTCATTATCCCCATTATTTTCTGGTAACTGTTTCAGTGTTAGTAATATCAGCTTCTAAATTACTTACTGAATATTAGGTAATCCACAGCTGAGTAATCATGTGAAAAGCCTTTTGTATATACATTTTCTGCGATCCTTTACTTACATCCATTTTTTCCCATCCCTATCATCAAATTGCACTGGAATCATATTTACGTTACATGCCCATATTCTCTAATCATAACACCATCTTCCTGCGTTCGCCTCTTTATTTATTATTATCCTAGCGCTAAGTTTGTGATTTTCGTACATTTTGTTTTCTCCGTAATTACCTTTAAAATCAAAATGTTGACAAGAACAAAATACCTTGCTTTCATTTTATTGTTTTCTTTCTGTCAATTGATTACACGTCATAATACAGACAAAATACACTAAGCCAAGATGTTCGAACTTCGAGTATATTATGAACGCTTCTCAATCTACGTATCAACTGCAGTGTAATTATCCGACTCCTTGAAACTACTCGTTATTTTTTAAGAAATATTGAAATAATATATGTCAACGTCACGTTTCTAATTGGCTTTCGATATAGTAGTGTATCTTAATCCTGTATTCTTGTAGGAATTATTGTTAATCACTACCCACTACCAGTTATGATTAATTAACACTTACGGTCCTAATATAGTTACGTAATATTGTCATCGTTTCTTACTACTTCCGTTGTCCTTTTTAAGCATGTACCCATAATGTATGTCCGAGTCATCTTGTTCCTCAATCTGATGTAACGTTTGATTATTTATTGTCTTCCTGTATCTTCTTTCATCCTAACTACATTCATTTGCCAAATAAATCACCTAGCTCGTGGTCACTTTTATGTCTTACTGAATTACACTTGTTCGTTCAAATACGTATTCTTCACATCTTACAGCTTTTTAAATATGCAAGGGACTAATCATATGTCTATCTAATAGAATGGTGACGTATCCAATTGTTATTGCAACTATACTTTAAATGCGGCGGGTGGGTGATGAGTTTTGTCATTTGTGCTTCTATTGGGTTCTGTAGATATAGGCTCAAGACTTTATTTTTAATTGCTCCTGAATCAGGTACTATCATTTCCAGTTATACCATTTTGGGTGTAGTTCATACTTATTGCTTACTATTTGATAAATCATGATTAATTTCATCCTTTGTTGTGTTTCGTCTGTATTTTTGCAGAAATCTTTTTATCCTTGTTTCAGTGTTTACACACATACAGCAAATGACTAAAACAATTTTAGTATTGTGTTCGCATTAATAATTTTCTTTTGTTGAATACTATAATTACGAAATGCTATGTAAATAAGATTGGATTATTGATTTCTATCAGTCATACAACGTATAAATATTAGTCTAGAGTATGGTTTTGTTTATCTTCTCGTGTTTAGTTTGTGGTATCTATTCTGCCGCTTCTCTATAAGTAGTATTCTCCCCGTATGTATTTTATAAGCTATATATATATAAGCATTTTGTTGACTTAACTCTCTTACTCACCCGTAAAATTATGTTCAAGTCAGGCATTTCCGTTTTGTAATAACTACAAAACTTACCTGTTGCTTCATCCACTCTATAGTTTTAACGATCCTTGTGTTATTTTTGAACAAAATTAACAGTTTGAAGGCTTAAAATATTCATAATATTATACAAATAAACTTACTTTGATGTATATTGTATGAAACATAGGAAATTTGAGTACCTTTGTTCCAAACTGTGAGTTTAGTTTCTCCAGTTGACGAAGCAAAATACTGAGTTTCAGAGCGTAATGAAAGTATTTTTTTATGAACATGGAATCTTCAAGTAAATGCAGGACGAATCTATCTGATTGTCGATATCAATGTTGTTGTGTAGGCAAATAAATGCAAGACATCTTATTGAGAGTGGCATCTGAAACTTGTCTACCTTTCTGATGCATGATTATCACCGAAACATAAATTACTCTCCATAATATAGTTGTTGGTTACTATCTTTATCTTGCATAAACAGGGAATTGTACCATAAAGGGACTGGGATTATTTTTCTGGTCGTGGGTGTGTGATAATCATAAGATTGTCATTCTTCTATCTGTCACCAAACGAATGCTTACTAAATAGACGGGGTTCTACTTCATGGTGAGTTATTTGATCTCATCCCCCTGATTGTTTCATCTAATTTATTAGCAGTGGGCGAGTAAATGTTTCGGACTGTTGTCCATTGAATAACTTTTAATGTTTGAATATTCTCTTTTTTAATTTCTTACTGTAAATGAATCGACTTGGTCCATGTTCGTTTTTAAACTAACAGCTGTAATGAAATGATATAGGATTTTTTGCACGTGAAGCATCAGGGCAAATTTTTATTTTTATGATGATGACAGCAGTAGTGTTCAGATTTTTCTCCATTGTTATAAACGACCTTTAGTTACGTTTAAGTGGGCTCATTTTGCGAAACCTTGTACATTTCTCTGAAGTAATAAGAATTCAGTTAGATTACTTCCACCTAGCAAGTTGGTTTATTCAATCTTAGTTTTTATATCAGCCTCTTTATCAAATATATGTTACGTATCATTAAAGTATAACATTTGAAACTGGCGTTCAGTAGCTTTTAGCACATCCTTCATTAAATGGAGTAGTCATTTAACCTCAGTTACGAGAATTTGCTTTTTCATCTAGTAGTAACATTGACGTCAACAAATTGTATGCATTGGCTGCTTTCTAGCATAACCATGTGACTTTTTAACCGAATTGAGCCTCAGTAACATACTATACTTGACATTTTGTCTTATAACTGAATCATGTTGAATTCTTTGTTACCCGTTGTTAGGTTCATTTATCGTTTTCCACTGCTCCCTTAGAGGCTTGGCCATATGGTAAACCATTCTATTTCTTTATGAACATATAAGGCAGTATAGTAGATCATTTACTATATTTTATTATCGTTTTATTTGTATTTTCTGTTAGCGGGAAAAGATTCCACAGTTCCTCTCCCGCTTGAATGTTTAGTAGAGCATGCTTCGATGTAATTACACTACCAATATGAGTAGATATGTTAAATATTTCTGATTTTCCCTCATTTTATACATCAGAAAATTTGAAGCTGATCTTCACATTTTAACCATCCTTCAACCTTCTGAGTTTCCACAACTTATTTCCAGCTCTATCTTTCTATCCTTTTTTAGAATATCTAATAGCCATATTATTGATAGTTTCAACAATGATATAACTTTAAAATTCACTTATTCCTGTATCCCATTGGGTTTAGTGTTTTTTATTTCCGCAGTTGAGTTCAGCATTTCCTACCATTTATTTCGAATTAAAACGATTATGCAGCTTGATAGCGAATTCGTCGAAAAGTGTTCCGTTCCCTGAACGAGTTTATCTTGTTACTTAATTTATTGATACATTTTAAATATTCATTACGCATTTTCCAGACAAGACAGTTAATTTTTTTACCACAATATGCCTATACTATCTCATACTGACTTTCATTTGTATAGAATTTCTGTATGCCTCAGATCCCTTTTTTTATAGTTGATTGATTTTCAAAACCTGCTTTATTTATTATCAAGTTAACACTGATAACATATTTATTTGTACCAGAGGTAAGTTGACGAACTTCTTTGTCCTTACAACTGAATCTTACAATATCACAGTTGCACCCTTTTCAGTTTCTGTAATGTTGGTTAGCATTCAAACATTGCAGTTCATTATTAGTCGATTATTTTCTCCCAAGCTGCTATTTCTAATTGGTTTCAATTTACTAATAATTTTTCAATGACATTAAAAAAATAACTCACTTTTTTTCGAAATACTTAGCGTTAATGCCGTGCCTCAATGTGAAAACTCAAAACATTCTTCTGAAGTCACAGCCAATGTAATAGTCTTATCAAATGAATCTTCTATTAGTGTCCCATCCTCAAGCACAAAATCAAACATGAGTTCTAATGATTCACATAGGCCACAGAAGTTGAGCAAATTAGAACCTAACATTCTGGATAATGTATCTCCTCCCAACCTTTTATCTCAAACGTCTGACCAGTCTGATGAATACGCAAAGAATTTAGGCGTATCTCCTATGCCTATTAAACGTAAACGAGGTCGGCCTAGAAAATACACTTCTTTACATGTTCTCCATCCCTCCATACAACAGTCACGCCCTGTTCATTTTGCTTCGTTGACTTCCCTACCACAATCATATACCACGTCTACTGGACGACACTCATATCCAGCTGGTGCATCAAGCCAACATCATACGCATTCGTCTGCTACAGTCCCGGTTTCCTCAGTATCTATTACATCCACATTATCACTTTGTAGCAACATGAATATGACTATTAATCCTCATCCACCAATAGACTGTCAAAGTGATAGCTTTCTCCCTCATAACGTGGAGTCTAATAACCTCAAGAATATTGATATACTTAAGTCTGTCACTTGCAGTTCAGAACCTAGTCCAGCTGACAGCGTTCTAACTAATGCTTGCATTAATACTAACATGGGCTACATAGATGTTGATCGATTTAGGTCATCTGGTTATGAAATTGCTGGACAGCATACTTCCACCTTAGCTGCAGTAAATGACCTAACTCCAGGTTATCCTGTAAACGCCAGGTTAACTCAAGAAATCACTCCTGTTGACCTTTGCTCCAATCGCACTCCACGCTTGACGGTTATGAATTCCTCGTGTATGATCAGTAACACTAGCAACAATATCTTCCCTCCCCAGCCTTTGATAGAAGCACCAAATAGTGGATGGTATCCTGATGGAACTAACGGATCATTAATGTCTCCTATGTATCATAATCCTATTCTATCTCAGTTTTATATCGATCCAGTAAAACCATGCCTATTACCATCTTTTGATCTGTCTTCATCAAACTATACAAATGCTCCGGTCAGTGGTTTAAACATTCCCTCAATACGAGATGTTGATTTAATGGGTCGCTTATTACCACAGGCAGGGGCAGCTATTCGTGCAGCAAAAGTTGCTGGCCTCCCCGGACCTCATTCTTGGAATCCAAATGTTGTAGCTAATTTTATTTCTACATTACCAGGATGTAAGCAGTTCGCTTGTAAATTCACTGAAAATGTAAGTAACTGCCTGATTTATTTTTGTTAATTCATCTTTCAATTTGTTCCTTGTGATACAATCGATATTACTATCAAGATTTCAGTTAGTTCATTGTTTGAATTCACTAGGATCGTTTCTTTAAACAATCTATTTGGAACGCTTGTCGTTTTTTCAGTAGGAGTAGAAAATAATATTTTACCATATTCGATTACATGAAGCGTGGTAGGTAGCTCAATCCTTGCAATCGTTTTTTTCCTATTATTACTAAGAAAGTTTTGTTATTCAGCAGATATTGGAAAACAGTTTTATGAAAATAGTTACATAAATGATAAATGCTAGCATTTTTTATCTTCGTATTTTGTGGTTAAGCTTTATCAGTTTCAGAGCTGTGTGTACGTTGATGAGAATTGAAAATAGCAGTTATCCTATTACTGTTAACTGTCTGAATCGAAAAACCTAATTGCTGTGTTACTTATTTGATTCAAATTGCCTCAATTCGAAATATCAGTAAGGAAGATTATAGACATTATCTTGATGATAAATACAAAGTAATGATGGTGGGAATAATGTTTACTACTCAAAACATGATTCGAACTAAACATATTTCTATCGTCAAAGCGAATGTATTGTTTTTTTAAGTGATGTTAATCTCCGTAGCCCCTTTCGACTGTAGTTTATTCATAATTCCATATATATACTCATGCTAATCCTTGAACATTTTCTTTTTTTGTTTTAGACATTTTGTTTTTATTGATTCTGTCACAATTTCCCGTTCCTGTCTATCACTTAACCGTAACTTAAAGCATAACTTACAAAAATAAAATTGATCACTAGTTTTCATTTAACTCAAATAAAATAACTGTAATGCAAGTACAAGTGTATGTACCAAGCTTTTGGCCACGTTGTTTGTATGAAGGCTTCTTAATATTAATGTGGACGGGTTGAAGCTTAGATCGATGACCTATTTGTTATAAACTGAGTCCCGTAAAACTATTTCGAGAAGTTATTTTTCTTGACATGAAGATAAGAGGTTTGTTGTGACGAAATTTTTAGTCATTTTATGACTAGACAGGCTGTTATCAATCTTAGACTTACTGAAGTTTATTTGTTCGTGTTTTCAAGTAGTCTGGTTTAAGGCAAGTTACCAGTTAATTAAAGGAATTATTTAACAGAGGTGGTTTTGACCCAAATTGCTAGTAATTATTTAAAATTAATTCATTAATCGTTATGACAAAGAATTATTTATTACTCTGTATCAACTATTCGATTCAACTGATTCACTTGTTCCTAAGCGTCCAAGTATTTTGGGAGTATTAGCTGTTTCCATGGCGAACTCACATTACAACACATTCGAAGTAAAAAATAATGTTCCGAAACCAGTATTCGACATTCTTTTATTGATAAGTTAGGAGTTTCCCCTGGTTAGAAACACTAATCTCACACCAGATTATTTTGGGAAAACTTTTCAGTTTATTATTTATACTGCAAAATATGATGGAAAATGTTTTAGTTAATTGTGAGCCAGTAGTTCATGTCATTTGTCATATTCATTTCTACTCAAGTTGATTTGGGTATCATGATAATTTATACACAATAGATTTTTGTTGCGATATTTACCTGATTATCATTGTTTTAAGTAATTTCTTATTGTAAATTGTGCACGGGGACGATTGATTACTTCTCTTCAAATGTACTTTGTGAAGTTCTGTTATTTGGTTAAGAAGCTGTATTTCATTTGATGTAACCACTATCTAGGGTTCTATATTTCCATGCCTACTACTTCTACTGATTCCACTTTATAAATATAGTGGTTAGTTCTTGATGATATTCATCACGATTGCCTTTCTCGCAGGCAAATTTTCCGTGACGAATTCCCGAGAAGAATTTGTTCATGGCTTATATTCTGCGCTGCCATTACTCTAAGGTGTATCTACAGTCCTCGTTTAGTTATTGTTGGGATGGTTTCCAGGATCCTCGACGAAACCATTAGGGGCTCGGAAGGAGTCGAAGACATTCTGTTCAATCACCGCTCAATAGAATTTTCTAGAATCGCGGTGCGATATACTCCAACTGGATAATTGCCGAAAACTGCTCTCGGGTTGGATGATTTTAGTTCACATAAAGGTTATGTATGTCCGTTTTTATCTGCACATATTTGGTACTTACTGTAATAAGCGTTCTTCTCTGTTTCTCTTGTCTCTTGATTTGTGACTTGACGAGTTCTATATATTTGAGTGCTAAAGTTCGCATGCAGTATTATCCTTAGTTAAGTTGGAGATATACCAATTACCATTCCCAGTAACACTATCTGTCACTTGCATTTTTCATTTTGTAAAAATATCTCTAAATCATAATCGTAATGGCACCGTCTATATATTTAAAGGCAGTTAACACTAAAATCCAGGTGTCGTTGACTGTCCACACTTGTTGTGTTTATGTAAAGACATCACGTAATGGTATATCCTGTTTAGAAGTTTTAACTAGTGCGAATTGTCCAATCATATATCTCTATTGGAACCCCTGAAATACCTGTAATCGTTGTTTGTAAACATTGAATGACAGCGAAAATTGGTCGCACTTAAACAGATGCCTTCATTTTCGTCATCCTTCGAATATTGACTTTAGCGTCACTCCTTTTAAATAGCATTTTTCATATTTCGATTTCTATCGGAATTGTAAATTCCCCGTCCAACTCTGCACTTATATGAGATATAGTAGATTCGACTAATCCACATTGTTGCCAGCTCACAAGTTAATGATGAATGTTCATAACTACTTCACATGAACCCTGTTTAAAACTAGGCCATTCATCGGATTGTTATTTTTACGTTTGAGTGATTTGCCTGTGTTATTCATAAAACAATGGAAATTTAGAAAGTGGATGTGTTAAAACCATCGTGTTTACAAGTAGTGTGAATATAATTTATATGCTGAACAATAGATTACATTTATCTACTATTCGACTACCGAAATCTCATGAGGTTTGGTTCGAATTCAAACCTACAACTCACTGTTTGGATACTAAGTGTTTTATGCGATAAATATGAACATTTAGAAATGTTTCTGCTTCTATTAATTATGTGTGTTATCTTGAAGATTATTCAAAGTGTGGACAAAGAGTTTGATCTGTGACTTCATTTCAAGCAATCGTTTTAAAACACAATGTAGTATGAAGCTACTGTAGGAGAACATTTACGTTGTCATATACATTTTGATACACTTGGAATACTAGAACTGATTGTTTCCATAATGTTTTCATTGTTTTCCGCAGGAAATAGATGGAGCTGCTTTATTGTGCCTTGAACAGCATGATCTGATGCATATACTAGGTATGAAACTTGGCCCGGCTGTGAAAGTATCTACCGCTATTCAGGCTTTACGTAAAAGCTTACTTGCAACTCCGATTTCAGAGCTTGGTCCGGAACATGCTAATGCTGTCGCTGCAGCTGTATCGTGTTTCACCAACAGTTTGTCGTCGCAGGTTGGTGTTAGTTCATCTGTAGCAACTGATCCACAATCTGTAGTGAACGGTTCCAATGTAGACACTTCATCATCTACCGGATGAGGCCGTTATATATCACATTGATTTTTTGTCCTATCTAGCTCACCGTTTAGAAACTTATCATCCAGTGATCAGAATTCAACTGCTCCTACATTCCTATACCTATTGCGTATTGAGAATTCATCCTATGCGTACTTAAAAAAGAGGAAATGAGTATACAATTGTTTGTTTCATCTTTTCACTTTGGGCTTTCGGTTTTTTATCCTTTCACTGACTATGTATTTTTCTGCCTGTAAACAATAGCAATCCAGTTATATTTTCAGCTTTGTGTGTATGCTTAGCTTTATACTAACCATTATCTACGATTGTCTTCTCTCTAGTTGATATTTATTATTATTATTATTATTGTCATTACCGATTGAATTTCATTTAAGCAATGGTGCCTTGAATTATAAGACGAAATTGTAAGAATATACACTTCAAATCCTGGAGTAAAATTATTTTGTTTAAAATTTCCCTGAATATTTATATTTATATCTTTCATTATGCGTTGCATATCTCAAAGAATTTTACCTAACAAACTTTTCTAGTGAATAACATGTCATCTATTATTCTGATATCATGACCGAAAATGGAATTTTACTTCATATTTTGTACAACTAACATTTCAGTGTTATATTTTACTTTTGTAATTAATTATATTACTATGAAATTCACTCTTCGACTCTCTCCCGAAACACATTTGGCCTTTTTAAATAATCTCCAATGTTTTTAGTAGCCATTTAATAGATTGAAAAAGTTTAATTTCCAAAGCCGTATGTATGTACGAATAACTTTCTTAGTGACTGCAACCTTCACTAAATTCGTTTTTGAAAATTTACGCTTGAATCTCAGATTTACGATACGCGTAGTTGCGTACAACTTATTGTAAACAAAATACATGTATGTTAATTCGTAAAATATTTTATTGCCGCTTTTTTCTTTCTTAATCATGTTTGTTACTTTTTCTAAATCGTGAGTGAAAATTCCCTTCTCCTTACAATGATTTTTAGTCACAGTTTTTTTCTATTCATTAGAAAAGTTTTCGAAAATTAGAATGATAATGAGATGTATTTTTGTGCAATTACTCAGGCCAGCACATTTATGCATTCCTTTTGGTATTTATGTAGAAAGTAACAAGTGAACATTTTGCAAAATCATTTGTACCTGAAATACTTATTATCACAACAATCTTTTAAATAAATGATATGCAATCCCTTCTCGATGAAGTTTATCAAGTTGAATATCACAGTTTTACAACCTCCCAATCGTACAAATTGTGTTTTCATAATAAACATGAGCTTTAGAGTGTATTTCTTTTGACTCGTACCAACATATAATCACCTGAATATTTTAGAACTAGGAATTCTAAAAGCAGTTATAAACTTGCATTTCGAAAGGAGGTTGAAGCATGCCTAATAGTCATTACAACAATGAAGGGTTACATTGCTTAAGGTATCTAATCATAGATTATTGTTAACTCTCTCTCCAACTAATATATACACGTGATTCGCTCGGTATAGTTGTCAACGTAACTGCATTCGGTCAGTCAGTCACAACGTAGAACTTCGTACATCTGTTTAAGTTGCGATTCTCCAATTAGCATAGAGATGAAATTGTCAGGCCAAATCCCAGAATAATGGATGCAGTAAAAGCAGTAGTAACGAAGAAGATTAGGGAAATATAAACTAGTGGAAAGAAATTATAACAGATTCAAAAAAGTTGTAGTTTGGCGGAAACAAAGAATGGATGTATATGCGCTGTTGCGAACGGTTTTGGGCTGCCACTCGAAGTCTCTAACTATTGGTTATGATCATCAAGCAGACTCAAACCAGGTAGTCTGCACCTATTAACATAGCTCAGCTCAATTGCCAATGACTTCGTGCACTGGTACCATGTTTTGATTTGGCCACCCCTAGCTTTTTTCCAGTCTACTCCTACACCAAACAGCATTACTCGTCGTGGTAGGCGGTGGATGGGTATAAGTAAAACGTCCTAACCACCTCAGCTGATGAAGATTCAGCACTTCATCAATCAATTTACCATATTCAGCTAGTACTCTTCCCAATCCACGTATTGCTTACTTGGTGGTCACAGTAAACACGAGCAATGCTTCTGATACTAGAAACCTACGAGTATCTTTAATTACTGTTTCACACATAAAGTAGGACGGACCGGGCTGCTGCGCAGTAAACTCGTCATTTGGTTAGGAGACGGATGTCTCGCTCAACCCACAAATGGCGCAAACTGGCGAAGCCAGTCGAGCCTTCTGTAGACGAAGTGAGACTTCATCAGACACCAAACCTTCAGTATCGATGAGACCCCAAAAGCAAGTAAGGTGGTCAACACAGCTACTTGGCTCCCTATCACTCATTTCTGTGTCGACGATAGTCAATCTTGACACAACATTTTACATCTGGATGTGGTGAGTCGCATCTCAAACATGCTTACATTAATGCTTAAGGTGATCAAAAGATTCTACATTATGTTAGCATCATCCAATAGAACTATGCCATCTGCATATTGTAAGTCAACAGTGTATCTCCTGAAAGAAGGTCAACCCTCGAGACGTCAGACGACGAGAATGTTAGCTCTAAAAGCATGTCGATAATAAAATCACATAAAAGTGAAGAATGAGGACAACGTTGGCGAACATCACTTGACGTAGTCGATTCCAACTACTAACTCTTCTGATTCGACTAGTAGTGGTCGAGCAAATACCCTGAATAAGGTTAATGTGCTTAATTGACACGCCTTTAATTTACAGACTCCCACATAAACTCGCGATCGACAAAGTCAGGCGCCGCCTTAAGTTCATGGAATACAACTATTACTAGACGTCTAAAAGTATGTTTAGGTTCTAGAACCTGCCGAAGTGTGAATATTCAGTCTATGCAACCACATCCAGGTCCAAAACCACCTTGGTTTTCTCGAGTTTACTCTTCACGAGCTTTAGTTAGGCATCAAAGTATTACTGAGGCTAATATTTCTGACGTTATATTCGTTAAATTGGTTCCTCTGTAGTTGTAGTACGAGGACTTTTGCCCTTTTTATAGACAGACGATTAGTGTCCAAAGCCGGTCAGGTGGGATTACGTTTAGTTCCCAGATTCTAGCCAAGATCTCAGTTAAGCTCACTGCTGAAAATGGACTACCATTCTTAAGTATCTCAGGGGTTAGTCTATCATGTCTTGCTGCTCTCCCTCGCTTCGGATTACCTATTGCTTTTTCAACCTCAATAAGACTTGGGGGGGCTGATACCAATTTGCCATTCAGTTTGCTTGGAGATGGTGGTAACTGTGGTAAGGCTGAGGGCCAGTTAGACTGTTCCTTCAAGTGTTCTGCACATCATTCCAAATTTCTGGATGACAGTGAATAATGATCCCGTCTTTTTCTGAGATAGTTGCAATTACAGCGGGATTTCCGATACCTGTTTCCCCGATAAGTATGAACAGCTATCTACTGCTAAATATTTCCGCTGTTTTTTTCATCTCTTTAGCTATTGCTACCCACCACTGCTCATGACCATTGCGTAGGCTTTTCGTTAACTTATGTTTGAGTTGTCTGCGCTTACAGTGTCCAGGGTCACCAGACAGGATGATTTTCTGAGCATCTATCAGTTCAGTAGATGCAGTTGAAATCCACTGATTCTTAACCTTTTGGTTTAGTTTACTGGTAGATATCACTACTGTTTTAATGGCTTTTTGATATCATTCGAAGCCTCCTCGGGGTCGGTATCGCTTACACAGTTGACTAATTGGTTTTCTAGTTGATCTTGAAACGTATTCTTGGCTTCTCTTATCATCTTGTCGAGCTCTGAGGAGGTCGCTTGTTGTGTCTCTTATTTCTAATAAGACGTAGATTTATAATGCGCTCGTATTTGAGCACGATCTGAGTCTAAACATGTGCTCCAGAATGAGTAGCAGTCTTCTAGCTAGCCTCTTCAACGTTGGTTGATGGCAGTGTTATCTCTTAGAGTCCAGCTTTGAGTCGATTGTGGAGGTTTCCATGTCAACCGATGTATTTCCTTATTCTTGAAGTTGATGCTTGTTGGAAATAAACAGTTACCTAAGCATAGTTGGAACAGACGGTCGTCATTTTTCTGTTAGTTGAGCAGCGAAACCATCGGACTTACTCAGGTGTCTTTCGGTTTCGTTTAGTCTACCTACTTGGGCATTAAAATTACCAGCGTTTGGCCTGACTTGAAGAAGGTTGGATAGGTTTCTGTGAAATTCATCTATTACTTCATCTGAGGTGTAATCAGGGGGGGGAGCGTAGGCAGGTAGTTTAGAGAGAGGTTTCAGGTAATCAGAAGTAACACTTCGTGAACTCTAAACATTAGCATTAGGGGTTGGAGGTGATAAAGATATGTAAGGAGGACTAGTTGTAGGGATTAGAGAGTTAATAAGAGTTGGCGGTGGAATTTGATCTTGTACAAGATGATCTCGTGTGATATTAGAGGTGTGAGGATGGTTCTCACTTCCTGGCTGCCCGTACCATAGATATTACTTCTTGAGGTATCTGAAAAGGAAACTAGGTTAGCGTTGGTCTTGGTGACTTGAGTATGTAATCCCAGAGCCCAAGAAACAACTGTTTGAAGCCGATCACGCACAGCCTTTTGTGGGAAGTTTCCGAAGTGCTTGCTCAGCTCTCTAAAAGGCCTTACGGCCATAAACGGAAATCCACAGGGTAAGGTGTGGTGTGACATTTTTATGAGCGACCGTTTTTAACCCCAGCATTTTGTTGTGAGTAGGTAGCATGGCTGTAGGTGCTACTTATCCGAGGGAAACATCTTACTACTGCCACATCCCACTGAAGTCAAAAGTATGACTCCGCTCCTAGGCTTTAGGTTGCTGTCTTCAGTCTTATGGCTCGTTAGCAAACTTGCCTGGCATGGTAGGACCTACGTGAGTGTACGTTCCAGCCAATATTGGTTGGTTGAGTCATCACGACGGGCAAGCCCTACCACCTCGTCATGTTATCAGTTACGGTCGTATACAACTGCGTTATAAAGTGATATTTCCATAGATCAGTCATGTATTAGGGAAATATTCGAGATTTTGTTTCGCTGGTCTTCTTCGTGAACAAGACGGATGTTTTGATATTTTTTTAATTTTAATATTATGACTGTGATATGCATATTAGGTACACAGAAGCATGAGCTGTTTCCTTGCTTCAGTCTTCTTTATCCATTTTAGTTGAATATTGCTTAGCCTTTAACTTCATGTTTCACCCAATTTTATAGAAATTACACAGCTATTAGTGGTTTAAATTTAAAATGGATGAAGTTCGTTATCAATCTTTTTTTTTTCAAGACATCATTGGTTATCACATCTGAATTCAAACTACTCCCTATCTAATGGCGTATGTGTTAAGTGACATGGTGGATGTTTCCATGCCTATCGACAAGACACTATGTAGATCCTTGTAAGAAAAAGATAAGAAATATTAAACGGTATATGTGTATTCTTATCACTAAGTGTTTTATGACTTTAAATGTCATAAGTAAAACACGTCATTTTTGTGATTTTGCATATTTTGGAAGACACTTATTGTTGATAATACTCACATTTTGTTTAAGATTTTCTAACTTTTAATTAAATAAAATGTCTGCATTGTGTTTTGGTCGCAGGTACAGATACATATTCCATTCCGAGTTACTATACTGACTGTAACAGAGCTAACGTAATTCGAATGTCCTTTTTGACGATTCTACATCAATTCAAATGGTCATAATAAAATCATTCAGTGTTTCTTATAATACACTTACGGTTTACAGTAGGATTTTGACAAATATTCTACACCACTATCGATTCGGGTCGGATTAAAATGGTAGTGGAGAAGAAAACTAACTCGTCGAGCTCATCTCTTAAGAGTCATTTAGTTTTTAGTACATAATTAAATCTGATGACAGATGTTGACAAGGGTATGCACCTAATATTGTTATGTCTTCGATGGAATTATATACATCGCTTAACTCAATAATACGGGATTCTATTAATTTTATTTAAAAATTTGCTAATTATAGTTATGAGTATTCGACGATGGAATTACGCCATATTTATTGTATTGAGTAATCATTTATAGCAAACGATATGAGATAGATCACATGATGCGTCATCGTGATTAGGGTTAAAGTGAGGATTAGTCCTAGTACTTGAATTACTCACATAGACAAGGTCATCACTTTTATGTCGTTACCTAGAGATAAGCATGTATTATAATAATTCCCATTCAGTATTTTGTAATATAGTTCTAGTATAGCTTTTGTATGTAGCTCTTCGCCTTCTATTAATACATGGTTTGATTGATGTGGTATATACTGTAATTTAAATCGAACTCGAACCGTGGTAGTTCTTTGTGACGAAGGTTGTCAGCTTAATTCTACACTCCCAACCAATAATAGTTTGTTTATTGATATCAGGAGCAATTTATTTTTAAATGGTGTCTTTGTAATTACTACCAATCAGAAATACGTGTATATTTGAACGCGTGTTTACTCAACAACAATGAAAGACGTCCATATTAGTTCTAGCAACTCTTGGAAAGAATTGAAGTGTTGATTGTAATTGTCTACTTCTACTGTGACACTAACTTAATGGTTCAAAGACAATACAACGGTGCAAATAACTTTCTAAAATGAACTTTAAAACATTTAGTAAATATGTAGAAATAAGCATCAACTGATTTATTCAGTGATAATTTGAATAGAAGTTTGTAAGTTACCAGTTCAGGGTTCTATCAGTTGGACTACAAACCAGAGTTTAAACTGATTTCGTGTAACGTTGATTGTTCACATTTTGTATAGTGAGATTAATTGTTTATTTTCAAAGAAAAGTCATGTCCGTCTTTATATGGAAAGCATGAGTTTATTGTTTTGTATTTCATTCAGAAAAGTTAAGCATTTATCAATTGTTATAAATTCACAGTTATCGTCTGTATGCGTGATTACAGAAAATTTATGCATATAAAATGAGTTACTAACTAGATTTTTGGTTAAACCAAGGACAATAATTATATTAGTGGAATAAATGTGATTTCATTTGTTCAGACGAGTTTTGTGTGTTCATAACTGAAATACAATAGTAATGTTTGTTAAAAAAAAAAGAGATAAACATAAATGATATCATGTTTTATATAACTCTGAGATGATATACAGGTTAGATCAGTTGTTCAGTATTCTAGTAATGATGGAGTGCATAGATGGTTTGACGTAACAGGTAGTTCGTCGTTATTGAGTTTACGTAGGGTGAAACTTAGAAGATGATGTGATTCATATTGTTGCATTATGACCTCTGAGAACGATAAATTGTTGGAATTACTGAGTTTTATGTCTACCATTAACTGAAACCTAGATAGTTCCTTTTTATGTACGACGACATTGAAATTTAAATAAGAATCATGAGAACAAATCCAATACCATTCGTAAGTTCTAATTTATGTTTTTGTGGTCTTGCCGAGCTCCATTTTGATTTACATTTGTATATGGGTGACCGGAAAGTGAGTATACTATCTTGAGATTATCGGTACACAATGAAGATTTAGCGATTCTGAAGCATTTGGCGATATAATTCATATAGCCTTTAAATAGGAAGGTTCCGAAAGCACTGCTTACTATTATAGCACTTGCGACTGGAAGGGCATCCGATAGAGATTAGGTCGTTATAGTTATTTGGTCACAATAAATAAGGTAATATTGCTTCCACACAAGGTAGAGATCTATGATCCTATATAGTTTGAGTTTACCTATAAGAACCGCATACTTAGTTACACTGAAAACTTTAATTATGTTTTAAGTTCAGTAAAACTAGCCTCACAAGACCGCCGTGTGCAAAGATTGTGTTAACGAAATAACAGCGACTCATTGTGGATGAAGTAGTTTTTGTGAATCCATGTAGTGAATTAATAAAAATCTTTCCATCAAGTAACTTATTCAACACCGCCATAAGCTATTTTCTTTAAAATTCTAGTAATTATTTATGTGATATTGATTGGCCTGTCATTCCTCGTTATATTTCCACCTTTGTAATATGCAGTTTTATATGTTGTTCGCCAGCAGTCGGAATGTCTATTTTCACAAAAAATGTAAACAATGGCAGTGGAAAAAATGTAAGTAATTTAATATAATCCTATGTACTACAAGAAGGGTTTAAAACTTTATGGTGTTGCTAACTCAGGGGTAAATGAGAGGAACAAAGGTGTATGGCTTCTGCTTTACTATACAATGATTACCTGGATTTTGAGAGTACCTTAGGTATTTACTGAACAAACTACTACTTTTTTAAGCATTGAAGTCATTGTTCACCGCTGAGAACTTTATTGAGAGCTTTTGGCCGATGCAATTCTGTAAGCTGGTTAGAACATATAATTATTTATATACTCGTGAAGAAATTGTTCTCAGTGAAGTAAGTTATCATCAGACAATACTATATTGCAATATTTAACCGGTCTAATTAAATTTTTAATCTTAATGATTTTCATAGCGCAACAGAATCATGGGACAAATTTTTTGATTTATAGAACATGTCCAAGAGATTTATAAAGTCTATTGCCTGAAAACAAGTTCATATAAACTGACCACATTAACAGGGTCCCAGTTTGAATTTTTACAGTTCCGATATTTTCTGAATTTTAGCTACAGAAATTTATTAAAATACTTGATATCAGTCGGAACAGCGTAAACAATCATTTTTGGTCACTGTTATCAGCATCTTTGTCTACATATACTAAGTTTTATACTTACATAAATATTGTGTAGTGCCACTATTGTGGCTCATAAAGTAACAAACCCATTAGATTTAACAACTTATTCCTTGTATTCGATTATAAAGAAAACATTTTAGCCTAGTTTCTACATCAAACTAATTTTTACTTTGAAGTTTACACTTTAACTCAATGAAATATTCACCAAAATATGTATCTCCCTGTGATAGTAACTGTTAGTTAATTGTAAGAAGAATAACAATTTCCACCATGAATGTAAATTATATTTGGTCTTTCTGATCATTAAAAAATAAAATACTAAATGAATTGAAAATAATCAACTTAGACACCAAATAATCAATGCGTAAGCGAACAGTCAATTACACATGTTAACAGAACAATAAAAATGCGTAAAAATTGGACACAGACTAAAAGTTAACAAACAATTAAATAAACTATAATGAATCAGTAGAAATTAAATGGTTTTATTAATTTTTATAGGTTATGACAATAATCAAGCATAAATTATACACGAAAATTGCGTACATTGCTTGATTGATTTTTTTTTTCAAGTGTAAATGTAAACCCTAAAATCGTCGATCAATTAATTTTCAGATATTAATTACTATGATTAGATTTTTATTTCGTACAACAATAACGACTGTCTTGGTACACCGTATTTTGTGTGTCTTTGTGTGTGTATGTGTACGTATGTATGCGGTCAATTTTTCACAGTGTGTTTATATTAATAAAAACTAAAATGTTACTTACCTACTTACTGCTACTAGTACTGACGAAAACGCAAAACTGTTTCATTCATAAAATGGTCAATTTTATAACAAATATTCTTAATTTCTCTCTTTCTCTCTCGCTCTCGCTCTTATTAATTTCGTTTAAGGCCTAACCTACAACGAATCGATAAGTTATGGCCTCTATAAAAGATACTTACAAGTCATGTGTATGTATTTGATAATTATTATTTAACCATATGTTAAAAGAGATTGGTACGTGTATAGTCGTTTGTTTATTTGTTTGTATGCATTTATAAATTTCTAATCGTCATTCCTGTGTATTCATGTGTAACGTTTTCATAGTATGTCTATGCAAATATATGCACACGAAATCAGTTACATTCAGTTTTACAAAGAAAACCCATAAAATTACCCAGTAGGACTATTGGAAATAGTATCGGTTTCTTGTACAATGATTTTGAGTATGTTGGGTGAAATTTGAACAGGTGATAGTAAGCTTGTGTTAGTTATTAATAAGGTGATGAAGTGCGAAACCCAGTGATTGAAAAAAATAATTAATTACGAAGAGGGGCCGATCATTTTAAATTTCAGCTTTTTCCACTACTAAGCAACAAAGGTTAACAACGTTTGTTTTCCTTCTTGTTGTTCAACTTAATGCGTCCATTTACATTGAAATTAGCTTCATTACATACTGAAATAAACTGAACAGTGCACCGGTTATTGCGATATGTGAACGTGCTTTTTCATTTCACTGAATGTTAGGAGAAGCGTGAATGGAGTATAAGCCTCGATGAAATAGTTGTTTAATGCCTATCATCTCGTCTTATTTTCAGTGGTTAAATAAGAATAAAATTACAAAATAATAATACACTTCCATTTTGTTCTCTATGATAGTTTCCTCTCACACAATTTATTAGAATATTGATAAAATAAATAGAAGTAGTCTCAGTTATAAATCTAACAGTAATTGATAAGGCAGCTAATTATGCTTTTGAGAAAGTATTTTCTTAATATCAGCTTACTTGTAATACCCATTTATAAATGTTGTGAATTTATCCATTGGTATACATGGCAGAACATGGTATCGTATTATACGAATATTTAAAACTTAGTTGTTCTAGATTGATGACGTCAGGGAACTGATTGTGACATAGGCTGTTTTGGGTGGATATCTTTAGTCTCAGTTTGAATGGTCGCAATCATTTTATTGTGATTCTGACTAGTTTAAGAAAACAGAGATAGTCTTTAATGAAAAGATTTAATATTCATGGCTTAAATCTGTTCAATAGTTTGGGTATCTGCTTCTTCTCGTGGATATCGTTGCAGATTTCCATTGATCAGTTTCTATTGTTATATTTGCATCCTTGGCTAATCGCACGGATGCAGTGCTAGTTCACAAGTTTGGCTGGACCTGGATTGTGACTGGTAAATAGAATTCACGATACGCTTTCGTCCTATTTGGGACGCGAACTCCTATTGATGTCAAGCGTCACCATGCTATCTACCGACCTACTAACTCCAAATAACTTTGGCCATAAATATTTTATTAAATCTTCCATACAATCAAATTCACTACTTCTATTCGGGTAAGCTGTCTTAATTAAGTTGCACTTTAACCGCATAAAAGAATAATGATATAAATCCAGTAACAGGATTAATATCATATGCTACGACATCGACATGAGTGTTAAGACAAAACAGAGTTCATTCATAACTTTGTTAGACAAGTGGTAGTTTCTAAACTAGTAGATGCAAGTAAATACGATGCTAACGACATTCTAACATACAGCATGGAAAAAAATCAAAGTCACTGAGTTTTAAAGGTAAGACTAATGGAATGCTAGCATAAGTCGCCAGGAGAAAATTCCTATTCTTTAACTACTTATGTTACGTACATTCTACAGTGTTGAACGTTGCTCACTAAGTCAACAAATTTTGACCCAACAAACCGAAGGTAACATTTTAGCCACAAAACATAAATGCTTGTGGTCTCATTTTCGTAGTCAGAGCTGTTAATGAAACCTAAAATCTCTAAATAGAAATGATTGCTCTATATTCCCAAGTTTTCATAGGTTCGCTAACTAGCAGACTGATAATAAATTTTATAACTGATATGAAATTCATACATAAATCACATCATTTATAATCTCCATTATTATAATAACAAGACACGACTATTGTGATTACAACACTTCATGTTATTGTTCCCTTCCATTTTCCTACTCAATTTTATGTATCTTTGTTGTCCATGTGAGATTATATAATTCGTTAGACTATTCTTAGTGCCTTAGTTAACAATTCTGATAAAAATGAAATACATTTCAAAGTAGACCTACATCTGTTCAAAACGTAAAGGTTCTCTGTTTTCAGAAACGACCTACAGCTATTTTATGTTATAAGTGGGAAATAGTGTTAATTTCCCTATGTAAAGCAAAAATGGCTTAAAAAATACTTCAAACAAACTGTCAAGTGCATAATATATTTTCGTGAAACTCTAATCATTTAGTAATCACGAAAGTCTAGAGAAGACGACATGTTATTTCATCACTGTTACTGATTGTCAATTTAAAATGTGTCTAAGATAAAACTTCTATTTCGAAGATCACCGACTGAATTGCTAAGTTATGTTGCCGCTCAGTTTAACACATTAACAATATATGTAACTTCGTAAAATGTTTATTTCGAAAGGCCACTTAAAAATGTGATAACCAGATTTAATACACCAATGTATACTATTGCTCATATTTAATTCATCAAACTACAATCACGGTGATCAAATGTATTGTAACATATATCAAGCTACTGTCAAGCTTCTCAAGCGTAATTAGGTAGATTTTCAAAAATGTGGAATTTACATGCTTAGATAAATAGATAGACGTTTTCTGTATTATATTTCCAGTTATTTTTGTAGCTTCATTCTAACTCACGAACACATCTAACTCATTCATA
This sequence comes from Schistosoma mekongi, assembly GCA_034768735.1. Classification (NCBI taxonomy): domain Eukaryota; kingdom Metazoa; phylum Platyhelminthes; class Trematoda; order Strigeidida; family Schistosomatidae; genus Schistosoma; species Schistosoma mekongi. The sequence continues at coordinate 40,884,572 of CM068305.1, read as the reverse complement.
TTGAGAAAAATGACTATTGCCTACAGAAATTAACTGTGCAAATTATTTGGGGATATCCAACTACACATGAAAAATGGAATTAAACCTGTCATTTTATGATGTGTTGAATGGCTAGGAATCTATTACGTATTCGTATTGTGTTGTCATTAGTAAGAATTGAATGAAGAAATATTTCTGGTATCTCTTCTTATGAATCTTTTTAACTTATGATCTACCCATGAGTGTATTATGGATCAGAGAATGATGAATTACCTTAGTGAAGAAAATTATTTGCCGAACATATATATATTGAATACTTACACTGTACGTCAGTTCCCATGAGTGATGGAACTAATACAAAATGAGCAACAGCATTTGAACGAAACATAGTTATGTCATTCGATCAGACACAATAAATACTTTGTTTTGATTGAAAATTCTTAACAGATTTATTAGTAATATGAAGTATAAGATGTATTCGAAATGCATAATCAACGGTGATATCGATTATTGTAAACGATAGAACGCGGTATTTATGAACACTTTATTTCTTGGTAGAACTAAACCATTATATTTACAAACAGTTTCAATAAACAGTACAGTAATTAGTGATCTCACTCTAGCTACAAAGTTCATAAAACAGGATCTAAAACTAGAAAGATAATGTTATTCGACTTCAACTTGCAAATAAATAGTGCATATTAGTTATCAATAGTTTTGCTTATGTACATTCATTGTGAAATATAAACATATTTTAGCATTTAATATAAATACTACATTCTACCTTTTGAAGAGATCCTGTTCTGTAACTGTTTATATTACAAACAAATGCGAAAATAAAAGAATGCACACTTCATTCAAAACTTTGATTAAAAAGTCTAAACGTGACTACGCAAAACATCAATCATGTAGCACTTGTGATCCACCCTCGTTTATTAAAAAAATTAAGTGATAATATTTTTGGTAGATTAATTGTAAGGTTTATTAATTTATTTCATCGATTCTGAATGGTATGTTGTATTCTACTTAGTGGTGTGTTAAATTCGAAATAAAATCTGATCAAAGGCTTGTTACCTTCAATGATGACATACAAAAAGAAAATGTCCGCATGTGGAACTTTTAAATCCGACTAATGAACTTTGCAACCCTAATGTCGAAATCAAAATATGATGTTTTCCATTTACTTTTTGATGTGCTCGGCACCTATCTAAAGCTTTATCTCTCTTGAACAGATTACTAGCTACGGAATATTTGGAGCTTGATGAGTAGTGGAAGCTTGAGTGTGCATTTCCCCATATTTGATACTCGTTAGTTGAGCATGCATACCTACATCAGAATTTATGTTTAAACAGTAATATTGAGGCTATCTACTCAAGAAACATGTATACTAATAGAAACCAATCAATAATTGTATCAACTACGATACTATATAAATCTCTACAAATACATGACAAATTACTTCTCTGTTTTTCTAAATAAAGACAATCGTACATTGTAGATTATGAATAAAAACATAATCCTGAATCCAATACAATTGAAACTTGATTACTAGTCATACTTGAAACTTACTTCTTAATGTACTATACATCTGTTTAGTTGCTTATTCTGTCCTTGAAAAACAAGTAGTTGGTTCATTGAGGAGGATTCATCCGATGGTTTGATCTTAAAAATGTAAGTTTGCATATATATATATATATATATATATATATATATATATATATATATATATCAGTGGTCTTCAATTTTCTTGCCTCAAAATTCCACAGAATCTGAACATCATGCGAAGACGTTTGAGTAAAACTATAAGTACCTCAGTTAAGATGATTCTCTTCCTATGCGTTGATTTCGAAACTAATACACCTGCCAACATCTTGAAGTAATGGTTCATTAACGCCCTTAAAAAGATTTTTCCTAGTTGTCCTCTTACTTACTTACTTATGCCCGTTACTCCTCTCTGAGAAGCATAGGACGCTCACCAGGATTCTCCATTCAACTCTGTCCTCAGCAATCCTTTCCAATTGTTTCCAGTTGCTGTTCAGCCTTTTAATGTCTGCTTCCAATTCTCGACGCAGTGTGTCCTTTGGCCTTCCTCTTTTCCGTTTCACAACAGGATTCCATGTTAATGCTTGTCTCGTGATGCAGTCTGATGGTTTGCGTAATGTATGTCCTATCCATTTCCAACGTGTTTTCCTAATTTCGTCTTCGGTTGGAAGTTGGTTTGTCCTCTCCCATAGTAAGCTGTTGCTGATGATTTCCGGCCAACGGACATTCAGTATCTTTCGTAGGCAGTTGTTTATAAATACTTGTATCCGTCTGATGATGTTTGCAGTAATTCTCCAGGTTTCAGCTCCATACAGCAGGACTGTCTTCACGTTCGAATTGAAGAGTCTGACTTTGAGGTTAGTTGATATTTGTTTTGAGTCCCATATGTTTTTCAACTGTAGGAATGCTGCCCTGGCTTTGTCAATCCTTGTCTTTACATCTGCATCGGACTCTCCTTGTTCATCGATGATGCTCCCCAGATATGTGAAAGTATTCACTTGTTCCAGAGTTTCTCCATCAAGTTGAATTGGGTTGGTGCTCCCTGTGTTGTATTTAAGAATCTTGCTCGTACCCTTATGTATGTTGAAGCCTACGGATGCTGAAGTTGCTGCTACACTGGTTATCTCTGCTTGCATCTGTTGGCGTGTATGTGCTCAAAGAGCTAGATCATCCCCAAAGTCCGAATTATGGAGTTACATCATACTTGTCCATTGAATTCCGTGCATCCCCTCAGATGTGGAGGTCTTCATGATCCAGTCAACCACTAAGAGGAAGAGAAAAGGCGAGAGTAGGCAACCTTGTCTGACTCCAGTTCTCACTGTGAATGCATTTGTCAGTTGTCCTCCATGCACAATTTTGCACTGTGTTCCGTCGTAAGAGTTCCGGATGATGCTGACGAGTTTCTCTGGTACGCTGTAGTGTCGAAGAAGTTTCCATAGTGTTCTCTTGTCTTTACTGTCAAACATCTCGTAGTCAATGAATTTGATGTACAGGGACGAGTTCCATTCAGTTGATTGTTCAACGAAGATTCGTAGTGTTGCAATTTGGTCTGGGCACAACCGATCTTTACGAAAACCAGCTTGTTCATCTCGAAGTTGAGCCTCCACTGAATCTTTCATTCTGTTCAACAATACTCTGTTAAAGACTTTCCCTGGTACCGACAGTAGCGTGATCCCTCTGTAGTTGTCACATTTGTTCAAGTCTCCTTTCTTTGGTATCTTGATAAGATGTCCTTCTTTTCAGTCTGCCAGCACTTATTCTTCCTCCCAGATCTTTTTGAATAAAGGGTGGAGTATCCTTTCTGTTAGGTCGATATCTAACTTGAGTGCTTCAGCTGGTATATTATCCAGTCCTGCTGCTTTCCTACTTTTGATTTGTCTGATGGCCATCTTGATTTCTTCCATCGTTGGTGGAGTGACATCTATCGGGAGATCTGTAGGTGCTGCTTAGATGTCCGGTGGGTTCAGTGGAGCTGACCTATTCAAGAGTTCCTCAAAGTGTTCTACCCACCTATTCTATTGTTCCTGAATCTCAGTGAGTGTCTTGCCTTCTTTGTTCTTGACCGGTCGCTCTGGTTTACCATATTATCTGCCAGTTTCTTCGTTGTGTCGTATAGCTGTTTCATATTTCCTTCTCTTGCAGCCTTCTCCGCTGTCGTTGCAAGGCCTTCGATGTATTTCCGTTTGTCGGCTCTAATGCTCTTCCTTACCTGCTTATTTGCTTCTGAGTATTCAGCTTGAGCCTTGATTTTCTCTGCTCTTGTTCGGTTCGGCTGTTGTTGATTTCTATCTTCTTGTTCCTCCTTTGTTGAATTTTGCTCAATGTCTCAGTGGAGATCCATTCTTTATAATGGTGCTTCTTGCGGCCTAGAACCTCCTGACACGTTGAGGTTAGTGCTTCTTTGATTCCTTTCCAGTTGTCCTCCATAATGGTTTCTTCTTCTTTCGGTAGATCTTGTAAGGCTTGGAACCTGTTGTTGAGAGCTATTTTGAATTCATTGAGTCTGTCAGTGTCTCGGAGAAAGCCTGTATTGAACCATTGTACTGCTGCCACTCCAGTTGTCCACTGCTTCTTTAGCTTTAGTTTCATTTTAGAAACCACCACGTGGTGATCTGAAGCTATGTCAGCTCCTCTCCTCGTTCTTACATCTTCCATTGATCTTCTAAATTTTTTTATTGATACATACATGATCTATTTGATTCTCTGTAGTACGATCCGGTGAGACTCATGTAGCCTTGTGTATGCGTTTGTGGGTGAATATTGTACCACCTATAACCAATTTGTTGAAGGCACATAGGTTTGTAAATCTTTCACCATTATCATTTCTTTCTCCCAGTCCCTGTCGTCCCATGATTTCTTCATATCCAGTGTTGTCCATTCCAACTTTGGCGTTTAGGTCTCCCCATCAGTATTGTCAGATCCTTTCCTCGACACTTTGCTATAATTGATTGCAGTCTATCGTAAAACTGATCTTTGTCCTCGTCGTTGCCGTCGTTGGTTGGTGCATAGCATTGGATTATATTCATTGTAATCCCTTTCTTCGTTGCTTTGAAAGATGCTTTGATGATCCTGGGTCCATGTGGTTCCCATCCCACAAGTGCATTACGTGCTTTTTTTGGACAGCATCAGAGCAACTCCTTGGGTGTGAGGAGTATTTTCCTCCTCGTGGCCGGAGTATAGTGGCATCTCTCCCAAAGCCAATGTTTTCTGTTTAGCTTGAGTCTAATGGGTTTCACTGATTCCGAGTATTGTCAAGTTGTATCTCTTCATTTCTGCAGCTGTTTGACTGGTCTTCCCGCTCTCCCACATTGTTCGAACATTCCATGTACCTATAAAAACATTTGCTCTGGTTGTTAGAAGGGGCATCATCCTCATGACTTCCGAAGAATTTCGGCTTTTATCATGAGGCGTCATGAATCTTTCTACTCCCAAGGCAGAGATTAAGTGGTTTATCTTGTTTAATCTGGTTTGCGTTTTTTTAGCAAGCTTGGGTTTTACGGGATGGGGGCTGCTAGCCCCATGTCCAACCCTCATCTTTTACGCGGGCTTGGGACCGGCAGTAGCCCTAGGACAGCTACAGGCGGAGTTTAGTTGTCCTTTATGACTTAGTATATCAGTTGAGATCAACATTATACATCTACCAATCTACTCGTTATTGCGGAGTAAGTAATATTGATCACTTAATGAGTCTTTTTATTCAAGTGAGTTTTTGGGACACTTCCCTGTCTGGTTACGCAGAGACTATAACAGTTAGATTACTATTAGTGATTTTGATAGACTTCTATTAGTTTTGTTACTACGTTTGGCTAATCGCAACCGTGTATATATGCATGAACTTGCATATCATTTGGAATAAAATCTCCAAAAAGAGATCTCTTTTCTGAATAATACTTTTGTTGTATGTAATTCAATTAGTATTTTCTGTTTACTTTATTCTTATCAGTAACTTGAACTCTATTTAAATATCTGTAATAAAGCAGCTATGGGCTAATATTTTTGGTTGAAGTATTCAGACTAACTTACTATGTAATGGATAATTGGCAGATGAAGAAATAAAAGAATTCATTTTTAATCTTAAGATTAAAATAATCTATTTACTACAGAAAACTCTAACTATTTCTCTTTCGCTTTCAGTAGTAAGTGATCAAAAATAATCATTGGGAAGCATTAGATCAAGGTTTCATGCTAGTTGACCACAATCTACGGGGATATTAAACCTTTTGATTTAAGTTTATTGATTTTTTTCCGCTGTTGCTACCACATGAAAATTGAACACTGGTCATTTAATAAAGTCAGCTAATGCATTAATTTTTTGACCAGTAGATGTGGATGGTTAAGATTGTTAGCACTTTAACATATATTAATGAAAAGAAATAGAATCAGTTTATTCCAATCAACGGCACTGGGATTCACTGTGTATTTTGAGCTATTAATACTTTAAGTGGAAAGTTATTTATTAAAACATTATAATAAACGTTCACGTGGAAAAGCAATTAAGAAGTTGGTTTTTTTTCAAATAATCCAGTATTCTAACATCTACCTTACATAATTAAATGATTTCTCGCAGGGTGTAGACAGTAGTTTTCGCGACATTCGTGGATGACCGAACATTGTTCTGTGAAACTGTCGTTTTGTCCAGCAAATTGATAGCCATAATTAAACTCAGCAATATCGTAATGTATCTACCAATCATTTAAACATAAAGCAGTATCCGTAGTTTCTAACATCTATTACCATGCAGAGAATGATGTCACTGTTGTATATCCCTAGCAGATATTATAAATCTTTAATGTAAAATCCGATCTGACGAGTAATACATAGATCTAATGAATAACTCTTCTTGGCTACTTGCACAACGATGTATTCAATAAGTTGTTTTAGGGATTAAATTTTTTCAGTTTCGTTTTCTTCAGACAAAATGAGTAAGCGGTTTTTACCTTTAGTTTAATCGATTCAGTAGCTTTGTGGAGAAACCTTTACTTAAACGAATTATAATAGACTTTGTGTATTTTTTTCGAGTTATTTAGGTGCTACTTTATGACAGTTCAGTGTTATGTTTAAATTCCCCCCCCCCCTTAATATAACACTTTAGTCAAGATGTTTTTTGAACAATTAGGTTACTTACAATCAAAACTATATTATTCGTTTAAGTCATTAAATTCTTTGGAATAGACTCTTGTATCAAATCCATCACTATTCATATAGGGAGAGAAGGAATAACTTCAATATTTGAATATATATGATTTTTGGGAATAAATTTCACACTTGTGATTGGTTATTGGTTCAAGATACTTTACTAGTTTTAATGCAAACATCCTTTTTGAGCACCTGGATATCAATTAATTAATATTGATAAAGGCTTTACTTCTTGTTTATTCTATAAGGAAGTATTGCTTTCCTACATATCTTGACATTTACTTATGTGATATACTCGTTTTTGCATACAGGATTCTATTCTCTTCTGGACTCATGAGAAATTACCACGTTGCACCATGAGAATCTTGAAGACCGTTAGTTGAGCTAGTGGTTATTATTTCCTGAGTTTACAATGAATATTGTGGTGGATAATTTTTCACCACCAAACACTTCTACTAACGTCTATCAATTTTATCCATTAACTCTTCAGATTTCAAGATCACAATATAAGTAAATTTTATTGGATTGAATATTCTCGCTTTTGATCATTGGAAGAATACAAACTAAACAAGTCGATGTGTTCTTTATTTAACTCATCTTGTCACGACCCTGTACTAAAGTATAAGTCATATAATTAATTAATGACATCAGTAAATGAGCTAACATTACTTATAAATCTAGAATTACCTATTAATAAAGTAACCATAAAGCTCAAAAATTTATCAACAAAGTAAATTGGCAAGGTTTTCTTTTAAATTAATAAACCAAGTTATAATAATCAAGGTACCACTGAAAACCATGGGGTACTGGGCATTCTATTCATCTTACTGTGTTGCTTCTTATGTAGGCCCACCTACGACTCAGCCAGACATCTAGCTTAAAGCTTTCAGGTTTCATTGGAATCGTTTGTCAATCGATTATCTTGATTAGTGTCCAATGGTACATATTTCCAGCTTCAATCAATTTATAATACCCCATGATAATCATCGAACGTCATAGGTGACAACTACCTAATTTCAGATATTTCTGTACTTCACCTTACTACAATAACTCATTTAGAATCAATTTACAAATTAATTTATGCTGTTTTCAGCTCTGGAGAAGCTACAAAGTATAAAGAATTCGTTCTAATCTGCAAATTTTATTGTTTTTTTCAAATATTAAAGGTGAGGTGATTTTACCCCATAGACTAAATTTGTTAGGGAGGTACTCAAGAGCTTTAATGGCTGGGTACTAGGGGAGGAGTTGGTAAGCCGATACTCCATAGATTCCAGCGGAACCCAAAGAAATTAAAAGCTAATGTAGAACCGTAGTCTCTGGAATGCATTTCACTTTTTTAAATTAGAATATAGCTGGCAGAAAATTTACTAGTTTTTCATTCGTTATTAGGCTGTTTAATTCGACCGGGCAGTGGCTATTTAGCTAAGTGGAAAGGTTCAGTGGTTTCGTGGAGTTTCTTCTCATATCCCTATTGGAACTAACTTACATAAAATGATACACAAAAGCCTGTCAATTATTTTGAAATACATGTTATAAAGGATCAAAAGCAGTTATTTTTTGGTCTTTAATAATTCTCAAGAATAACACCAATCTACAATGAAGATTATTATCTGATTAATCAGTTTTTCACGATAAACCATGAAAAATGTAACACAGCATTGAATCAGTTATCTAACATCAAAAAGCAAGACGTTTCATTATCCACGATGTCATGCTAGTGTCAACTGTGACTGCTGTCTTATTCCTCTTAGAATATACTACGGTGGATTAGTATTACTGACTTATAATTCTAAACCAAATGTTATTGTTGTTTATATCTATTCCATTTATGGCAATTATTAATTCGGTTAATTAATACACACTTTACGTCTTCCCATCTTAAAGAGAGTTTATTAAACCGTTGTTCTGGATATATTTAGTTTGTATAGATCCCTCTGAGTACTAGCAGAATATTCAAGTCGCTCACATAATTGTGAACCAATCCTATTATTCAAGTCATAAAAATTGGTAATTTGATTAGTTAAATTATCATATCAGTAGACAGTAAGATCAGTTCATTGTTTATAGGGTTCATTTATCACATTTAAAATGGTCAAGGTCATCTACTACAGGTAGAAAAATATAAATAAAGAAATAGTAATCCAAGAGGTTAAGAACAATTTAACCTGAAAATAGTTTAGTCAACGAAATTTCGAGTCAAAAATCAATAATATGGGAAATAACTCTAATTGCTTAATGTTTCATTACTCTATTGGTGGGAAGCTTTTACACAATGGCTACGGTGTTTGTCAACATATGTACATGAATTTGATGTCAGGAATTGGCCTGAATTAGTCGACTACTTAGAATCAGGACGCACTAGACGGATGTTCCGTCCTAGTTAGAAACTCTTCAGTAGTCCGTATCCACAACCCTACTAGGCAGTCTAGCCCAAGAACTTTATGCTTCAGGGCAAATGCTTAATCATTAAACCACTGAGCCAGTATCTAAAGGTTGGTATTTCTAATTTAACCTATCCTCACTAGAACTCCGGAAGAGTTTAGCCAAGTAGAGTGCGAGGTAAGTATCCACAAGTGACAATGACTGAAGTCTCACAAATATATCGCGATTTGACTGAAGTTAGAAATATCAACCGTCGGATGGTAAATCAGCGTTCTAACAAGCAGGCGTTCTCTACGAAGCTTGGTGGCTCTGGACTCGACTCGCCGATGCAGTATGTGTGGATGCACACAACTGAAGAGTCACATACTAGGGTGGGACATCTGTCTAGTGTTTTCTGATTCTGACTCAGGTCAATTCGCGATATAAACATTCAACAATCTCCACAAAATCCAATTTTGCATGAATATTTGTGATTTGAGCATACGGTTGTCACAGTAATTGGCTTCTAAGTAAGTGAAAGATATGACTGAACATTAATTTACTTCAAACTTATCTTAACTTTATTTACATACACTTGATTAGGAGTCGGGGGGTTACTTAATTATACAAAGAGGACTGTTTTAGTCAAGTAAGAGTGAAACGATAACAAATTTTATAAAAAAATATATGGAAAAGTAAATCATTCTCATAATTCGTCTTTCGATTTATGTTATTATTAATGATCAGTTACTGTTCTTACTTACATTTGATAGTTTTATTCTTGATTGACTCTGAGGAAGCCCAGACAAAGTTAAGAGGGAAGAAACATGACAACCATTTAAACTGCAAACTCTGGAATTCCTACAAACAGAAACACTAAATATTAGTGTTCGTATGGAGCTTGTAGCAATTGATAATTAAAAATGCTATCGGATATAAAGATATCGTATTTTAACTAGTATACTTTAGTAGCAGAATTCCGTAATTTGGTAAAAACATACCCCCCCCCACATTTAACATATCTGGACGTAATCCCTTTTCTAGCAGATACTCTACACCATTCTCATCTATATCCATTCAACTTTATCTGCATAGCTGTCTGGTCTGATAGGCGTGTAACTTACATGATTTTGAAAAGAGTACAAAGTAACTGCATATTTACTAGTTGATGTGCAAACTAAAATATATGGTTTGCTAAAGAATTTTCAAAAACAAGTAGAGCTCCTAGATCTATGCTTTGAAGTCATCAAGAGTCTCTCAGAAATTTTTTAGGTTGACTAGATTTACTTAACCTATTTCATAGGTGTTAGTGTAGAAAAGTGGCTTACTACTCGCCTTCGTTCTGTCATACACAGATACTAACAAGAAACGCTGTTTTTAAGAACCGTGTAAACGACAGTACTACATTAAGTGGGTGGAACATAAAAATTGCCAGTACTTTTAAATAGGATATGCGTCATTTATTAATGAACCAACACATACTCACTCATTGGCTTTAACAATGTCATTTTATTAATGCAGCGATACAGTTTCGCACTAGTGAGCTATAATAATTTAATTTGTCACAATGTGTAATAATAACTCGAGATTTGCATCTATTAGTTGAACTCTGAATGTCTACTTGTTGTAGCAGATTCATGTAAGCGATTGCTTACAAATGTAGGCTGACTCAAAGAATAGAACATTTTACAGGCAAATTTTTCAGACTGTGAATATTATCCTTACACAATAACGAATGGAATTTAGCTGATGTTGAATAGTGAGGCATTCATTAGAACCACTGTCAGCTTTTAAACTTAACAATATCATCTAAATATCATGATCAGTCAATTCAATATGAAAATTAACTGTTGTGAGAATTCAAATTTAGCTTCTTAGTTCCTGAGTAGATTGCAGTGTGTCTGTTTATGTCCCTGATGTATGAGAGTACATTTTCTTAATTTATAACCTACTGATGAAACGGTATCTGGATAACCTATGAGTTCTGAATACTGAATAACTAGGTTTTCACATCTGATTTTCGAATCATGTTTTGCTGCTAACTTGATATATATTGCCCAACAATATGACCAGCTAGATTTTAGTAAGTTCTACTAGCCAGAACACGGTAATTAACAGACCAGAAGATTGTTCCACCTATTCGGTGCAAAACTAACTTTTCTCAGTTTTTTAATAGTTATCCGTGAATCAGGAGTTACTAATTAATAATTTATGATTTGTTGTACTCCGTCGCAATCGACGACAGAAGAGAGCCAAAAATACTCGAATTCAGGTATTTACATTACTAGATTCAATGATCTGTAAATCTATAATCTATAATTCAGTAACCGAAAATTATTAGTGGCAACATTTTTGATTAAAACACTACTGATTTCAAGTGTTCATTAAATGTCGGTAGGTTCATAGATGTGTTTTACACAACTTTGGGTGGGAAACTCTTACCATATGTGTATTACAGGGAACATACTGTTGCTTTTTTCTATACTTGTAAATGGCATAAAGTTATAGCTTTGAATCATATCCAGTACTTAGTTATTGATTCTCAGATGAAAATACAATTTCATCTGGATATGTGGAACACACTAGCATACTTGAAATTATTTCAACAATTTTTCAACATTCCTACAGTTAAATATCATTATTTTAAAGGCAGAAAACTACACGATTCATAAAAACCACCAGTCTGATCATCAAATTGTAAAATATGTAGAACATTAAAAAATGAATAGGTGGTTGCATGGCAAACTGGTGGTGGGTCGTTATGGCATAATGTAATTCGAAATGAGGTTTCACCTTAAAGAAGGAAACTGAGATACATTTTTTACGATTATTTCTCAGATAGGGTTGGATCTATTAAAATCTTATAAATCCTCTTGTAAACTACGAGTTTACACCACAACGCGATAAGTTGGAAAATATTTTGTATAAATAGGTAAACTACTCACTAGTAGTATGATTTTATTGCCCATTTTGGGAAAATTTTGTGGTTCATGGGTATTCAATTCCATTACCATGTAATCTTGTTTTAACACTAATTTCATAGCTAGTTACATAGCTTCCATCTCATTTACTCATAAGCAACGATTATTGTTAGTATTTTGTAAAGGTTGAAAAGTAGCAACATCGTCAAGCTACTGTTCAATAAAAAATGCCATAGTTAAATCAAACTTTAAAAACGTTAACTACTTGGCTTTTTGTTAGTTTCTGAATGGTTTCAGATGTCAGTTGTATGCCTCTTATGTTAAAATATTTGTCAAGTTAAACCTGAATACACATAGAAATATAATAAAGGTGCGATTTTTATATATTTGATTAGGCTAGTCTACTTGAAACCACTTAAATAAGGCACATAGAAAAGATAATCACAGAAGTTCACTTGGAGTAACTGAAGCCTCTGCAAGTTCAAAATCTACAGAGATTTATAGAACAAATTAGAAGTGATCAGGAGTTCCTAACTACTAGTAACAGCTAAAGAGTAATAATTTATACGTATTTAAATTAGAGTGTATTCATTGAACAGACTGGACAATATTAACTTCCAGTTCTTTGCTGTGGTATTTTCAAGTTAAATGTAGAAGAGCAAATTCGTAATTTGCACTTCACTTTATCTAAATAGATGAAGCTATGTATTGACGAAATCTAAGCGGCGATTGAAGGTTTCATAGCAAACAGATGTATTCAGTTTATTAGTCGTTAACCGAACAAATAATGCACAAGTATTTTATCTTAACGTTCCAATCAGCCACATTATTAAACAGTACAGAGAGCACTGTAATTTCAGTGTACTATCTAATAGTAATTGCGGAAGATAATATCATGAAGCTGCTACTGTTAAAACTAAACTGGTTATGACAGTGCTGATAACGTGAGGTTGAGGTTACGTTTAAAAATTAGTACGATCGAGAAACCAATTGAATTGTATTGCTCATTTGCCTGCGTTCTACATATTAAATGAAAATTAACGATTTCTTAGGTCAACTTCAGGTTAGGATAATATTAGGAATCAGCATGGTTTATGTTAGAATGATAGTTTTGATACTATTACGGTAATAATATCATATTTTATTGAATTGGTGTTAAAGTTAAATAGATCTCACCATCAGCTAAAATTTTCTGTTTATGGAATACTTCATGAGAAGTCACGTTATCCCCCAATTGATAAAAATGAAATGATACTGACCCATGTGTGGGTCAAGTCAAATGTCTCATGTAAGTACCTCAACATCAGCATATTTCAATAGATAATAGTTTCACCTAAAGTGTATAATGCTTGGTATACAAATATCTTTGTCACAGATATTACTTTTATTCGAAGAACAAATTAACCGTTATGGAGTTGTGATGTAAGTGACAGAAGCTACCCAGTAATTTGAGACATTTTTGACTGCTCTAATGATATAGATATCGCTAAAAAAATACATCTATGATTATTAGAGGTTCATAATTTCCGAATTACTGCAAGTCAATCAGTCCTGTAAGTTAGAAATTGATTTGACGACAAATGTCTGACATAGTAATATGTCAGTGTTACTATGGAACCGGCAGTAATTAATTAATAGAAATAAATTTTTACCATTTCACTAGTTGGTCAGTAATGAAGACACCAGAAACTAGAATCATGTATAATAATTCAAAATGGTAATGTGTCTTTATCGAAACACTGGGATCTTTTTAAAGAGACAATGCCATCACATATCGGTGATGAATCAGAGGATAGGGGGGGGTGAGTGATTGTCTTATTTGTTAGGAATTTCACAATCTTCTGTTTTGTGGTTATTCAGGTAACAATAGTGAAAGTTGAAAATTATTGTTCATTTTGAAAGCTTTTTAAAGATGGTCTAAAGTGTAAATATGTACTGATGAAGTGTTCATTTAATTTCGAATTTTTATGTATATTTTGAATGAAGCATATAGTTAATATAACCATACTATCATAAGAAAATTTTTTTAGTTATTCTAGTTATCCTTGTTGTGATGATATATTATTACAGTACTGACGGTACATTTCATCATAAATGCTATTTAAAAGTTCAAGATTCATTGATAGCCACTTTTATGTATATTTCGTGTAACCAAATACTTTAAGAAATGAACCATCAAGATGATAATAACTGTTTTTAATAAGAAATTCATCTTTATCCATTGAAACTCTAAATGGAATGAATGATTTCCCAGAGACGATTAAGAGGCGGTTTAATTCTTCGTTAATTAAAATTCACTGTGTAGAGAAACGAATAATTTTGCATGAAATATATTCAGTAGATCAATCAAATATTTATTAGTACTTTTCCATGTTACATCCTGTTGTGCTAATAAATTTACGTGTACCCGTCAAATCAGTAATACTGGCTAAATAGAATAGCATACCTAACATTTTTCAAACAAGTTCCAAATAACCTTTTATCCAAATGAATGGAAACATCCAGAAGAGCGATCTGGAAACATAGATTGCATACAGGACACCAGCTGGATACTACTAACTCTTCTGAGGTATTTAGTAAACAGATAAGTTTCAGCTTTGAAGTTTTCTAAAGCTTTAGTTTTCTATCATGGGAGGCCTGATTAGAGTACTGATTTGGCAACATGCATCATATTTTGTGATATTGAAATTTTTAACCCACATCTTTTTTAGCTTTTTCTTTCATTTGATTCTTTCATTACGCCATTTCTTTGACGTTTGTAATTCAGTAATGTTGTATTTTTAAATATGTGATCTCGATTCACTTTAATTCATTCCGTTTTATTATTAACATGCTATCTCATTACGCAACCACTTGTTTCCCAATCCTTTTATAGTACTAGTGGTCTAGAATTTTCCTTAGCATTTACTGTATGTTTAATATGTTCCATTTAGTCTTTCGACCCTACTTGGATTCATTCTGCTACATAATACCGACGTACTTTCAGAAACACCAACTAAACTCATTTCTTAAAGTATTTTCATTCCACTATGAAACTCTGATTTCGTAACACTATCAGTTGTAAGTAGTTGAGGATAAGCCAACTAAGTAAAATGAATTCATCTTATTCTGCTCAACTTGTTGTTCGTGCACTTCAATAAAACTCTAATCCCATTTTTTAGTGAAACAAATTCTCATCGATTCTGTTGATTCAAGCTAAGTGTGACTACATTTTATATACTGGTAATAATTGAGCTGTCTACAGTTAAATTTTGATACCACTTGCCACGTATATTATTGTTGTGACGTGGTGAAAAGAAGGAGGGTGATGATGAAGTTGATTGGTTGATGCGAACACCAATGCGATGTGTGCCTAGTTGAGAAATGCACGATTGACCTAAGCCCATTCACCTCCCTAGGCCGACAATAAGACAACCAGAATTGAGAACAGGAAGACTGAGAGAGCAAGGTCCAAGGTCAACGATGAGAACCCGGAGTTCTGATTGGTTTTTGATGCGACTCGGTTTCTCGACCAATAATCAAATGACCTTGATTATCTGCAGATGCTGAGCTTGTTTGGGTTCGATAATTTTCACGCCCGTCGCCAATTGTTATGACGCGAAGAGAAGCGATCTGTACTGCGTGCGGCCGCTTATTGAAGTGTGCCTAGTTGATAATTCGCGTCTGGCTTAAGCCCACTCAGTCCCAAGCCGGAGATAGAAGAATAAGACAAAGACCAACCAGACAGATCGGGATCAGATTCAAAATCTGATTCAAAATCGATTCAAAATCAGATTATATTTTACACATTCCCTTATATATACAAAATAATCATGGTGATTATTCATCAAATGAAATTATCAACATTGTTAATAATACAATTAAATGTTGTCAAATGTGCTCACATACAAGTGATGATAGTTTACAAATCATGCGTACAAAAAATCAATACAACTTGATAAAATGATCAATTGTATTTCTAGGGATTTCGAATCCCTAACAATTATACCGTTATTTTTTTCCTGACACGTATACACGTTATTTAGCATACCAAGTAAGACCTAAAATCAACCATCGTTATACGATGAAAGCCGTCAAAACTGAGTGTGTTACATACGTCAGTCACAAACGGTTGAGAAACGAAATTATTACCAAGTAAACTGAGGTTCCTTTTTATTCTAGTGGTGACATTATCATGATAAATTAAAGTTTACAATGGTTTGATTGATTGTCTGTAGAGAATGAAATGCATGGTGAATAGTTGTAGATCGATTAAAAATAAAAGTTTACCAAAAAATTTTAATAGACATAAAAACTCTGAGAAAATTTGTACTGTAATCAGGTTTTAGTAAAAAATACTAGAAAACGATATAACACCGGGTTCCTTGCAGGAAACTAATGGTTATATCCAGGGTAATTTTCTCAAGAAATACTAATGTTCAGAAGGGAGCTGTGTTGTCTTTTTTTTACGTACTTTGAACAATGCACAATCTAACCCTATCTATAACTGAATCTAATTATAACAATGTAGTCTGGTTGCATTAATTAACTTCCTTTAAATCAATGTTAGTTCCAACATCATCAGTTTGTCATGCAGATTATCATTAAAACTGGTTTTATGTTAGCTGATGATCGATTGACCTTCATCAAAATCATAACAGTTGACTATGAAAACGATCATTACGTTTATTTTTTCTTCATACCATCCAATTACTTACAACTCTAGATTCTGCAACACCTCCATTTGTTACACAAAATATATTTCGTTTAGGCATAATGTGTTTTACATAATACACTACATCATTTACATCTTGGAAAAATATTTGACTTTATCAAGTATTGACTACTGTAAACGGCTCGTATGACAATTTGTAGAAAGGGTAAAGTGCATTTAGATGTGTCGATTTTATTACGTTGAAACGGTGAATTACGTCATTCGTGTATATTGAAATAATTGACGCTTATTCAATATAATATGTTTTTATAAGCATTGAGAAAAATATTTAGACTTTAGTTTCTGGTTATTGTATTGGTACTGAGAAAATTATCTGTTTAACATAAACTAGACAGATATAACTGAAAATAATGAATCACTAGGTAGTCGTTATTAGTAGTACACATCACGTGCCCCTTATGGTATCGAGTTCAGAAATTCCAGGCATTATATCCAAGCGCTATATATTTCTAAAATCGTGTCCAACTTTGGCTGACTAAATCTTCATTAACGGAATGGCCTACGGGTAAGACTACCTTATTGAAATGACCTGGACTATTCAGTATTCTGTAAACGTTGATCCGGTTAGGAATAATTATT
Source organism: Schistosoma mekongi (assembly GCA_034768735.1). Classification (NCBI taxonomy): domain Eukaryota; kingdom Metazoa; phylum Platyhelminthes; class Trematoda; order Strigeidida; family Schistosomatidae; genus Schistosoma; species Schistosoma mekongi. Next base: position 40,867,340 of record CM068305.1, on the reverse strand, counting down.
TTATAAACGAGAGAGGACAGCACTGATGTCGGTATGCCTAGCTGTGTTTGGACAATGGGAAGCATAGTTCTATTTCATGATATATTTCCTAAAAAGTTGATGCTTTTGTTCAGGTTTTCTGTTAACAGAGGACTTAATTCGTGCATGCTTTACCAACGTGCTGAGGAGGTTATGAGTTCAGCGAAAACACATAATCTGTTGCTTCTCAAATATGCAAATCAGCATGGTCTAATATTTTTGTGGTTGAATTTTGGATTGTTTCCTTTCGTTGAGCCTTCTCGCAAAATTTCATATCGCTTTAAAGTTCTAACGAGTCGTTTTAATGTGTAGAGGTTGTTCACAGTTCACATAGCCCCAGTTGATTGTTACTCCTAAAATGGTTGGGTAATTTCAAGCTCGGAATAAGTAGGTATACTCTGGTTTATAATTTTATATAATTTTTTAACTATTATTAATTTATGATAAAAATATACTTTAAAAGTATGTGGAGATCCCCTTTACAAGTACTTTACATGAAAATTATACATCGATAATTTTGTTTACTGATTGCATCTAGTTAAGAAACATTTAAGCATCATGCAAACTTATGAAGTTGCACCTTTACTATTTAGACATCTTCAACAGTATGCTTTGTTTCATCCTTTTACAAATGGATCAGAGCACTCGAACTTTCAATGAACAACTGAATCAACTATTTGTAATTGTAAAAAGGAACCATACTTTATGACATCTAGCAAGCGCCTACATTATGTTAAATTCTAAAACTATTAACCAATGAAATATAACACTATCGTTTACTGCACTCTATGTAACTGAAAGGCTCTTCGCATAATTTTTTCCATTTATGAATCTGAATAAAGAAAGAACAACAATAGTAGCAGAATAAGATGAATTAACTTATTTTGTGGTTTCTCATCAGCTGCATTACAGCCTGAAAATAATAACAATAATAATTATTTGAAATCATCGTGCGCACTATGTATAGTGTTTATCAGGAATAAAGTTTGGTTGTATATATGCTGTGACAATGACTATAACCCTAAAGGGTTTATGAACTGGTTGAAAGTATTCGACAATCCACATATATAATGTGGTTAGTCATTGTTGAAAGGTTTCTTAGTCATAAAAGTTTAGCCATCAGTCGCTGTCTACACAAAAGAAAATTACATCGATAATTAACTTATATACCCTATATACTCGGATGAAAATCAAAACAACTCGTATTCCTGTCGAAAGTGTATGTGCATGTACTGAAGTAGCATCTTCACGACGCTGAATGCTTTATGTGATTATTTTAATATTAAATCTGGTAATCAGCAAACTAGATTATGCACAGCTTGCCAGTACGCTTAAGATGAATCTGTTATGGAAGGCTTCGTCATTTTCTTTTTTTTATATTGATAAATTCTATAGATAGTCCTTACATATTAAAAGAATTAATGCAAGGTTAAAGCTACAGAGCATATGTTGATATCAGACACTATTTCACACCAGTAGTTTCTCGGGTGTTGTTAGCAAGCCTATTTTGTTTTTCTCCGCTTTAAGTTGTGAAGTTAAATGGTGGGATTTTAAGAAAGACACCTCAGGATAGCTTTAGACAATAGTCGAATTGGAGGAATCCTCGTTTGCACCGTACAACATGTTTGAGGTCATTTAAGTAATTACTGTTATTTATGTTGATGGACATACAGAAAACTATTTCTGGGTACTTTCTATAAACTTTAGATAAAATAAATATATTATTCAGAATGCTTCTTAATCTACGAGGGGATTTCGTCAAAATGATACCAACCTAAAAATCAGTAAAAACAGGAATGAATAAACAGTTGTTTTGTCCTGTTCTCAGTTTTATTACCGCAATAGGCTCATCTAAGCCACAGGTGTCCGGAGTAGTTGAGTAACCATAAGTATTAGTTATTTGAAAATGCAATGACTAACAATGACTTGGCTCGACTATCAAACTGGCAAATTAAAATTATATCATGTTGGAAATGACTTACTAGCAAATGTTATTACGGTAGCAAACCCAAGTTGTAAACGTTTATTTCGTTAGGTTATGTATTGAATTTTCATATAAGTTAGTGGGATGGTGTTTAGTCTCTTTCACTGGTAGTATATCTATTTTATTTATTTGGAAACTATTTCTATATAAATGTGATTTCTTCAATTCACATAAAATTAAAAAGAATTGTGTTAACACGATGGTTTCTTGTAAAACATTGTGTCACTCTCTTCTTCTTTGCTGAAGAAAGTTCAGCATATAAGCGACTTCCCAATACAAATATAATCTATATTCAAATTCAGATTGGACCGATATATAGAGCAGCTCATTAGTACGTGTATAACATACCTAATCACAAACGGATATCATAACTGAGACCTTTAGACTTGGGTTACTGTGTAGAAGATCTAGAAGTTAACATTCTTTCGTGAAATTTCACTTGTCGAATCTGCTGAGATGGCTCCCAGAAACCTCAATGAAGCCTTCAGGAACTCTCGATGGGCCGAAGACATTCTGTCCAACCACCGACTGATAGAATTCTCCAAAATCTTAGCTTGGGGTTGGATAATAGCTAAAACCCCTCCCCGCTTGAGGATTGGGTAAATGGTAGTAATTAGTTCATCTTCACAGTAAACTATAAATACATTAGTATTCTGTATATAATTGACACTTACTGGAATATACATCCTTTCTGTTTTCTGCTGTTTCTAACGTATAACTTGAATAGTCCGAAGTGTTCAAGTGCTGAGGCTGTACACCAAGTACAAGACATCTGATTTGATTCCCACGGAAATGAAGTCAAATAGATTTGCCTATTATCAATAAGGGATTGTTGATATCATTCACTAATTTTTAAAATTTCCACTACAATAACTGAAGCATTTTCAGATGTCTATTAGATATATCGATCACAAATTCAGGGAACAGTAGGGTAGAACGAAGCACGTTTAAATGTTGTACGATGGGATAATTCAACAAGACTAAACCAAAGTTAGTATCGTAATTACACTGAATTATTTTGATGCTAATCTTTATTCTATTTAATAACCCAAGCAACACCTAATTTACAGGATTAATCCCACTGCCTATCTTACAACAAAAATAAGTTCACAAAGTTAACAAGTAAAGTATATACCTTATACATTTTGTGATCAAGTATGAGGAGTAGCCACACTATTAACAAAAGTACTACACAGTATTTAATGCATTTTATCAAATTGTTCCAATCATTACACTTTCGTTGGGACAATAAATATGGATCGTAACGGTTTCTGTACAAATAGATTTATTTCTGTGATAATTTGTGTTAATCTCTTTTTTAATTCTAATGAGGACTGTGTATTACTTTTACTGGTGGCATATTAATGCCAGTAATTTCAGTAGTGACATGGTTTAGTTAGGAGAAGATTACCTAAAAGAAAACAAAAAAACGACAAAACTTTTCTAGATTATGCGCCTATTAGAATGTAAATCATAAAGATTAAGCGTTTCTTAAACCTTGTTGTCACATTATGTTTTATTTACCACACGATAACACGAAAACCGTTGTCCTATATATCTTAAATGATTTAAACTCTAAATAAGCACGTCCTTTACTAAGCTCTTTATGAGTGGAATGCCTTGCAGTATTACAAACTTAAAGTAGCTAGCTTGGTAACAGTTTTCTAATACATAATATTGGCTTTGGTTATCTGGAAGACTTTTAACATTCAATAAGTATGTTACATTCAGCATATTTTATCACAGTTTCGTTCATTTGGGCGATTAGTGATGTATGCTAGAGTATAATTTGCATTACAGGTACAATTTCAGACCGTTTTGTTACATTCTTGCTTTCATGCGATATACTAGACTACACGTAACTGACATGTACGAACTACTGCAATCATGGTAGTCCTGTTGAATTTTGAGGTATTTCGCTTACCTGTGGATTATAAGTCTATTAAGAAAGCTTACGAATGCAATAGGCTGTTAGTTACTCGAAACCAATGTAAAACAGCAAAACTTCGTACGGTTGGCAAATACTTGGCTTAAAAATTTGCTTAAACCATATTTATACTTTGGCTTATTTTTCCGAATGGTTTTAACATTATATAGATTGAAGTCCCAGTATCGAGTGTTTCATGTATATGTACGCAAGTATTTATGCTGATGATACACTTTTATTTCAGTTTGTTATGTAAGCCAGATCACAAGTTCACTTTAAACAAGAATACAACGGTACTACAGATATTTTATTATTTATCTACCCTAACAGACATATCTACCGTGTTGTTGTCTTTTTTAATAGTTCCTTTTTACCCTGTGATGTGCACTTGCAATTACACTTTTAGTGTATGTGCACACATATATAGGTTGCACGTTAATATGTATACACGTTCATAATTCACTTAATACATATAAATTGTACATAAAGACCAACAACAGTGATGATGACAATATTGTACATGTAGAACACATTTTTTTCATACTCATATATTAGAAAGCACAACTGTTGTCTTAGTTTCTGTCATAAATGTCAGCTGTTTCTCTATTGACAGTTGATTTACCTTCTGTTTTCTCCTCTTCTTCATTTCAGGTGTTTTATGTTTCAATCTACTCCTTGAAATTGTAACAAGATATAGATAACATCAGAGAGGAGGAGGGAGAAATACCCATACACAACGACACACCTTAAATTTAAGCACAAACCTTTAATTTTTAGTGACAGGTGACTTCTCTTCATCATTTCCTTTCGTTTTTGCCTTCGTTGTCATGCTTTTATTTAAATGTATCAGTGGTTGATTCACCTGGCACAAGCAGGTTAGGGATAAACCAAAATCATCACTATTTCTATTCATTTCTAATGTGTATTGAAAATAAGCTGGATTTATTAATTTATGAAGGATTAATTATTGAGTATTTGGTTGGCAACATTCAGCCTTCTGTAGATTTGAGTCTAACCTAAAGGTACTGTATGTGCTGAAGAGTGGGTATGTGAGAAAGAATTAAAATAGAGAAAAACAAGAGAAAATGTAACCCAGTGACTCGGTAAGCAAATCAGATGTATTTGTATTAAGTGGTGAATGCAATGAATCACATGACACACGAATAAAACTAAGACAATCTAGTAACGAAAACTAAAAGTTGGTAGGGCGAGATTTCAAATACGTTACAAATTAACTGATTGAAATGAAAAGCTTTACTCGTGGCCTTCGTAAAGCAGTATGTTGTCAAGTAATCTGAACATACTGAGAATTCACTTGAACTCGAACTTAGACAGCTTCGACCTGTTACATTTAAATAGCCTAGCGACATGCCGATAACTGAAACCTTTAATTACCATCGAGTTATTTCACTTTATTGTTTTTACCATGAAGCATATAATGTGAGTGAGTGAGACTAATTCGTCTACCTCAATTTCTCAGCTACGTATGAAGAAATATCAATCTCAGTTTGTATCGATTTTAGTAACCTGTCATCCATGCACTGATATTTACTAGTCACAATCCATTATAACTTTTCTGTTCTACCATTTGTCTCCTATCCAATATTTCGCATAAATCGTTTAAACGTCTAAATCTAACTCCCACAGATGTAATATTATTCTTTGCTACTGTTTAATATTGACTAAAAACAATGATTTAGAACTGGAGAGTGTTAATCAGCTGTTTTCTTTTAGTAATATGATCCCTCCAGTCGAATAACACAAATGTAAGCCATTTATAACTCATAGTACGGATGATAAACTAACGTTTTTTAATTTCAATATTTTGCAACATACAATATAAGTCATTGGAATCTGTTTTACCTTTATCTGGACTGGTTCCAATTAAACAAAAAGTGATTCATCTGAATTTAGTAATAATAGAAAACGTTTTCACTCAACAATTACACTAAATGATGTCGGTTACTGTTTAGCGATCAGTTTGGTTCATTAATCTAGTTCTCCAATAATAAAAACTTTCATTTCATAAGTAAATCAAAGGTTTCAACTTTAACTATAGTGCATAGTGAACATCAGTCTCATATAAACACAGCTTCCTGAAGACTGTCAACATTGATTATATTTGAATTTAGCTTTCTTTAGATCCTTTCACTTACTTTGTGTTAAGAATTCCTGTAGATAAAATGCCGTTAAGCAAAATTATCTTGGAAATTCTCTAAATGTTGCCCTGGTATACTTTTTAATGCTAGGATCGCTACTAAAGCTGCACTCTGTAATGGTACTCTTGTTAATCTAATTTCAAGGCCACCGATGAACGACGTTACTATCTGGTAATACAAGTCAAACATCATTTGGATTAATCGCTTCTATTGTTACGCTTATTTACCATTGCCAATAGTAGTGACTAGTATGCAATATTTATAACGTATGTAATTATTGCTACTTCTTAATATATTTGTCACCCATAGATTATCCAAAATTGCTTTATGTAAAGACTCACCTTGTATAATTTAAGTGTAGATACAATTTAGGTCGAATTATCTTTCATACAAATCATGTAGTCTATGTAACAAGGAAGTGGTTTATTGAATTTGTTATTTAAGATGGCCGGTTGTCGGTAAGTTATTGAACTCTTGAATTTATTTTGTTCTCCACTTGTTATAGAAACAAATCAAGCACCTATATTCATTCATCAACAAGGCGTAGATTTTGAGGCTGATTATTCGTCGTCTTAGATGTTTCCATGATATCGTAATTAATTATCGTGTTATCACTAAAATCATCAGGAATCAATTATTGTTAAAATTCACACTATCTAAGCTTCATATTCTAACTGTACATGCATGCTAAACTATTCTACATGATTGCTGACTTCACTAAATCGCTTAACTGCCACATAATCATGGGGCTTATTTCCCTTGGAATTAAATTTTGTGTATGGTTTTCTTGTTCTGAAATATGTCACTATAATTTTTATAAAAGATAATGATTGCATTTTGTTATCGTTAAGATCTAACTGAAGTGTAATTACATCATTTAAGACCATTTAGGTAGTCTGATTCAGGTTTACATGATTGTGAATTTTCCCTGATGTTTTATATTGTTTTCACTTTGTAGTGAACAAACTATGAATCACTGATGTAGTATGTTTATATTTTGCATTCAATAGTTGTATAACTCCAATTTACGTTTTTAATTTACATTCGCAGATGGCGCTGTGGTGGCCTGATTTTGCCTCAGTTAAGTTGTTTAAACTTACGTAGTTCCTGCTAAGCACAAAACTTTTAAGAGTAGAACGAGTGAGATTGTATTAGGAATGCTGATGGATGGTTAAATTACCACTCAATACTGGATCATTCTTGGAACGACTTAGAGGGTTCCTGACGGAGTTACCAACGCATAATAAAAATGTGTAAAAGAAGTTCAATAATGCAAAACTGAAGTTTATATAACCTACGCTATATTAACAACTGAGATCCAGAAGCTGTTTACTGATGTGTATCGACTTTTGGCCAACATATTCAAAATTTATCGGAGTTCAGTTGCAACTAAACTTTGGCGGCATATCCTTATCAAGCAGCGAGTGCAGTTATTTAAAGTTCCAGAAGTTAGAGAAAGATAACTGTACTGATTAGCAATAAAAGCAATCATGTTACTTTATACTACGTAAAGCTCATCAAAATTCTATGATTCATTCCACATATTGATGAATATTTACTTGCACATATTTTAATACGGCCTTTTGATTGTAGCTTGTTACACCGAATACAAAGCGGGGAAATAAGTGTTAATCGTACAGTGAACGCATGCTAATGTTTATGACAACTACGTTACGATATAGCCTTTATTTAGAAATCCTGTATAATAGCATATCACATGAAAAAGATAACGTTTAGAATGCCATCCAAAGTTGTTACTTAATAGGCTATTAACTAAGAAGAGACATTCCTTTAGACTATATTTTCGCCATTATGCTAGATTCTATTAGTATCAGCTTGCCTGACACCTAATAATCTATGCATCCATGTAATGAACGATTTTATACTTCACAGAGCCAACTAGTTAAACAACCCATGCGACTTGTTAAATAAGAAGTGTTGACACACTTCGCTGTATCAATAACATTTTGACTGTGAATAACTATAACGCTGATTATGAACAGTTGGTGTAACTTGTACTTAGCATGACACCACTCACCTATTAATTTGATAGGAATCAGAGTCGAGGATCAAGGCGAGTAAGCTGTTGGTATAGGTTATTAAGCCTATCACTAGAAATACACTAATGTGCGTTAACTACAGTAAGCAAATATCTTATGATTTAGAATACCGTTTACCGTAGACTACGAACCCTAATACATAGCACTCTTTAGTACTGTAAACATAGAAATACAAAAGGCGATTATTAAGTATAAACCATCTATTATGGACAATTCGTTAATATTGGATGATACAGAGATCTTCGGTGAATGAGGTGACTAGCTAACCTGTAGATAACGTAAAAATTTACTAGGCTATGAGGAAATAAGAAATCTTATTTCTTACTTATGTTCTCAGAATTCCTTTTACTATCGTTTTCACTCTTTGTAAATACCCGCATTGCAAAACTTTCACCAAACCTTTGGGAAATCAACCTTCCATCCCTGTGTGTTGATCAATTTTTTCAGTAATTGTATAGACAGCTTCGGAAATAGAGTAACGTAATTCATTGAGACACTTACGTTGGAACCGTACATCCAATGTCTTAGCATAATTTCGACTGTCAACTAAATAAATCGTAACAAAGACAACTCTTACCATAAAAGGCACTGCACCTTGGATGTGCTAGCAAATTAGCTACCTATGTGCTTCTTGTGATATGTAACTCCCACATATTCCATTATTTCAGCAGATGATGTTGATTGTCGGAGAACTGGATTCGTATTTTTGTTTTCCTCCACTGACAAACGTCTAATCCATGGATCACACCTCACAGAGGACTTCGTGCAGGCATGGTTGTGCGTCATGATGTAGAAACCAATAATATCCTCATTAACATTCAGCATAACACAAGACATAGATTTACAGCTTATGATTTTCGACTCAAACATGTAAGAGTTATAGTTCATCTTACGGTTTGTTTCCCCGACCAATTTTATGAGATTTTCTTTTAATACCAAATGCACATTTAAAAATGGCGTAAATATATTTAAAAGACAAAAAACGAGGCTCATCGAGTTTGCAAATGAACATAGTGAGTGCAAGTAATCTATGACTGCATTAAATTCACTTTCCTTACAGACTGAAACAATCCAATTGCTTGCTCTGAATCATCCCAACTAAAAAATCGTCTATCAAGCACTATATTTTCAAAGGCTGATTTCAGATCAACAGTTATTGCTTGTTATGAGCAGGCAAAACAACTATTATCCACTCAGAAGATTAGTAAAAACTGAAGACTCGCTCATTGATAGCCATATTTCTCTGTAAATATGAGTCTTATTAAGATTTGTGGGAGTCACGAGAGAACGACTCGTCTACTACGCTGTAAATGAGAAATTGCCGACGCAGGTCTATCCTCTCAAGGTCACAAAATGTCACATTGCGGGAAATCGAACTTGAATTACGATTAACTTGTGCCGTATATTTTGGCTGGACACCGAAAGAAACGATAACAAATAATCATATGTATCGTACTAGTTATAATTATAAAACTATCAAGTACATCTGATAGTTCCATTACATAAATAACAATTAACTAGGGCACATATCGATTATAAGCATACCATTTATTATTATTATTATTATTATTATTATTATTATTATTATCATATCGGGTGTAAAGTGTTTTGTAACGTAGAATTCTGTAAAATGAGCGTGTTTTTGTTTATCATGATGAATCATTCATTTTTGTTCTCCATTGACTAATAGAATGGTTTTGAACTGACTCATGTTTTAAATAGTAGCTGGTTGGTAATGATGATGATAGACGCCTAGATAAATGTATGCATACTCACCATAGATAATTGCTACATTTAAAACAACACTATTAAATATGAGCTATTAAATGATTCTATTGTTTACTAGGCTTTAATGATGTGTTCAACGTACTTGTACATACATGCAACAGTGAGTAACACCGAAATTAATTTCTAAGATAAACAGTACTGCTTTAACTAGACTTCTTCTGGGACAATTTATTCCACTTAAATAAAAACATACTTAAGAGCACTAAATTGGTTTCTGTTTTCTGTAATAAAAGAGGTAACATAAGAACGGAGAACTCGATTAATTAAAAAAGATTTTAGGTAATTTCCTTCTCACCTATGAGTTATTGTGGAACTATGTAACCTTTACTGAGAATGGTTTGTGTTTTTCTGCTTCAATCTTTACTTTGTGGCTTCCAGTTCCTTTATTTTCAACACTTAACACATTCAGTAGACTGTCATACACTTATTAAGCCTCACTTGCGCCAGCGTTATAGATGGACAAAAGAGAAGAAAAAACTACTTTATTTGCTTTGATTATGAATAGCACTGAAATACGATTAATGTTGAATTAATGGTACAAACTCTGTTGGTAATAATTCGAGGAACACATATTGTTTACTTTTTAATAGTGTGTTCTACCTAGACACATTACTAAGGTACCTTAGTCTAATTTGTGCAGAGTTAATATAATAATTGAATAGATATTGACTGCCTCGTTCCATTAGTATCATTAATGGTAATCCACTGATGTTTAATTAATAGCATGGATGATTGTATAATGTAGACCAGAGGATAATGATGGTAACCGACTAAACATTACACTGAGTGGTCTAGTTGACGTAACCAGCAAACGCATATTGAGTATGATGTTTAACTGTGGTGAACAAAACTAAGATTACATTATCAAATTAGTTGCAGATTTGCATTCTCTAATTTCGATTTAAACAAACCTGAATTAAGAGAAGACAGAGAGGGTAGGGAGGCAAGAACTGACTGTCACAATGAATAAACTTAGCTGTTTATTGGTTCACTTGTGAGATACACCTTGTTCAAATTTAAATGGAAGCTTTTAAACTTCAAGGGGCGTACTTCATAATACATTTATATACCACTGAAACTAGCATAGTCATGTTCTTTCTTGAATCCCCATCACTGTTTTATCACTCCTGTACGGTTCAATGAATATAATACTGTCTCACTGAGTTGTATGCTGTTAGTGAAATTACAATGGCCTCAAGAAATCTCTTGTCTACATACTTATCAACATTTAGTCATTAATAAAAACCAGTTCAGTATCCTAAATAAACTCCTATCCATCTTCAAGGATATTGCGACCTTGTGGTATCATCAAAAGAGTATACATTTGAATGTATATATTTGTTTTCTATGCTAATTTCCTTAGCAGGTTTTATTTTACTTCAAAATGAAACTCCGGGACAACATAATGATTATGTTTGAAGTGAAATTCTGTATCGTCACATTTGGTAAGACTGCATTATTGTAAGACATTTTATGCTTTCATATTAGAAACATGCATTTATTTGCCTGGTGCAAGGATTTCTTAATCGTACTATAAAACTATCATTTTTACTACCACGAAATCAATATCACTGTTTATTTCAGTCTTCAGTCAAATTAATCTCTATCCGAACTGCTAAAATGTGTTATCTTTAAGAGTAGGTTAGAAAACTAAAAGTAAAATTATTCTGCAAAGGGTAGATAGGTTTTATTGACGAGATTTAATAAGCATCACCATTTATGTACACTTTTCTATTGGGCATTATATAGTCTGGATGTGTTTGAAATCTTGAGAGTAAGAAATGTTGTGAATTAAACATGAGTAATGCGACATTTATTTTATATCATACGAATTACGATTGTTAGAAGTTTCTGTGCATTTGAAATCGTCTGCTGAAATCCTCAAATAAAAACATGCATTCAAATGGGACACTTTTATTCAGGATGCAAAGATTTCGTTAACAACCGAAGTCGTTTTCATTCGGCTTTAGTGTTGATTTGAAAAATTTCGAATAACTGATTGTCTTACTTATCAGGTATTTGGTAATACCTACCCTTAACTCAGGGCCACCAAGTCTCAATGCATTGAGGCAGAAGGACCTATACCCTCCAACTTCAGTTCAATTCCGTTTTGTACGACAACCATCCAGTATTACTGAAAGACTTAACTGTGTATTTTTCTCGACTAGATCTGGTAAAACTAACTATAAGTATCTAAGTGGAGCTACTGAAAATCACTAACTAAACCTTTAGATTATCCGTAGTGTTCAAACCTGCCATTTTTAAAATACTCATTATATCAAATTAAGATCCTTTCATCCATCAAAAACGAATGAAATGGGTGGGAATGGGGTCTTGACAGTCGACTTTAATTTTTAGAGGTATGAGTTAACTTATTTCTAGTTCAGAAATCAAAATCAAGAATTATTAGATTTGGTTCATAGTCAAAGAGGCTTTATATTAAAAATAAATCAGGGGATTAGAGAATAAAAAATAATGTCATATTTGAAATTTCAGAATGAACAAAGATTAAAACCACATTATCCTAAAGAAAATAAACCGACTGTATGAAATTAGGACTGAAATTACATTTCCTAAGATACCATAAATTAAAGAATTGAACTTGTTATTTTGTAGGCTACTCATAGTAACCTCGTATACATCACATAGATCAAATGGAACCGTCAATATGTCTTGAATTCCTGCCAGTACGGATAAACGGTTGATCAAATTACTGATGCGACCTTTCCGGAACCAATAAAGTGATCTCAAACAGTACGACTGATTGATCGACTTTCGTATATATGCACTGAACATGATAACCCTAAGCCGGATAGAAGCACCCATGAAATCCAAGACAAAAAACCAAAGTCCATTTGTATTTCATGCATCCGCTTATATACATACAAAGCCTAACTATACAGCTGACCAATAAGGAAAAATAACATCAGTTTAAAATGAGGACAATAGTGATAGGAAACTGAGGGGAGATAATAGGCACACAGTTAATCAGTTGTAGTTCGTGAACGAAAAATGATGTAGTTACAGTTAATCAACAATAATATTATCAGTATCTAATTTGAGAACGCTCTCTAAGACCAAGTTGGATTATATCAGAAGATCCCCCTAAAATATTCTGTTCATCAGTTTTATGTGGATGAATTTCAAAAAGCACGAATTAGTCTCATTCAGTCCGAAGAAAAAAAGCTGTAAGTGTGTGGAAATATTTTGATTATAAAGTTTTTCGCAAATGTTATGTGTGTATATTGTAATACCCATGTTTGTATGTTTTATACTCATAAAACTATAACAATCATCGTATCAGCTATTTTTTACGTTTAAGGATTAAATTGCTGTTGAAATAGACTGTGTTTAGTCACTACATTCATACGTACATTGAACGCTTACCTGCAACCGTGTAACTTTCAAATTGGTATTCTACAATTACTACATAATTAAACATTCCCTGTACTAATGGCAACAAGAAAATGTAAACTCTACATTAATAGTAAATATTTAACTTTCGCGGCAAGTCGATGATAATCGTGGCTTCTTAGCCTAATGCATAAAGGTTCGGTGTTCGAAGTGTACTTCTATATGCATGCCTGGGCAGTGAAACATTACTTCTAATTCCTCCATTGGTCGCTGTCTGAAAAACTGGTCTGTAAGTGATAGAGGAGTACTACATAATACACAAAATCTATTGAAAGGGACCCAACTAGAATTATAAAAGTTATCATAAAACTTCAACAAAGAAGAAGATCCTACTTATAAAACTAATTAACATATCACTTAATTATTAAAACGCTAGTACTTTCATGATATTGAAATAATATTTGAATTGTTTGATCGAACTGATAAATATTTCCGTCGCATATCTTTTTATAGTCATCCAAGTTCTACTAATTCTCAAAGCTTTCTACAAACGTGCTGACTATGTTTGCTTTTTCCTACAACCATTCACTTCGGATAGTTGGGCAGATACCAGTTCCTTCTTTGGTTTCATTACCTACTTATTTGATATAACACTGGTCTATTATCAATTTAGAAACTCAAATTTGATGACTAAAGTAAAGGTACATTAAATACCTCTCGTCGTAGCGAAATTTCAGCTATTTGAAGTATCCATTCTAAAATGTTAAAGTTGGCTACTAATATAATGCGTTCGAGCTACTTAAGCGGGAAGCATTTACCTGTAGTTATTGAATAATCGATTGTCAAAAGCCAGTATCTCCGGCTCTACTTTCAACAAATGAATTAATAAATTGGATCTACTAAAAACCACTGTAATGTAAGCAACCGATGTCCTACCAATTAAACATAGTCCACAGAGCAGTATCCGTATTTGCCGTGCTTGATAATCCAAGAACTAGTCTCTTAAAAGTTGTAAATACACTTTACTAAATGGTCGATTTTGCCACTAAAAACCAAGTTTATATCCTTCCATTCATCTCTCTGTCTTAAGCGTAACTCACTACTATGCTAACTCATAACCTGAATGCAGAAAATGCAATTATAACCACATACTTAGCGGAATTTAAAAATGTGATTTAGTTCCGTGATTGTCACGAAGCCCGATGCTCATAAGTTCGATTCAATGTTTAATCTTCTGTACACACTGGTACGAAGTTTCTACAAATGACGAAGTCGCAGTTCGGTGCTCCCTTAACTCTAATGGTTCTCAGGTAGATGACAGTCTCCAATAAAAAATAACTTTTTTGTTGTAATTTGTAGTTACCACTCCGTTTAGACTAGTTTTTATTAACAAAAACTCCATTTTTATAATACTCAGACCAATATATGCTTATTTTGGTTTCAGAAATACATGTACATATATATATATTTATAATACTCAGACCAATATATGCTTATTTTGGTTTCAGAAATACATGTAAATATATATATATATATATATATGCACAAACTACAGAAAATGTTATCTTACGAAATATCTTGTCACCTTATAGTTAGCCTTTAGTTGCATTCACACTTTTGATAATGTGTACATACAGCCATGAATTTGCATAAAAACCAACTGTTTCAGAAATATCTTCACTGTTTTATCTAACAAATCACTTACTTTCATGAAGTTTAAGTACTGTCATTAATGATTTTGGTAAATGCTAAATTTACATTTTTAAAGGTGAAGTAAATCATATTGGTTATTTAAAGATAATTTATACTATTCAGTGGAATTAAAAAAGAAATGAGAAATTACCAACTAGTAAATATTATCACTTAGTATGGATATTGGCGGTAAAGAGGAGGAAAAACAGCAACAAAAACAATTGAAAGTGCGATGACTAGAGGACGGTGGGTTATTTCATTGCTTTTAAAGCAAAAAAACAGCAGTTCAATCATAACGTCACCTGTTCATTTGGTGTAATCATTGTACCTGCTGCGTATGTGTATGTATGCTGTGTGAATGCTTGTGTCATATACCTTTAACTTTGTTATCTACACATGACGTATTTCATTGTATACACCAGAAGAGGTCAGTATGTCATTTTGACATCATGAATGTAATTGTATATTAAGAACGAATAGTAGAAAGATTTAGAACATAGGGTGATGAAGCTAGATAGAGATAGCGGAGGAGAGATAGGAGACAGTATACCTTAAAAAATATCCGGGACATTAGGATGAGGGCATTTGAATTACTAGTAAATTGTTTTTTATGAACTATGTATAAATGTAAAAGACAAATCAGTTAGGGTGATTAACTTATTAACAGAGGGGAAGTTACTATGCTTCTTTGTTTGACAAGTTGTGTAGTGTTCCAATTTGCAAAAGATAAAATTTTCCTGTTTCCTACTTCCCTCCCATACACACAAACATTCACTCTCTGGTTAGATGAAGAAAACAACTTATACACATGCAATAGTGAGAAAAAATAATACACCCCTACTAGTGCATACATAAGATAGAAGCCATAAAAGGAAAGATAACAGGTGGTGTAGTTTGTCACATTTAGTGATCTGAATGAAACACATTTTTTTGGTCTTTAAAGTCTAATGAACTAGTCTGTCAATTTATAACCCTATATATGTATGCATTGCATGCATTATTATTAAAGGCATATTTTTAGATTAGCGGTTTCCCAACTTTCTTAGTTTTCAAATAATATTTAGAAGAATAAAAACAGCTGACGAACTACAATCCATGTTGTGCCCATATATGAAAATGATGCACAAATTAGTTCGTGTACACACTTGCATACAGGCATACAAGATATCTATGGATCAGGTGTAGTTTATGCTATTAAATAGGTATACTATGAAAGTGAGAAAATATTGTTCTTTTCATTTTTCCATCTTATTTATGTATTTAGTGAAACGATGCAAAGGGTAATGAATGAACCTGAAAAACGTGTGTATGTTAGTTCGTGTTTGTGATTGCAGGTATGAATGCAACTTGATGAAAATCGGTTTACCGTTTTCGTGAACAGTTGTTGTTCATGTTGTTACTAACATTATCATTATTATCATCATAATAATAATGATAATGATAATAATAATTATTATTGTAGTTCACAAAGACATTTCCTTCCTCTCTCAAAATTACTGATTCTGACTAATTTATTAATTACTAAAAATGAATAATCACAAAAACCACAGTCTGCACTACAGGTTGGTCACTAATCATTTTCGAAGATACCATATAGTATTTAATGGTAATCGTATGTTTCACTTTTAATTCTTCTAGTTTAAGTGATAAACAGAGCATTAAGATATTATTCGTAAGCAGTTATTTGTTCCACGTGGTACCTATGACTGATATTAAACAACAGGTAAGAGATGAAGCGAAGAATTTACATACAACTGAGATTTGTTTTTCACACTAATATGAGTTCATATGCATTCCTATTTCATATAAAACTGTAAGTTTAATTGACTGCGACTTAACCAACAATACTGATAAAATCTGCTTATGGTTTGCATGAAATACCCTGCTAACTACTTTGAAAACTAAGTTCTAATTAAATTAAACAAACACGAACATTTTGAATGCTTCAGTAATTGGCAAATTCAGACGAATCAAAAACATTACCATTCAAAGTTCGGTCGATAATATTTACGCATTCTTTCGAAAGCTTTGATTTTTGCCAAAAGTACCTGGACCGATGAAGTCTATTGAGGAATAGAAACTAGGACTCTGTATATACTTAGATTCACCTTAATATAATAGTGTAACATCGTTCCCTTAATTTTCATTAGTAATCTGTTAAGTAAGCATTCTAATTCAGATATTAGAAATATAAAGAGTTCCATCAAGTTAACTCTTAAAATATCTTTCGTCCTGAAAGATTGTTTTGGGGTATGGTACTATCTTCTTCGCTTTATCACTAATTAGTAGCTAGAGTTATGTCTGTCTAGTTGTTAGTGCTAAGCTATTTATTCTTATCAAGTTGCAATATAGTCAGTAATCCAAGTGATTGAATATTACATGCATTGAGTTTTGATGTAAAGTGCCTGAAGGCAATCTGCAACAAGCCATGGACTAACGTTTCCTATGGATTGGCACTGTCCACAAAGGCATATCTGAAGTCTTAAATAGGTAGTTGATGCTACTCTTGAAGTCCAAACAGACTTCGAACTTGGAGCATCAATTTAGAATTTGCTGCCTATTTCCTTCAACTATCGAATATTAAAATAGTTAAGGTCAAATGCGAATCGAGATGAAATTTTACTTGGATGCACGATGGTAACATAACTGTAAGCATATTACTTGTTTTTAGTGTTTATGTCAAGTGGAGTGAATTGGAGAATATGTACTCCACTGATTATTAATTTGTGCAGTTTTATTCATTGTATTTAGTTGACTTTGAAATAGGTGGAATAAATCCATCATTTACAGGAGTGAGGTTTAAGTGCATATATCAAACGTTGTTGAGTATCATTTGGTGAACTGCTCCAAGACATTGATCCTTGTTAGATTTCATAATAAAAGTTGTTTGACATGTTCAACAAATCTATTTATTTCGGTTTCCTGGTCCATCCACCTTTTATCTAACCTTTTTACCGTTTTGGCTCAATTCCAATTTTAGTGTGTTTGTCATTTAATTATCTCAGATTGTTATTGATTTATGCCTAGTTCCGAAACGTAGTCCGGGACCATAAATTATGCTTGATTTTGTGTCTGGTAATCGAATATCCAGAAGACTTTAAATCACATTCTCAACAAAAATGTGAATACTCAATTCTACAAGAGTTACTAGTTAGCTTTTTAGAATGTTTATGTTGAGATTCTGTCTGTTAAATTAAATTGTAGCTGATTGTAATGTTCAAGAAAATGAACATTATACAAGAGAGTAAGGGTGGTTATGAGATAGGGACTAATGACTGATTCACAAAGTTGTTTTTTGTAATTAACTACATATCAAGACGTTACGAGATATTTATAGGGACATTACTGTTTGAAATAATCCTGGAAATATATAAAATCTATCTTAAAATTTAAGCTAACTGTAGTGTCTAGTTTATACTGTAATTTGATAATTTACCGAGTGAGTGGAATAGAAGTTCTTTGCGATAGCTCTATCTTTTAGCTCAATCACTAAAAACACCTTTCCGCTAGAAGAAAGCGAATTCATTGAGAATGAAGGGCAAAAAATAAGATGGTGTATAGCTACTAAGCATAACTTAACTAGACAATTCATCACAATCCGATACAAGCCTAAGGTCTGTTAATAAGTCATGCAATGCTAGACTGATGTTCCGTCTCCGATGAAGATTACTCGGTAATAAATACCTGTGACTTTATCGGAAATCGCATAAAGAATATTTAGGACTTGCAACGCACCTATTAATTTTATGTCAGTTAGTTGGTATTCAATGTCTTATGTTCTCATTTTTACTCGATTCGCGACACTCCTACCATTATGTAACATTACTTTTATTGGTAATATTACATTTTGTACCTTCTTTGCAAATATATTGTGTTTTCTATAACAAATATCATTTCACTACTTCTCCATGTCAGCTATTTGATAAATTTTTGGCTGCAGTCTCAGTTTCTATCCATGTGACAACTCTATTCTTGTTCAATATATTTTTAATGGGGTGAAAATAATCCCTTATTCTTCTACTGTAAAGTCATTTTATTTCGATTTCTGCATAAATACTATTCGGCAGTATTATAAATGTAGTCAAAACTGTCCGTTTTGAAGTGACTAACTAAATTTTGATTTTACTATCGTCACCAAGAAATCTATGCCGGTCTAGTTATGTCCATCAGCTGACATTTTTTCTGTTACAGTTTTCGGAATACATTATGTCCATTTCACTTCAGATGTAACTGAGGGTGATGAAAAGTATCCTTAGTATATACTTAGAGCTTCGGGGACTTAAGAATCAGTGGAATGCAATTAGTGAAATATTCACTAAAGTTTAATGCATTAATTTAAGGACTTTTGAAAGACTGACTTTTGTATTTAACCAATGTTTTCAATGCAATGTTTTCAAATGCATATTATTGCACAATTTAGTTCAGTACACTGCATTCAACATAATATCTAATGCCACACTCTGTAGCATCTTTTAGTTAGGAGAATGAAACGAACTAAATTTAAATGAATCGAAAATAGCGCATAAATTAGACGGAGTAAGTTATCTGTTGTATGATCCTTAACTCAATAGCAATTTCTAAAATTATTAGAAGGATAGTTTACGGAATAATACATAGATTCGGACACTACAGACTTATAGCATTTGTTCAGAATAGCTGATGACGACCATTATCTCACAGTTAGTGTAAACTGATGGTTGTATTTAGTGATTCAACTGCAATGAATTTCACTCGCATGTTTGTTGAATAACTTCTGTTTTTGTCGTCACAACCAACATTTATACATTCAACACAGCCTCTTTGTAATTCTTCTTTTGTGCTAACCGTTATAGTTATACAGTGTAGTTGAATTCTTAGAAATTTTATGCACTCAATTCCATTTTCGATATATTGACTTCACAATCGACAGATTGTTTTAGAATGTATAGTTTGAGTTTATTCTTTATCTGTGCACATTTTCTAGGAATGTTATCATGTCTTCCAGAAGTGAATGTCATAAGTAGAATTTAACTGGGATGGAGGTTATGAATCAATCGTCGCACTTATTCATTCACAGAAATTATTTAATAATGATATATATATATATGATATGATATATATATATATGATATATATATATGATATATATATATGATATATATATATATATATATATATATATATCACAGAATGTTCACTCACTTTTACGATAGCCAGATCGTATATCACCCAGTGACAGTTAGTAATTTTTACATTTTCCTCTTTTGACAAAATATTGACATACATACACACACAATAGAATCCCCAAAATAATCGAGATTATGATATTGGTGCAGCGTTTTAGTAATCGTGACTACAACACATTATTGCGATATTATTAGTTACAAAAATGTGGCTAGTGAATTTCCAAATTTACGAATCATTAGGTTGTTTGTTTTGTGCATATTTCCCCATTTGCTGGCCATTCATTTAGATACTAGTAGTAGATGAAAAGGAAACGAATTGATAAAAAACTCTGTGAATTCAGAAATCTAAACAATATAACAATAAACACTACTACTGCTACTTTTTTCAGTAATTATAAAATAGACTTGGTATTGGGCACAGCATATTAATTCAACCATACACATCAGTGTATTTGTATTTAGATAGATACAGATTTATCTGTTAGAAAATGGTGCTTAAACATTTATGTATCCAGACATTATCAAGAGCACATACATACATACGTACAAAATCGTATTCAATTGCACCTAGTCTATTAAAAACCTTTCTCCCCTTTTGTATGGAAAATATTCCCTGCGAGCACTATTGCCAATAAACTGTTAGTAATGGTCATTATTATACATAGGAACAGTTGGCATAGTGCACAAAAAGTCACAAATTAAGTGAGGGATAATAATGCGTGGCAGGTTTGGCCAAAGCAGAAAATTCCTTTGCATATATATGTATATATATTCGAGTAGTTCGAAACGTCAACACTATTAACATTATTTGTAGAAGTTGTAGCATCATTCATCTATACACCACTGTTTGGAAGCAATCATTTTACTACTACATTTGTCATTTCGACAAATAATTCCATTAAATTGTTTCATTTAAGCTTTTTTACAGCTACAGAGCAGTGATTTAATTTTACTCTCCTGTTACTACAATCATTATTACTATTGTTTACTTGTGAAATAATGCAAAACACTTATTCAAGTTATTACAATGAATATATACGTTCATTTATTGGTAAGTTAATTAATTAGTTGCATTACTGTATTATGCATACATTTAATTATATTAATGCTTCTCAACTTAATAGTAGCTGTAATCATGAAAGTTGCATTTCGACTGGTTAGTAGAATACAGGAGGCACGTCTCGCCTTATTTGAGACTCTTCATTTGAATTGAATGCGCCTATATCATAGTTTTGATGTCCTCACACGACGGTAAGATACAAATCTTTACAAATTAATTACATACTCGTTGCACAGCTTCGCATATCTGGACCTAATAGTTCCGTGCATAACTCAATGGCGTGGACCTCAGTTCGAGTTTCTGTATGTTCGTCAATATAAAAGGATACAGACATCTGTAACTGGCATGTCCCAAATAGAACGAAGTCCGCCTCCTGCATTCCACTTGTCAGCCGCAATCCAACTTTAATAAAACCTGTGACTTAATACTGTAGCCTGGCAAAGCACTCAGGATGTACACATAACAATAGTGATTAATTAATATTACTATTACTACTATCGACAAAAATTTCTTGATATAAGTAAAACAGAAACAATATGTCTTCTAATTTTTAATAAACATAAGATTACGTAATACTAAACAATTTCAAAGTATAAGCTCCCACGAATCATATATTTTATAACAAAAACTTTTAGAATGCTGAAATATGCTCTGTATCTTCACAAAGTGTGTTAATTGTCAAAGTTGAAGAATAAATATAAAATGGGATGGTATAAGTGAGTATTAACACAGAGTATCATCCACAAAAATTAGTAAATGTGCAAACATAACTTAATCAAAATAGTGAAGTACAAAGTCCTTCCTTTGAAGCCTACTGAAATATCTCTAGCTGATTAAAGGATTTTGACCACTTGAACATTTTGCTAGCATGACATCAACACGAAAATGATTGAGATAATTTGTTGTGAAGCGAAAAATGCTGTCCATAAGTAACTAACTTCGTAAAAGTAAGTTGTAACAGACAATATTAGTGTGGCAAGTATTTTGGATGCTGATTTTATATGATTTTGTGAAGCACATTAGTGAATGAGTAGACAATGCAAATAAAGGCATAAATTAGAGCAATTTCATTTTAACTAAAATAAAATCAGTTCTAGTACATTCTAACAGTTAAATACTATTGAACTTAAGTTGTGTTGAGTGACATTAGAACATAACGCATTGATTTCCGTTATTTTTGAGTATATCGAAAAGCTAATCCTAGTCGATATTAATGAAGTTAACTTCAGATATAACGAGAGAATATATTCGTTATTTACTAGTCGTGAAAACAGTACGTCACTTATATTATGTACATTATAGTAGATTTAGCTATTTCGATAGCGGTGAAACTATGTCAATACTTAGGAAAACGTTTTGGATGGCTATACATTTTGACTCTACAACCCAATTAAAATGACAATAAGAAGCAATAAAACTGTTGTTTATTTGAAGAAAAAGTGTTAGTTAAATAATGGCGGATCCATTTGTTAAAAGGTAAACTAACAACCAGCATTTTTCCCTATTTAGTAACCATAAAATACTGGACCTGATTAAGGAAAGTATTGGGTAGTTGAAACAACTTGACACGGTCCAGTAAGTGGTTATAAATACAGATTAGTTTCTATAAGAAAATTATCGGCTCAAATAACTAAACGGTTGGTTAGTCATAGGCATTGCATAGGTAAATATCGTGGGCTGTTATATTAACCTTGGGATATTGTACAGTTCAAGGTATATGGAACGATTAATAGATTATTACTGAGATTCACGACTCGTATACTATTGTTTAACACATGCTGTAAAAGAACAGACTTAAACTGGATGGATTCGTATGTGAAACTTCATGTGATGATAAACATTTTTGGCTCATATGGATGCTGTTAACGTTGGGTTCTCTGAGCTAGGAATAAGTGCCATAGATGTTGTCTTGAACGATAACTAAAGGACCATAATCAAAACAAACAGTTCAGAAAACCCAACATCACTAAAATAAAGCTTCATAAAACATAGCTTATGCTAAGGAACCAGTCTGTTGGTGTTGATATTAAGCCTGATGACATGGGCAACAATATCTAAACGTGCTTAACTAATATCCAGTTACATACATTTTTAAATCAAACATAAATATCATCACCTATAAATAACATGGTATTGAGAATTACAAAAAATAACGAATGAATTATTAACGTGAAAGTTTATCTGAAGTTTAGAAAAGCTCGTTTGTCCCTTACACGTAATTCGTATGTCTGCATCTAACTGACCTCACAAGAATGTATTGTGCTGTGTAAGGAATTCAGTATAATATAATGGTCTATTCCATAAGTTACAACAAAGCTAACAAACTAAGCATCATTATCAACTTTAAAGCTGTCACTGAATTTTATTAATGCTGTGTTTACTTGGAACCAGAACAGGAGCAGTCTTTAACTTCTAAGAAAAACTGTCAAAACGTAGTCATAAGTTTGACAAGTGACAAAATAGAATTTCCGTTGGATATAATTTCAATTCTAGGCCTTTTTTCTGTGAGTTGTAGCAGGAACTAAAAAATATGCCTTCTGAGATGCAGTTGTTCATTGACTGTGTGCTCGTTAACATGATACTGACACTTAAAAATACTTGAAAATAATTATTAAGAAAATTAGTTACAATGTATTGCATATTGATGAAAATGTAGCTATTACGGTATTCAAGTCAAAGTTATGAATTTGGAAAGCTTTTCAGTTATCTGGTGATCACAGACTTCAGCGGTTAGTTGAATAGCTCTCATGACTACGATTTCGTTTTTTCATATTCTTGTGGTTAGTGTTATGATAGTTATCTTTGATTTCTGAGAATCTGACTGCATGACCCTCATTTCCCCTTTAATTATTTATATACGTAAGTTGTAAATGACCAACTTTATTGAGATTTATCGTTTTTTTTATTAATCTATGTCTATATCATCCACAACTTTAATCAGATTGTCTCTATAAATATAGTCTGAAGAAAAAGCATACGTTTGCATGAATAATTAATTAATCTCGATGTAGTTAGCAAGGAACATAGTTGACCTAGGTTTCGAGCATGTAAGTACCTGCACACTTGGAGAAACTGGTGCTCTTTGTAAGATTCAAATATGCGTCATGCAACTTCCCAGTCTAAGACGTTTTCAGTGAGCTATTCAAACCACTAATGACCTTCTGTGATCAGAAAACTAGGGGCTCCTGCGTATCATACAACATCAAAACACAATCTATAAGATGGCAAGTCACGTATATTAGTGGACATATTACAACTTGATCAGTAGAATATTGCTCACACTAGGACTAAGATAAACACAACGCTACGCACTATTTATTTACCAATGAATGTTAGTATTTTGGTAGTTAGATTAAGTAAATCATGTAGATTATTAAGTTCTTTTTATTCTAATGAAAATATTATTCTTTCCTTATTGAATTTTCCAAAGTAGTAGGATTTTCAGGAGTTAGATATTTCGTTGATTGAATTCGTCACAGATTGACGTTGACAAGGTATCATTGAGAACCAAGAAACACTGGACAGTTATTTTGTTTAATCAACTAAACTTAATACCAATCTCTATATACCACCTCAATTCAATTAGATATTTATTATTCGTTAAAAAGGTGTCTAATGTTACAGATTATTGTGGTGGATGTATCACACATTTCAGTGGAAATAAATTACAATACTGTTTTATTCTGTCTATATTAATTTTTAAATATTTGTGATATTGGTTTTAGTGTCGTGAGAATTTTTAGAAGTTATTCCACCTTTTCACCTTGACTGATGTAATACATTAACTAACATTAGATTAATTGTGCTAGAGTAGTCAATAAGAAGGAAATAGGTTGAACAAGTGGTTTTGTTATATCTTCATTGTTCCTATGCAGATTGTTTGATGCACTTGTTAAAATGAAGAACAGGTCCTAATTATAAATCTCTCGTTTAATGCATTCCACTTCTAAAATACGTTGCATAAGATGTGAACCTTTTGGCTTATTACCAATAGTAGGATGTTAAGTTAGTTGTTGTTCGTATGCATGCAGTTAACAAGTGAACGAAGAGATCTTAAAGCCAGAGGTAAATTGTCTGTAAGAAAAAAATAAGAACAGTCCTGTAAGATCAGGTGTCTCATGAAAGTCCTACAAATTTATATTAATACAACTGCCTAACCTGAAAACTATATTGTTACATATTTTTCAGATTTCCAGACCAGTTTTTTCTACAAACTGTAATACTCGGTCATTTCTTTTAGGGTGCATCGATGGTTGTCGTTTAAAATATTGTGAGAAAGTCGTGTATAAGTAGAGGTGATGCCAGACACGAAGAATAATTGTTGTTCTCTATCTCTTTAGATTATGAAATAATAAAACACAAAAATAATTAGCTAACTAGTTACAAAAGTGTTTTGACTTCAAACATTCCGTAATTAGCCCGTCTTTTAATAGACATTCTAAATAATGTTGTCAGGATACTTTGTTACGAGGAATAACTGATTAAAAAGAGTTGTATTGATTATCGTTGACTGATTCATTTAACTGAGTGTTTACGTTAGTTCACTTGCGGAAATATAATTAGATGAACACTCTAAACATGGCATAACCAGTATGTAACGTGAAATTTTCGAGCAGACTTTTGTACTTGTTTTGGCACTTATTATATTATCAAAAAAGCCCCAGGACATAACACAAGATCAACATAACTCTATATTTATAGATCGCATATAATTAATGCTAATCAATAATTCAATATAATTTTGATCCCATGTAGTTGAAATATTCTTGGAAAGTTTAACCATGTTCGTTAATTTCGATCACTGAACAATGTTCCTGGGTTACTTATATTACTGAGGTTGCTCTGGTGGATTTGCTCACTATGTTCTTTTAAATTTGTTTGAGTTCATAATATTTCATACCATTTATTGAGTACTTCGATTCATTCTTTTCATGGTATAATCTCTGTTCAGTTATTTTATTATTATTGGCACTATTATAACTGTACCTAATTTGATTTCGTCCTACAGTAGTGTCAGATTTGACATTGTTTATGAATAATTAACTGACGTAATGAAATTTATTAATTACGATATCTACTCATGAAAAAGTATGTGACTTAGTATACGAATTACGGAAGGTTGCCTTTAAAGGGAAATCAAGGCATAAATCTTGTTCAACTATGTATGTCCAGAACCGTTCCCCTCGCATAATTAATGTCTTGGAAGACAAAAGTCAGTAACACTTTTCCTTTGTGTTGATTATGCATTAAGAAACTACGATAATTCACAGATGTACATTTAATGGTACCCTGCCAACAACAGTCTGTGACATATTTAATCAATTAAAATAACAATTTCCTCAAAAATAACCATCTTAATTGAACCTACAATAATCACCTTTCTAGTGACTAACTTCAGGATGTTCCTGGGGCTCTAGTGTCTAGTGGAGATCAGACTTGTCAGGAGTGAAACAGCTATCACCGATGACAATGGATGATCGTCGCGCTAGATGTCACAAGTTGATGGGAGTGAGAATCCTACCGTTGGACGTCTACCCAGTATTGCAGAGGGCTAGATGTTTGCCTGAAGCCCCTGGTGGGACACCTGGGAAGGGCACTACTGATGAGTTCCATAGTAAAACGAAACAGTTGTCCAATGCTCCCTGGTTTCCAATCGTACCCTTTCAATATCAATCTCTGACATATTCTATTAAATGTACACTTAAGAAGCAGAAGTGACAATTATTTCATAGTGTTATTAATACGATTTTCAAGTGTATCTTTAAGAGTAATTATGCGATAGTAGGTGACTGCGGAAAATACATATTTGCATGTTTTGGCGACAAGTGGGTAGTTTACTTCACATCAATGACCTTCATCCTAACAACTAGCTATAATTCTCATTTACTATAAGAAGTGTTGAACATATTCTGCTGATTGGTGTGATGCTCTTGTGGAGTATAAATTAAAACAAGAAAAGATATCTATACAAATGGACTTTTTAACTCTCCGAATTAGCTCCCAATTTAAACATGAAAGTATTTTAAAGTACTTACTTACATGATAAAGTTATTCTTCGGTCAAGATATTTATCTGGGAAACAAATTATCTGGCGTAAATTGCGCAATTCACGCAAACATTTATCTTATTTAATGTGATCTCATTTCAGTAAGTATTTTGTTGACTGTTACTAGTTGTTGTTTCATGGGGGGAATTAGGTAACACACTGAATTTACCTCCAAAAATTCTGAAAAAATTTCTAAACTCCTTTACGTCACTGTTTTTTATCCATCTGTGAATTACTCTTTCATTCAGCTTATGTTTAATACTTACAGGGAGTATGTTTGGCTAACTAGAAATAGCAAAAACAGTGTGGATATTATCGTGGAGTGTCTTCAATAAAACTCTATTCTTTATAGTAGGCTGAAATTTGTATAAGTTTATACTGTTCATGAGCATGAACTAAAAAGTTGATAAGAAAGTAACTGAAAGATATAATAGGAAAAATTCTCTAACAGTCTATTACTTTCATAGAAGGAAAGTAGTGGTCATTTGATGCTAATCAACCGGTTTGTAAACTGTTCTTGTAAACTATTACTACTGTTATCTTGTAAAAGTTAATCTTCTTATATAATCTATTAAGGATGATTTACATCCATGTTGAAACAACAAATATAATGATAATCTCCACGAAATGATAAGCGGAGTAATGTAGTCTAGTATTTATCTCATTCCTTCAGATGATTATTTACCTATTGAATAACTCAATGATAATGTAGACTAGGACACAGGATGACATCAATTTATTGCCAACTAGAAAGAAACGTGAATACAAAAGGTTTCACCGATCATTTAAAGTGATCGTCATTCTATCTGATGGAAAACAGTCTGTTGTAGATCTACTCATTCACAGTGTTTAATTATTGTTTACGGACTATTTATAACAATTTCATAATTTGCACTAAATGTACACTAAGAAATGGGTTCTGTGAATAATACATAATTAATTTTATCTACATATGAACAGATTGTTCTATGAGATACATATGCATAGTCATGATTCACAACTGGTAGGGATTGTTGATTCATTGTAACCAAATACCAAATTAACTAAAAGCTGTTTGTTAGTGAGTAGAACGAAGTTTGGATGTGACCAATAGTAAACCGTAGTCATAATTACTTAGAAATAAATCTAGCATACATAGCTATATATTTAAGCAATTTTTACAAATTCATGCATGAGATAAAAGACATGGTATGAACTGAGTACTTCAGAAAGTTTTTAAGAAGATTAATTCAGTTTTCCCTGTTATCACTATTCCTTTTTCTCCTTTCTTTATGTCAGTTGTGTAATTTTTACTGTAGGATTTTTCTATCAGTATGGAAATGCGTCAAGCTGATCAGTGCATATAATCTGTTTGGTTGGTGTATGTGTGTGTATTGTCTAAAACTAATCATCGGTTATTATCCGTTACACCGTTCGACTAAATATTGCTGGTGTTCTATTTTTAGCAGTGACCGCCAAAGATTTTAGCAATACATTTGAAAACAAATAAGCAATGTCACAAATTACCCGTGAAGTTTGTTTTCAAAACTAAGAAACTGTCAGTCTTTTATTCATTTTATATAATGAATGCATTTGAGAGATTTCTTCTAGTACTGAACTTTATTTGTTAATAAGTTAAATACTTTGCACTTTATGAAACTTCATTTCCTTAGAATATCTCCTCCTCACTTTCAGTATTAGGATTTTCAGCCAAATACTTCTGGATGTAAGTAGACAGTATACATAAATTATGGTTTAAGAACTAGTTGAATTTCCTGAATTACGTATTACTCTTTTTTTAAACTTCTAACAAAAATTTGTGTACATGTGGCATTGTGGTATAGTCAAAGTGGAATACTACTCACTAACCAGTGAATTCATAGTGTCAATTTTCTATACAAATACATGAGAGTAAATACCGCTGCACAAAGTTATGATAATAGTGCATCGAATTCACCTTGGTACTATTCATATTACAGCGTCTTTCATGCACTAATTAAGTTATCTCGCATTTCCTGACATCTATCAGTTTTTTCTAGCTAAATACAGAGACAGTAATGGCAGTCGACAGGTGTCCTTATTAAAGATATTTTACAACGAAATATCATTTAATAGAATTACTCAGCAGGATATATATATCTCCACCAACTAAACATAACCATATACATTTTTAAGAACCAATTACATAAAGGCAATTATTATTTTGGGTACACAAAATAAAACATTATTGTGTTAATCATAAACCATCAAAACTATTCTACGTCAATGAGAATGCTTCTGTCTCATGTCCATTCTCTCCGTACATGTGTAAAGATGCGTAGCTTGCAAATCCTCTCCACAGGAGATTTGACAAAGTATTAGATGGTCTCTATTTGATCCATAGAAAAAAAGCAATCAGGTCACTAAGAATTATATTTTTTAAATAACCTGTAATTCTATTGTCTAATAACAAAAAATTTAATGTGTTTTTCCTGTATTAGTGTTTGCTGCTCTTTGTTGTCTGCAATTTTAAAATAATTTTAAATCAAAAATTCTAAGTCTATAATTTGTATTCATCATGAATTGATCTCGGCTGGGTACCGTGGAAACTGGTAAGCAGCAGACGACTGTCTTCTCCTTGTATAGGACTCTTGAAAAATCCACATACCAGATTATAGCAGAGAATCGGACCAACGTCCTTCAGATCTCGTGGCAAACACCTAACCATAAGCACCACAAGGCCGGCGTCTAGTGGTACGATTCCCATTTCCATCAGTTTATGTATAATGAGATTATTATCGACTGTCATTAATGAAAGCCGCTCTACTGTGAAGAATTCAAAATTCGAGTAGTCAACTCTTCTCACTAGAACTTAAGGTGAATCTTGAGTTCAGTCACATGTGAGCTGATTGCTATATTTGATATAAGGTGATTTTTGTAAAGAATTTTTTACATTTCATATCAACTTATTGCAGAAATACAGTTAAACTGTGTATATGTTTTCTAGTTAACTTCTGTCATGTTGTGAATTCATACTGAAGAGTGGTAATAAAGTTGATATTGAAGTATGATTAAAGAGAATTTATGAAACTAGATTAGGAACATGACCGATTTAATTCCTGGCAAACTCCGAAAAGTTTGGCTAATACTTCTATACTACTTTAAAGTAGTTCAGATAGTATGCTAGAAAACAGTTTGATTTCTGAAGTATTTGATTAGGATCATATTAGATAATCAACTCTTTTAAATGAATGAATGGCATATTGGCAACGATCAACTCATAACTTTCGAGAAGACCATGTTTCCAGTTTCATTTTAAGTATAATTTCTGTTCTGACAGGATATCAGATTCAATGACAAAGTTTACAGATAAGTAATTAAATTAGAATTGAAGACGAAAATAGTATCTGGTCAAATGTCAACTTGTAAAATATCTGTTCTTCCCCTAGTCCCAGACACATACATACGCACACAAAGGCACTTGCTCAACGTTCTAAAATACTTCAACTGAATTCCTACATTAAATTCACTGTTTCAAAACCCTGATATTAGATTCAGTTCACCCACTTGAATGATGACGACAGAATATCTCTTAATTACGTGTACTTGTTCGTCAAACCAATGCTACTTTAAAGTGGATGTACAACTCATAGTTTGATGAGCATTTCTTCGAAGTTCGTACATACACATATCGTCTACTTCACTACTGTGTTTCAAAAAAAATGACACATTCAACAATGTAGACAAACGTTCAAAATGACTATGAATTACTATTCACATATTACCGATACAGATTAATGTAGAATTTAAGATAATATTTGTATATAGTAAAAAATAGCCATCATTTAACGGTTTTCATCTCTATTTATAGAAAGTGTCACTCAGAGTAATACATACACAGGAAGCCTAAAATCGACACCGGAACAATTAAATACGAATGCCCTGTCGCATAATTTGTCAATGTGGAATTTGTTTTTTGATGGCTTCTCGGCTAACTTATTTAAAGAGAAATATCATAGCCAACAATATCAAAACAACGATGATTACGGCAGCCCTAATACATGCATGTCTATACAGGAAACAGTGCCAGTTAATTCATCAGTTAAACCTATGGATTTATCAGTACTGTCAACGGATGTGAATTTAAGAGGGAATGTACAGCAATGTGAAACCGTTAATACTGTGCTTGTTGATCAATCGCTGACTAAAATAGATCAATTATCAAGTGTGAATGCACATTTGAACTACTCTCCCTCAAAAAATATTTCGTCCATATTAAATACATTGAATAACTTATTGAGTATGACAATTCCTCATACAGAATCCATGAACCAATCATCGACGACAAGTAATTTTACCGCGTCACAATGCAATTATTCTACCATATATTCTAAAGAAGGTGGTATCAATAACAACAGTTGCAAGAACTCTGTAGTTAATAATATACAAGTTGACACATTCAACACATCGGCATCTTGGGTAAAAAAGTCAAAATTTTCAATTTTAGAGTTAATTAATACGTCAAAGGATGCAGTCGACAGTTTTGTACCTGATCATGGTACTAAAATTTCTGCTACCAAAAAAACAGTAGCCATTCCAAAAAATAAGCGGTTTCAGTGCCAGTTATGTAATTACACATCGTCTACACAAAGTAATTTGTCAAAACATGCGAATAGTATACACACAACACAGTGTTTGCAGCAATCAAATTCACCAGGTGTTCCACTAACCTCATCATCACTTTCATTATCATCATCGATGCATGTAAGAGAAAGTAAAACGAAGGTAATCCACAGTAATGAAAATGGTAAACCAAATCGAAATTTATGTAGTATGAATAAATCGCGGAATTGTTTGTCTCATACTGTTGGTAACTCATCAGTAGAACCAAGCGTCATTCCTTCGATCTCTAATAGTAGCAGAAATGATTACATCAGTGGTCATTCAAGTCAGGTGAATTCTTCGATAACAGAAGGAGTAACGACAATATCATCTTTACCAAATCATCACTATGGTCATCCATATTTCTGTCACTTGTGCAATAAAGTCTATTACTCAATGTCCGCATTAAAAATGCATGTACGTACACATACCTTACCATGTAAGTGTAATTTATGCGGTAAAGCATTTTCACGTATGTGGTTATTAAATGGACATTTAAGAACTCATACAGGTGAGAAACCATTTGCTTGTATAATCTGCACAAGGGCATTTGCTGATAGATCTAATTTAAGAGCACATATGCAAACACATTCTGAAGTAAAACGTTATCAATGTATACATTGTGATAGGACATTTTCACGTATGGGTCTATTAACTAAGCATCAAACAACTTCATGTCTTCAACAAATAAAAAAGTCAACAAAATCACGAAATATTAGTAAAACAACAAATGAATACATATTTGACAATAAATTTATACCTGGGTCAAAAAAATTAAGAAACATTTATTAAAACAAATAGAAATGTATTACAAATCATTCACAATACAATACTGTTTATTTATTCTTTAACATTTGTTTTATTCTACGGTTAAAGGTTTATGCGGAATAGAAAGAACGGTCGGTGTGATCATTTGACAGAGACTAATGATTCTTTTCTGGCACTTCTATCAACACAAGATTTTGTTTCAGATAGAAGTTCAACGAACAAGCGTAAAGTACCCGGTACATTCATTGAACATAATAAAGCTATCAAATACTGAATAAATAAATCCAGATATTTTGTGGACGGAGGGGAGGGGACAATAAATCTGGAAGACAGATCAGTACAACTAAACAAAGCGAGGTATGGACCAACAATTGTACCCAAGAAAAGTCACAAGAATATGTTCAGCGAGTTGTTACCATCTGACTAAGTAAAATTAATACGAAGATAGAGGACAACAAAGAACTTTGTTTAAAGACATTTACCAGAATCTTGTACACTACAGCATGTTTCGTGTAAATTAATATTGTAGACTATCATTTTAGTCGGCATACTGTCGAGATAATTCGGCATAATCGGTTTATGCTCATTACTCCAATTGACTGGAAAGTAAAATTCGTAGGGCTGTATACTTATCAGCATTCTTATAACTTCATTATGCTTTTCTGAGCACAGGTAAACTGCAGATTAAATTCGATTATTAGGTCGATTATCGGGTCTTTTTCCTCATTATTTGAAGTTACTGACTGAAATAGTATTCGAATTGGTAATTTTCAGCCATACTAACATCAAGGCTGTTTATAATTAAGGATGGTTAAATCTAACAGTTGAAGTGAAGTAAACCTAGCTAACTCTCATTTCATTGAATTCTTTCTGTAACAAACTCCTTGGGGGACTACAGGAACACACAGTACCAAGCAAATTACGTTCACACACACTTTCGTAGTGAACTTATAGGGTATCTGTCAACAAGCTGGTTAAATTTTGATAGTGTTGTCTGTGGAAATGATTTCGACGGTAGACTAGCATTAGCTGAAAACCTATTGCAAGCTTAGAAAACACTAAGTGGTCACTGTCTTTATTTAGGACTTTTCAGTTATCACTAACAATTCAATAAGGATGGAATTAAAGATATTATGTACCGCATGTTGCTATTATTTGGAACAACTAAATCAAACTTGCTTAACTTCAGTTAATTTCATTGTGTGTAAACTGTAAACGATAGACTCCTACAATAATTCTTGGTTTTCAATTTTATAGTTAAAACCATACACAATCACTTTGACACAAATTACTTGCTATAGAATGGGTGCTACAGGTACAAAAAAGTATCAATAAGGTTATAGTTAGCTGATGGTGGGAACTGATGCTTGGAGATAATGTACATCGTTTTTATAGCAATATTAGTATAAATTATTGTTGATCTAGTAAGAAGTGAATGGGAAATGTGCCCATTTAAATTTTCACATATAGAATTACAGTTGTCATAACAATAACACTACACTGAGTTTTCTCTTTCGAAAACCCTAGAGAATTTATATGATCTATAATATAAAACAGAGTAAAGAGGCTCTTAGTCAGCTTCCACTTAGTAATCAAGGACTTATATCCTGATGCATCCAGCTTTGTTATCCAAAGTAGTAAGATAAGTAGCTCATGATCGAGATTAGGTGTTAGGCAACCTGCGTCTTTTCTGAGCATTCCTCATTTCACTCTCATTATTGCCCGTTTTCACAACTACCTAGCATCAATTTCCATTTCCTGGGGACGTATTTTCATGTTTTTAATTATTTTCTTCGAAAATCATCACATTAGTCAATATGCAAATATTCAATCGTCTGACTATTTTTTAATTTTCCGATTTCTATTGCATTGATGATACCAGACTCATAATCTCTACACTATTTCGAATAGGATTCCAATAGTTACTTGTTCACTTGTGGGGATAGAGATTATTAAGTCGGTAAGACAGCTGATACAACTAACCACACGATTTTCGGTTGCCAAAGAAGGTACAAATTGGAGGTGCAGTAGCACCATGATTATGTGCTTTAAAGGCGATGAATACATAATATCGTTTTAACTTAGAACACCTAGAGGATTATGATCTATTAAGGTTTTTACCTAACAAGACTGTCATTCGAGGACTCTAGTCCTATGACTTATTATTACAGCCCCACAGTTTGTAGTAACAGATCTGTCAATCCATTTATACAATGAGGAATTTCCTAGTCGAAACTGACCCTGATTGAGGCTAAACAGCACATACCTTAGTGCAAGCTCGGATGAAATCACATAAATTCAAACAGATAAATATCAGGACCAATTTATTTGCTCAATAGCCTCTTGATGAAAAATTGTTAGTAGCTAAATGAAAAATGTCAGTGTGAAACACAAGTGAAAGTGTATTATTCACTTGAAACCTACACCTCTTTCTCTTTAAAAGGTTACATGGATAATGAAATAAAAAGAATTAAACACTTAAAAAACTATGTCTGCTCAATGCTATTAAATATCTCCAGGGTACTCGTTTCACAATTAAATTATGATATAACTAGAGGTTTACGTACATCTAGAAGTATTGGGTGTTATTAACACACTTCAAATATGCAACATTTGAGTCTAGGTAATAAACTCATCCATGTTTAATTGAATTCTGCCGTAAACATCACATAAGATCTATTTTGTTGAATCAAAAGTGAACAGTAATATTTTCGACTGTAGATTGAAACCGATTTGTGTGGATTAACAAACAGTTGTTAGGTAATTAATATAAACATCGAGATCAAACATAACTTTGATAAACCAATGCAATATTGCATTGCAATACTGGATGTGTCAATATTACGCAACATAACCCAGCAATAACATGAAGGTGTACATCATGCTGCAAACCATATCTATTTAGTGAAATCTAATTATATAACCTGTTTACATCAGTAGGCAGGGGAGGATTGAAACGAGCGATATATTTATACAATAAAGATTTTGCAATTAGAAATCAAATCTCCATGCGGGCTGAAACTGGTCTTGTAAACTAAGTAATTCAAATTAATTTATAACCTACTGATAGTCTCTTGCGTCTATTATGTAGGATGGGAGCGGGGGGGGAATAAAATTTATGCTAAAATTTATGCATCCTTTAACTGTGCAAATATAAGTATTGGTGTTGCGTTATTTAGATGCCAAATAATCCAGTGACCTGTTCTTAAAAAAACAAACGATGTCTGACTCCTAATGCCAAATAAAATTCTGCTACTGAAGAAAAATTATTTGTGGGTTTTAGGGCTATAGAAAACAGAAATGTGTGATAATGTTATTTAGTTTACCAAATAACATGCATCTATTTAGCAATCAAACCCAGTCAGACTTATAAAGAGATATCTAAATCTACTACCGGCTAGTTGACTTAGCATATGGAACTGAATCTAAACAAAATAATTCAAAAACCCGCTGGAGGTGAACTTTTTATTGTACGGTATACATTTTAGTGATAAATTAAAGTTTACAGGAATTACTTCATATACACAAGGGTAACAAGATAATAATTTTACAACTAAAACTAGAAGCATAACGACTTCTTGAAATGCATTCGGTATGTTTCACATTTAACTTCCAAAAGAGTTTTATATTTTAAGGCTATTAATAAGTACAATACGATTTGATAATAAATAACTATAAAAAGTGAAGTATCTTTATGAAAATTAACTGAGCTCTTCTGATACTGCACATGCAGCACTATATACAGCATCATTCAACCCTATTCCATCATACGAATTACCAACAAGATATATACCTTTCCGACCAGAACTACGCCCACCTAAGATTTCCTGAATGCCGTTGCGCACATTAGCTACATTAGTTAAATGGCCCGGAGGATACTGAGGTACACAGTTACGGAGGATACTAATATGACGGCCAACAATGACTGGATTTGGTATTTTAAGATGCTTTATAAGGACAGCTTTCGCAACATCTTCAATAGTATTTTTCAAGTGTTCTGAGGAATCTGATGTTGTGGAAGCTTCAAGCCATTCACTATAAGGTTTCATCATTACAGTATATCTCAAATTTTTATCAGATCCATCCAATTTTGGGAAAGCAAATGAATCATATATTACACCTAAAATATGTTCATCTTCTGCACGCGGTACTAAGTGTCCGAATCCGCGTACTAAAGGAGTGAAAGAGCCATCAACTTCAAGAACAGCGCTGACAATATTTCCCCATGGAAGACGGTCGGGTCTCAGGTAGCTTAGCGTTCCAGACGGAAATGTACCTTCCAAAATATTCGCAGTGTCAAAAGATGGACAACAAAAGAAAACTACATCAGCTGTGCTTGTTTTTTTGTCGTCACCAATATTACTGGTCCGTTTGTAGGTATACTCAAAACAGCCATTTAGACATTGCAATTTTTCAACAGATGAGTTCAACTGTAAATTAATGTGCGAATGATTTCTACTTAAGTGATCCACAATGATATCAATAAGTGTCTGTAACCCATTTGACAAAGTCCATGCAATCGCATCAGATGGAATCAAATTATCTAATTTCGGGAGTTTGTTATCAATTATATCTGGTATAACTGTACTATTTGAAGATCGACTGATTTGTGAAAGCAAAAGTCCCAGGATAAGATTAGGTCCGTATTCTTCCGACTTCACCAACTGAAAACAATACACAATAAGGTGGTATTATGAATAGAAAATCAAAATAGGACAAATGAAAGCACTGAAAAAACCTTACCTGACAAACTAATGACTGAAATGATCAAACTAGATACTTGAAGACTAAGCTTCATTATATAATTTCCTATAAATTTCATGACACTTGTAAGTATTTAGACAAAATATAAAAGATTAGCCTCAATAACAACTAAGCTGAAAACATAGTAGCCCCTTTGAAAAAGAAAACATACCTACGAACTAACTAAAAATGGTTAGTGATGTGCATAGTGGAAAAATTAAGCGCTATTTTGATGTTCAAAAAACAGAAGCATCTCAAAATAATAACAAAGGAACAGCACTTTTACAAGCTACTTTATTAGCATATTCTAGGTCAATGAGTAGGCCTCTTGGAAAGAAGTTAATTCGTGGGAAGTTAGATGAAAGTGTAACTCCTATGAGGACAACTATGACGAAATGAAACAAAAAGAGGGATAAAAACCAACCATGACGAACACCACTTGAAATTGATAATTCTGCTGACAGTTCGTCGTAAACTCAAACCCGACCAGTAGTAGGGCTTTCATAAGCTTTATATACTTTTGAGATACGGACTTGATTGACGGAATCGATTTTCGGTCAAGAGATACCACTATTATGTGACGTCGGCAAAAATGTGCCCATTGTTATGTATTGAATAAATAAATAAATACTCTCTGTGGCCTTTGATAACTGTCAATCAGAATACGGATACGTCAGCCCCACGATTATTACCCCCCCCCCAAAGCCGGAATAGAGAAGACAGCAGCTACGAGCCAACCAGACACAATCAATCCAGTCCAATTGCCGGTCATATTGTATTTTAATCATGCCTTTATATATACACAAATTCAGACCACATAGCAAGCCAATTAGATATTTTACATTAATACAAAACAGAAGAGATTGTGGTGGTGAACAGGGGTAACTTGTACGCAACTAATTAACTATAGTTCATAATAAGAGACAATACAATAACAGCAAATATACTAAACGGGAGGACAGAGTAAGAGGAACATAACAATAATAAAAATGCAATGTTTACATTACACACGACCAGAATAAATGAATTAGTCCTCTAAAATACAGTCCTAGAAGTTCTTTCACTCTTCTTTAGTGGTCCGACATAACACCCATGTTCTAGAATCTGACGGAGTGACTATCCGATCAATGCATCCTCTGACAGGTCTGGAACTAGCAGAAGTTTGTCATTCCCTAGTGTCAGATAAGCATCGGGTGGTGATATACGTTATTTTGTAAAATATGTTAGTTAAACTGATTCATTTGGGGTTGTCGTAAGATTTCTGTCCTTTTTATGAAATAAGACAATCAGTGGTATAGATCAGTTACGTTGGATTATCCAAAGCTCTTAGACTTTAGATATATCAGTTAACCTACATGACAAGACTGGACTACCATCCTGGAAAAATATCTGAGGTCAACTTAGAAAATCATGCTATTTTTCTTCGTTTGGAATTAATTTTTCAACCTCACTAAGAACCGGGGACTTGCATCAATTATTCATTTGGGGAGTTTAAAGATAGCTGGTAACTAAAGCGTAGCTAAAGGCCAGTCGGACTGTTCCTAGAAGTGTTTCGCCTGTTAATCTAGTCTTCTCGACTGAGTGAACCATGGACCCGCCGTTTTCTAAAATAGTTTTACCAAGAATCGGTTTCATTGAACCGCTGTCTAGTATTACCTATCACTACAACCGTTTCCATCCTTTTCGTTTCTGTTGCCCACTACTAATCACGGTCCATGCTCAAACTTTGTGTTAGTCTACGTTTGAGTAAGCACTGTCCATCATTCTCCGAACCTGCCAGAGTGAGTTTTTGAGCCTCCATTAATTCAACAGAAGCTTCAAAAGTCCACTGGTCTTTCCTAACCTGTCGACGTAAATTGGATTCAGTAATCTCTATTGCATTTACAGCTAGTGCAAAATCGTCCCAAGGTTCCTTGAAGTGAATATGTTCTCAATGATCGATGAAGTGCTTAGCTAATTCATCTCTGAATGTGTTATCGGTCTTTCTGTTCTCGAACCAACATCGAAATAATCTTCGTGTAGTGACCTTTCGGCGTCCATTTAGACTTATGGAAATGCAAGCTCTCACTAAAGCACAGTCAGAGTCCGAACATGTTCTTCAGAATAAGCGACTGTCCTCTACGAAGCCTCTTTAATGATGTTTGATGCCGACATAGTCTATTTGTGTCCATTGTTGTGTTAATGTTGTAAGTTTCCAGGTTGAACAATGTTTTTCCTTATGCTTGAGGTTCTTACTTGCTAAGAACAAACAGTAACCCGAAGACAGTATCCATTATCCATTTATTGAGCTGGGATTCCGAAAACTCCATCTAAGTGTTTTGCAGCATGACTCAGTTTACCGACTAGAAAATCAAAACCTTCTGTTATGATCACTGTGTCTGAGCACCTATCTTACTGAAGGAGTTCATCAAACTTTCCGTAGAACTCATCTCTTATTCCATCCAAGCTGCAGTTAGTGAAGCCTAAGCGGAAATAACAAAAAAGGTATGGAGGGTATATCCTTACTTATACGAGTTCTTACGGAATTACTTAATCAGACAGCACATAGGCGACTGCCGAAAGAAACCCAATCAAGAAGTCCCTATTCTGTTCACATATTTAGTACTATATTTATAGCGGCAAGGCCATGAGAACTTGCTGTCAGATCTCCAGATAAACGAAGAGTATATCATTCTAGTTCTATCTACTGGTTGAGTGAAGTCAAGCGAATGACTATTCTGTATCTAGAATGTGTGTTTCGGAGACACAATATACATTAATGTTAAGAAATGCTAAGGTTTTAGGTAGTGAGGTCTGTTGATCAATTCGCAATAAGGTTCAAACCTTAAAAATCTAAACACAGAGTTTAGAGAGCAATTTGAAGAGACATAAGATAACACTTCGTAAACTGAAATCATTAACACTAGTGGCATGTCTAGGAGAGGTGTGAGAAAGGTGAGCGTTTGAAGTGAAAGTAGAAGAAATGATAAAAAGGACATGATCGTGAAAAGGGTGACGTCAAACATTGTTAGAAGTATGAGGGCAATTATCACTTTCCGATTGCTTACACCGTAAAGTAGATTGTCTTAAGGTATTTAAAAGATAAGCCGGAATAAAAGTGATCCTGATGATCCGAGAGTGTGACCACAAAGCCCAAGGAACACCTGCTCAGGGCAGGTCACACACATTAGCTGTAAGGTAGGTTTGAAAGATCAATTGTGATCTTGAACATGTTTGTCTCTATGACTAATTTCAACAGTCTTAATTTTTGGTAGACGTTAGAAGTGAAAATGAAAGTTAATTACAAAGTGTTAAGACTGCATTCATGTACACATTTTATCTCAATAAATGGATGGCTTACCGAGGGCAAACAGGCACGAGCACTGAGATTCCGTGAATCACCAGCAAAGATACCTCGCATCATAGCACTTCCGAAGTAATCAGCAAATTCAGAATCAAAACGAGAGCGAAGGAACTCATCAACAGTCCAGTCTGGTTTGAATGGCGGACGTCGGGAAAATAACCGCCGGATGACTAAACCACAGTTGGACCTGGTGAATGGTTTTAAAGTTGAAAAAGTAAACGCAGATAATGGCAACAGTTGTCCATTAATAAACAAAAATCGTTTCGCCCCATCCGTACCCTGCCTCATCCATACAAGTGAATTTTCAAGGTTCAAACTCTTTACTATTCTCATCAAAAGGCCTGATGTAGCTGACTGTGCGCGAGCGCTATGTGGACCACCTTCATAAATTGACCCGGTGTCTATATTTTTAAACGATTGAATCCAACCACCCCACCTGTTATTGCTTTCCAAAACTGTCAGACGATAACTCCCCGGTGATCGGATTAACGAGATAAGGTAAGAAGTAACCAAACCGGATAAACCGCCACCGACAATTAAGTAATGAGGAAGACCCATTGAAAATTGTTTTGGGTGCAGAAATCTAACCGACGTTATGTCAACTAATAACTTACACAGAATCAACGAACAAAAGATAGTGTAATTTTCTTCAAAGGTTATCTGAAACATTAAGATATCGCGAAAAATGCGAATGAATATAAAATTTTTAGACAGAATAAACAAATTTAGATTTAAAAATAACCTACAAAATTTATACGCGCTATGAGTTTTGCTGAAGAAATTTTGCATGTCAGGAGTCAATCATAATTTGATGATTACTTATTCACTTGCCTAGTGCAAGTAAATTTCTATCAATTTATTATATGTCTTGAAGTTGCGTCTCTAAACAGAGGATGAGTTGTTGGACAAACTGCAAAAAATTATAAAAAATCAAATTTAAATAAAGTACATAATTATGGATTAATTGAATGCTGAAGTACAACCAACAATGTAACGTAGTCGACAGAACATTCGCACGGATTTTCCAATTGCATAGAAACAGTATTAATAATTATAAACTTATCAAGTGTATATATAGATAATATATCGATATCACGGTTTCATGAGACAGAAGGAAATGGAAAATAAGCAATTTTTACGTTTTAAATCCCACTAATTATTACTTAATCTGTATTCAAAGTAACGACAAAACACTTAAATTGAGTAGAAAAAAGTGCAAAACTTCAAAGGAATCACATCGGAATTCAGTTGCACAATGTATAACCATCACTAGTATCACTAGTCGAAAGGGGTGGAAAAAAGTACGTATAATATTATGGAATTGAATTCCCCATCTAGCAAAAGAATTTGCAAATGGCAGAGATGATACAAACCTAGCTTCTGAAAATAGGTAATCAAGTATGAATTCACTAACAGAATAGCAATCCATAACTAACAGGGAGGCTCACTAGATCGTCGAGTTCGGAATTTGATAAATTTATGTCTAACCCTAACTTACGTTGTAATTGGAGTGTGATGAAACCTTGCAGATCGAGGGGAAATAAGCAAACAATTTAAGAAGTGCACAAGACGTATCTAATTTATTAATATGATAATTAATATCTGATAAATGACAAAATATATCCAACCAATTCAGTAATAAGGATAGTAGATCTGGTGACCTGTGTTAATTATTGCACTATTTATTCCACCGAGTATTCAGCTTCTCTTTGAAAGAAGCCACTGACGGGGTTGATATTACCCTTTTGGGCAGCACCTTCCAGTAATTGGCCACTTGATGTGAAGATCGGGATCCCACTGAGTTTATTTGATCCTGGTTTTTGAACTCTTTTCTGAGGGGTCTCTAAAATGATTAATCCAAGAGGGAGCAAAACGACAAGACATATT
Source organism: Schistosoma mekongi (assembly GCA_034768735.1). Lineage (NCBI taxonomy): Eukaryota > Metazoa > Platyhelminthes > Trematoda > Strigeidida > Schistosomatidae > Schistosoma > Schistosoma mekongi. The sequence continues at coordinate 40,824,726 of CM068305.1, read as the reverse complement.
AATACCCACATTTTTATTTAGTATACGGAATACCAATATAACGTCATCTTGTATTCTATGGTAAGATAATAATAAAAGGTTCAGGCGCTTTAAACTTTAATCGTAAGATGTGTGAAAGACCTGCTACCAGCTCAGTACTTACTCGTCGAGCCCGCTCAAGTGTCTTGGCATCATTAATAAAGTAGTGACTTGTTGCTTAGATCTCCGCCTGGAGCCCCTACAGGGTTTCTGCCGGTCCCAAGCCCGGATAAAGGAGGAGGGTTGGGCATGGGGTTAGCAACCCCATCCCGTAAAACAACTACCATGCTAAAAAACAGCTTACGAGTAAAAATCTTTATAACCATTCTAACTCTGCCCTGGAAGTTGGAAGGACTAATATGACGCTTCATGGTGAAAGCCGAGCTCCTTCGGAAGCCATGAGGCCGATGCCCCCCCTTCTGACAACCGGAGCAACAATTAATATACTTGACCGACCCCAAACAGCTGTCCCCTGGGCACTGCGGTCACACTCAAGTCATCACGACCTCCCCTAATCCTCTTTCTCTTTCAGGTTCCTCAAGAATGACCCTTCCACGGTGTGGGCAACCGGGAAGTGATAACCGCCCTCATACCTCCAATAGCACTCGAGTTCACCTTGTTCATGATCAAACACGTTCTCCCTCTCTGGTCCCCACTTGTAACACTTCTACCACATTTTGTATGCGTGCCACTTGTACTGGTTACCCGAGTTCCCGAAATGTCATACCAGGTCTCCTGAAGCCACGCTCTAAACTTCATGTTGGAGCTTTTAATGTGCGTACACTGTGTCAAATCGGTCAACAGGCTGCCTTAGCTAAAACATTAGAATCTCTTGCAATTGATGTATGCTGTGTCTCCGAAACACGCATACAGGATCCCAGCATGGTCATCCGTTTGACGTCACCTAGTCAATGCAACGGAACAGCACACTTCACTCTTCGTTTATCTGGAGACCCTACAGCTAGCTCACGTGGCCTTGCTGGTGTAGGCATAGCACTAAGCTTACGAGCAGAACAGGCTCTTCTCGAGTGGATTCCTGTAGACAGTCGTCTATGTGCTGTCCGTCTAAATGGCACAGTACGAACTCGGAAAGATAGGGACACACGCCGATGCCTTTTTGTCGTCTCTGCTTATGCCCCCACTGATTGCAGCACAGATGAAGTGAAAGACGACTTCTATATGAAGTTCTCTAGCCTCCTTCAGAAAGCTAAGCACTCAGACATAGTAATTATAGCAGGAGATTTTAATGCCCAAGTAGGTATACTAAATCAGGCTGAAAAGCACCTAGGTGGGTTACTCGACATCCCAGCCCAGAGAACAGACAACTGAGATCGTCTGTTGCAGTTATGTTCAGACTACCGTTTATTCTTAGCTAGCACAAACTTTAAGCATAAGGCGAGACACTGTTTAACCTGGCGACCTCCAACGTCTACACAACGATGGACACAAATTGATCACATCAGCATCAGCTACCGTTGGAGAGGTTGTATAGAGGACTGCCGCTCTTTCTGGGGCACGTGCCTAGACTCTGACCATGCCCTAGTGAGAGCACGTATCTCTATGCGTTTTACTGGTCGCAGAAAGGTTACATCAGGCAAACCCTTTAGATATCACTTTGAGTCTGAGAACGCTAAGATTGCATTTAGGAATGGTTTGGCTAAGCATTTACTCGCCCATGACCAACAGGTTTCCCCCGAAGTAGCTTGGAATGATTTTAAAGCAGGTGTATACGCATCAGCGCTATCAGCATCTAACCCCAATCCAATAGTTATGAAAGACCATTGGATCTCTAGAACTTCTAGGGAACTGATGGAGGCTCGAAAACTTATTCCAGCAGACTCGGAGTATGATGAAGAGCGACGACAATTGAAACGTAGACTGACAAAGAGTCTGTGTATGGATCGTGAACAGTGGTGGGCAAAAAAAGCAAAAGCGATAGAATCATCGGCAGCGACAGGCAATAGTAAACAGCTGTTCCGACTTATTAAGGACACCGGTATCAAAAAATCGGCAGTTAGTGAAATCATCTCTGAAAAAGATGGGTCGATGATCTACTCTCAATCTAGAAGATTAGAACGATGGGCAGAACACTTTCAGGAACAGTTCAACTGGCCCCCAGCCACTCTTAGCTTACCCACAATCTCCAAGCTACCTGAATGGAAAACTGACACAGGTCCCCCAACTCTCAGTGAAGTTGAAAACGTCATAAGTAAATTGAAACGAGGGAAAGCAGCAGGGCCTGATATGTTGTCTACCGATATCTTTAAGGATGGTGGTCTAGTTTTAGCGTGCAGGTTGACCGATATATTAGCCAAAGTCTGGGAACTAAACACCATCCCATCGGACTGGTCTCGATCGCTGATCGTTCCAGTCTACAATAAGGGACAGAAATCCTCTTGTGATAACCACAGAGGAATCAGTTTGACTAATATAGTATCTAAAATATTAGCCACTATAATCATCCGACGTTTAACTAACACTAGGGAACAACAGACTCGAGAAAACCAGGCTGGTTTCAGACCTGGATTAGGTTGCATTGATCACATATTCACCCTGCGCCAGGTCCTCAAACACAGACATATGTACCAACGTCCAACTATAGTTGTATTTCTTGACTTAAAAGCAGCGTTCGACTCTGTAGACCGTGAAGTCTTGTGGCAATGTTTGTCATTAAAAGGCGTACCTCAAAAGCACATTAACCTTATAAAGGCTCTCTACTCGGTCACCACTGGTCGAGTCAGAGCATATGGCGAATTGTCACGAGAAATTTCATCCTCAAGTGGAGTCCGTCAGGGTTGCCCCTTATCCCCATTTTTATTTAATTTCATCATAGATGTACTGTTAGAAATCTCTCTCACTTCTTTTAAGTCCTCTGGAATTAATCTCCTTCCAGGAGGCTCTCTTGTCGACTTAGAATATGCAGATGATATAGTCATATTTGGTGAAGACGCGCACAGCATTCAAGGTCTCTTGAACACGTTGAGTAACAATGCAGGCATATTTGGGATGCGCTTCTCCTCTCCCAAATGCAAAATGTTACTCCAGGACTGGCCTGCTTCTTCCCCTAAATTAGTTATAGGGAGTGAAGTAATTGAATGCGTTGATCGCTTCACTTATTTCGGAAGTCTCATCACCCCTGGTGGGTCGGCGTCTGACGAAATCTCAGCGCGGATCCAGAAAGCTCGATTGGCATTTGCCAATCTACGGCACTTGTGGCGCAGACGAGATATCCGTGTCTCAACGAAAGGCCGGGTGTACTGCGCAGCAATCCGCGCCATCTTAACATATGGCTGCGAAACATGGGCCATGAAAACCCAAGATATGCGTCGTCTCCAGATATTTGACCACAGGAATCTTCGGAACATCGCTCATGTACCATGGAATAACCGGATTAGTAATAGTGAGGTTAGACAAAAGGTTCTTGGGAAACACGGTAAATCAGTCGAAGAGGTCATTAACCTCCATCGACTGAGATGGCTAGGACATGTATTGCGCATGCCCGACCACCGTCTACCCCGTCGCGCCATGTTAGCTAGGGCTGAAGTAGGATGGAAGAAGGTTAGGGCCGGTCAAACCAAAACATGGCATCAGTCCATGAAGACCTTGACTACTGGTCTAAGCCATGTAGGTAAATGTAGATTACCTGGTTGGGGTCCGCGTGATGATCGCAACAAATGGCTGGAGACACTCGGCGATATGGCTCGGAATCGGTCACAGTGGCGCACGTGTATTCACTCTTTAACCTCATCTAGATCTTAAATTCTATTGTTATTTTCTAGACATCTTTACTTTACTCTTCCCTCTTGTATTCTGTCTTTAAGTTACCTCAATATTCTCGTAGTGCTATTGTGGTATGGCAACTTGAACCTACAGGCGTTTGTGCCCGTTCTACGTTGCTGCTGCTGTTGTTGTTGCTTAGATACAATATTCAAGATGAGGTCTTACCTAAGTAGAATACAAAGTTCCGAATATATCTTCATTAGAACATTTGAAAGCTTTGCGGAGTGACCATAACACTCGAAACCCTTTAGACATTGATGTGTTGCAGTATGCAGTGGTCTTTAGGTCATGACTCGTTAATCCTTGAATTATTCTACCTGTAGAAGTGATGTATAAATTTATAGTGGGTTTATGGGTATTACCACGGCCAACGTACATTGGTGCACTCTAACTGCAATCAATCTCCAGTCGTCTACTTTGGGACTGTTGAATTAATTCGTCTAAATCAGATTAAAGATCAAGCTAATTAGTACAATTGCATATTGTTTTCTTAATCTTTACACCGTCAGTAAAAAAGTGTCGACGATTTTAGCTGTCGCGAAAATTCATTAACATAAAGTAGAAAAAAGAGGACCCAAGATGGTAGCTTGAGGGATACCACTTAGTAAAGGCTTGCATTCAGATAGCTCTTCAGGAACTAGTAATCTTTGTCTTTGCTCGCATCGGAAGTTTCTTATCCAAACTTGAATTGACCCAATGTGGAACACTTCAACGAATGCATTGGTAAAATCGACGAATGTTACATTCACGGACAATTTGTTATCTATAGCTGCCAACGAGCTCGCCCTCGCTGTTAATAAGTAAGACAGGAAAGTCGCTTACGAAACTCATGTTGCTCTGGAGTCAGCAAATCTTGTAATTCTATGTGACTTGGTATTTTATATCGGATTATTTTGTTTAATATTCTAAACACTATGCTAGCTAAACTGACAGATTTACAGTTAGATGTTAACTGCCTATTGTTACATGGAAAAACGAAGATTTTTACGGAATCCTTCTAATCCCATGTAAACTGGGTTTTGGGGAGCGACGTCTTGACCAACTTTGAGGGTGGTTTTGGAGTGTTGTTTGCAAGTGATAATACTTGGGAGTGTATCTCATCAGAATCCTGAAACTTGCTTGGTTTTAGGTGGCTAAGCCAATAGAAAGCTTTTTTCGTAGTAGCAGGAAATGGACCCGTAGTAACTATTTTAGTCGTATTTATGGAACAAGTATCGGTGTCAGTGTCTACAGAGTAAATCTGGTTAGAATATTTTGATCTTTTCAGCTTTAGTTAAATATGAGTTGGGTTCTCATGTATTAGAAATGATGGACTTCCATTATTACTCTTAGTTCGTCTCTTAATGTAAGAACACAACCGTTTAGGACAGGTGAGAATATCCTGTGTCAACAGCCTTCGTAGGTTGTACGAGATCCATGAATAATTAATTTACAAAGGTCTCTAACCTTACACTACCCATCCTTAAAGGTATCACAATCCATCTAAATGTACAATCCCCAAAGTCGTTTTTTACATGACAGCTGTTTCCAGATGTTTTCATCGATCCATGGAGGGTGATGTGACGACTTATGTGGAATGGACCATAGAATGGATAGGGTGGTTAATTCTTCGAACACGTTTCTAAACTCACTTGGCGATGTGGAGACTTGGGGGTACAGCTAGCTACTTTGCACGTACTACTTTCGTGTGTTGCTGACATCCCCAATGTACAAAAGCCATCCTCTCCCTCCCACCCTTGCGTCTAGTGATCCTGTAGAATCTGTATGTTATTAACCATGTTTGCATGAAAAAAATTATATGGGGTCTAATTTCACCCACTAAAATACTTAACTTGAACATTTCATTCGAGCTAAGTAACGTAGTAAATGATAGGGTAAGCTACTAAATATATGACAGGCTGATGCGCAACTCCATAACATGGTTAGGATTTTATTTAGGGGTGACATGCAAGTTGTATAACGCAGTGTTTAACTTGAAAGTATATTGTGTGCAATGGAAGAGTGCGAGGGAATGTCGGAAATGAAATCGGAAAAAACTGGCAAACGATGCTATTAGCATACATATAACAGTCACGTGAGAGCATAAAAGTCGATAAGATTTAGCGATGACACAAAAAGGAAATTGAAGCAATCTTCAAATCAATAAAGGTTGAAACAAAAGAATTCAGATGCACTACGAAGACAGTAATGTTTAATCTCAGCGGGTTGGCATCTAAACTGAAGTATGATGTGTGGTTTGAAAATATACAGAACATAAGAGACCATGGGAAGAGGAAGAAATTACATCAGCCAACGATTGTGAACATATGCACTTCAGCTAGCCAGCTGAACATTATAAATACAAATAAATGAAAGGGTTCGGAAGCAACACAGATATACGATGAATACATTCTGATAATCGGAGCTACAATCTAATAACGCTAGATTTTTTCACTAAAGTCTCATGTGTAAGCTGGGCTGGAATGGTGTCACACATGCATTCGGTCAGTAACTGAAGGAAGCGATCTTGGGACTAAAGGTGAACAATTTACAAGGTAAAAAAGAGAACGAAACAACCATGAGCAAAAAAGCAGTAACATTATTTGGAACTACTCACGTGCAAAATCTAAATTGGCGGTCGAGTGCATTGCATAAGGCTTACACGTAGTCATTATAGACACCAAAGTTAATCAGTGTTCAAGGCCATATATTATACAAAGAAACAAATTTAGAACCTCAATTATGTTTAATCAGTTTATAATATCATAAATTAAGCACAAAGCGTTTTTTCCGAAATAAAATCTGTGCTCAGTATTTGTGGATTATTTGCAACAACAAGTAGGGGTTGAGGAATGTGTAATAAGCAGATGTAGTTTAAACTCAACATGCTTTACCTGACAGTGTGTTGACTTATGTGATGTTGCGTTGCCACAATAATCAGCTTCAGCTAATCAGCCTATTTAGATATTAAACAGTACCTGAGTGAGGGAACACATTCTGAAACCTGGTATTTACATAATAAGCTTAGTATAATAGTTGCTGAAAAGAAAGTAACTTCTCAAGAGGTCTGTCTATATTTAGTCAGTAGTGTTCTTTTGTGCCGCTTATGTGCTTAGAAGGCAAAAACCGTGTAAATCTACAATCGCCTAAATAAAATGCCAGTTACTGTTAAAGTAGGTCATCTAAAATAGACCTAGCTGGATATACACTTGTAGCGGCAAATAATCCCCAAAATAAATAGTTACATAGGTCCTCAACATTGATGCTGACCATGTTTGTTTTAGTGGACACGACTAGTTGAAGGCGCTAGGCCACGCATCAAGACCGGATCACATCACGCCGTACCATGGAAAGCAACTCTCTCTCTAGTTTGCCAGCCTAGACGTTACCTTTCCTTTGCCGCCCTATTTACGATCAAATATAACTTTTCTTCCACCCTTCATTGTCTTCTGGTTTACTCTAATTCGTGAGAGTAGGTTCAATCGTTAGAAGTTGCCCTGGTAATACCGCAAGCGTAACTTGGTCATATATCGGGTGCACTTCAGACTATAGTGCAAACACACTGTATTTGGTATATGTCTAGTGTCTGACTAATTGATGGGACTAACCTAATGAAGTCAGGCAGATAATGGCTAGAAAAAGTGGATACATGGAAAATGAATTAGAAAAACATTAGTTTTACTTATTTTAAGTTTAGATTTGTTTAGTGTATATGCATCACTTAGATTTCGATATTATTATCAGTGTCTGGTAATTTATAAAACGTAATACTTAACAGCGTTTACAAACTGCTGATGTCTCCTAATAAACCGCATTAGCTTCGAACAAATAGTCAATTAGTTACTTTTGCAGGTCAACCTAGTATCAAAATTGTAATACCAATCATTACTCAAATAAGTTTGTTTATGGGATCAATAGCCAATAGCGTGAGAATCTCAGAAAAAAAGTGGCATTGTAATAACTAAATAAACACATCAATACTAATCCACTTCTGCTTTAACCGATACGGATTTAGATAAAGAACCATCCAGTTTTCTCGCCGTCTATTTATAATGGACCTGTAAGGAAAATATAGTGCTAAATAATGCTAACGAATTCCTCAAGTTCAACTTACGTATACGGATGGACTGGCCGCTCGAGTAGTAAAGCTCATACAAAATAAAAAGGCCACAGAATAAACAGAAGTATTTAAAGATTCAGAGTTTTCTAGTGGTGAATAGGTCGAGCAATGACCCAGATACTTTGAATGTTAACATCCGGAGCCTTAAGAATAAATTATCTGAATTGGGTCTCCTTTTGGAAAAAATGAAACCCAGAATGGCTGCTTTTATTAAAACACGACCCAGACTAGATGTAGGTTTCATTACATCTTTTCCGGGTTACGTACGTGTTAGAACCAATAAGATCTTAGATTTAAAACGGAGAGGTGTAATCGAATACATCGCAGTTCATTTGCGCGTGATGTCGTGTGCTTCAAAGATAAGAGATAACGCATATATGTGAGGTAGCTACCTATTAAATTCAGTCACCCTTTGGTTTATCAACCATAAGGCAATATACCTTAGTCCAAGTTGTTTTTGGAATGATTTCATCTCGGAATATATCGTCACATGAAGCAAAACCGACAAGCTAGGAGCTTTAACTTGCCAAAATTCAAATAAATCAATCTCATGACCTAAAATGGATATTTTGAAATAGAGTTAATATTATAGTCTTTATTGTGGTCTTGTCCAATGTGTCAAGAAACCAACACGTTTTGGTTCGGAACATGAACCGTCGTTATTGAACCTAGTCTTCATACGTCATTGTAATAATGTGTGGAACTCCCGATTTCTACAGGTTTTAGCGAACACTGATCATGTAATACGCATTTCAAGTTCCGAACACTTAAAATAGCATACGAGTATACTTCCTGTCGCTTGAATATTTAGCAAGTAAATGCACCGTCAGTCCAGGACTGGATTGTCAGCTGAATGGTCTATCAATGTAAATCTGTCGGTGGAAGTATGAAATATGTTTTAAACAACATTCGTGAATATTACTAAACCGTTTACCCCCATGGACAATTCCCTGTAATTTGTCCTATCGTCGTCCCCGAATCGATACCAACATACTCAAGCCACTAAGGCTCAGAAAACGCTGTAAAAATTTAAATTCCCGTTAACATTCAGAAGCAAACGTTGTTTCTGTATAGGGAAGACAGGTTCTTGAGTCATGCAGGAATAGACAATAGGATAACCAATAACACAATTTATTGGTTTAAACGTAGTACTATGTTTAGCAATAAATATAAATTTAGTACACACACCTCAACAGTTCTTTTTTCCCATACATTGAATCTACGATACAATAAATTGGGAGTAAAGGGACGTCAATTACGTTACATGTCCAATAAGAAGTGTTCCTACCAAATAAAGAAACCAAATTATGTTTCCAACCAACCAACTTAGTCAAATCACTCAGGTATAGACAAGCAGAATATCAACACAATATGGCTTGCAACAAGACCCTGAAACCCAGTGAAATAAAACTAAAGACATCAATGATATGTAACGTATGCCAACAAAACACATATGAAGACCCGGTTATGAGCAAGAATCCAATAATTATTATAATAAAGGAGCAAACAAAAAAAACAACATTCGCTACACAGATAGAGCATGAGTTAAAGGGAGTGACCAACGCACTTTCGACGAAGGTCTCTTTCGTTAATTCTTCCTACCAAAGCTGCCACAACAAGTGAAAGCAGTTCTGGTAACATTTAATAACAACCCAGTAGATGAACTAACTTTATCTAATGATCGAATTCTGGAGATCAGCAGAATTCGTCACAATGTGGTTGATTTCGTTACAGAAAAACCTCATGCTACCGAAAACGAAGTGACAGAATTGTGCAATACTCTTTCTTGTTCTCTCGACCAACAGGAACGGCGCCTGCCAAGAGACTCTTGGCAGAGAAGTTCTTCCCGGAGAAGATCCTCATCTCGACCTTGACGAACAGAGAACTCAGATTGGTGTTGGTACCACAAAACCCATGGCAAAGACTAGAAGAAGTGTGGCGACCCCTTCTGTCTCCCTAGCCACAAACCTACAGTTGATACATCGGGAAACTATCCCCCCACCGAACGCGTTGGCGGAAACAATAGCCGGTGGTAATAGCCGTCTGCTATTCATCATCAATGTGACAACAAAGGTTTGATACCTCGTCTATGCTGGCGCAGAAGTTAGCGTCCTTCCTGCAACTTCACTCGATCGCCAACATGAAGCTGCATTCGATCTACGAGCAGCCGACGGGGAAGAAATAGCCATGCATGGCAAAAGATATGTCTACTAGAAAGTGGATTTATAAAAACCCATACGCTGGATTTTCACTATCGCTGATGTGGACATACCTATCACAGGTATAGATTTATTGTTCCTCCACAACTTACTTGTAGACCCCAGCAAAAGAGGCTAGTGGATAGCAACACAAAGCTATATGTTCATGGGATCATTGGTTCAGGTTGTAGCTTATGTTTACTTCGTTTTAAACATTTACTTGACCCTCATTTTCAGCCAGTACTTGATAAGTATCCGAATTTGAATAAGGCAATGTCGAAATTATCACGTGTAACCAGCAATGTTGCTCATCACATCACAACTACTGGTCAATCTGCATTTTCAAAAACACACTGACTGGCACCCGAAAAAATAGGGATTGCGAAAAGTGAATTCGATTGCATAATGGATCTGGGACTAGTCAGCCTAACTAGTAGCCCATGTTTGTTTCCATTACATATGTTCGCAAAAAGACAGCAATGATTGGCGTCATGCCGGTGACTACCAACGTCTCAACGCCCAAACTACTCCTAATCGTTACTCTATACAACATATCCACGACCTAACGGCCACCTTAACGTGTATGACCGTATTTTCAAAAATCAACTTAGTAAAGGCATGCAGTCAAGTACCCATGGCTGGAAACAATATCTCAAAAATTGCTATGATAACTCCATATAGCCTTTGATACTTCCTTTGAACAGCCTTTGGCTTAAGAAATGCAGCACAAACATTCCAACGTTTCATTGATGACGTGTTCTTGGTTGGAAGAGTTGACTACGTCCATGCATACGTCAAAGACTGCTTAACAGCAAGCTTAGGCGAGGTAACACATATGAAACATTCGGACACAGTCTTTAGATAACTACAACAATATGAAGTTACCATAAATATATAGAAATGCCAAATTGGAACAACCTCGTTGGACTTCCTGGGGCATACTATTGATGCTAATGGTATACAACCTCAAAACACAAAGTGGCGGCTATTCTGGAGTACCCGGAACCAACCACCATTAGACGGTTGCGAGCTTTCAATGGGTTGGTAAGTTTTTACAAACGATTTATACCGAACTGTGCATCTATTATGAAACCACTAACGGATCAGCTTCGTGGAAATAAAAAGGTGGTCACAATGGATGCAGAGTCAAAGAAAGTCTTTACTGCGACTAAAGAAGCAATAGCCAATGTGACTATGCTGGCACATCACAATACTGAAGCTCCTGTCAGCCTCGCAGTCGACTCAGCTGACTCAGCGGTTGGAGCAGTTCTGCAACAATGGACTTACCAAACTTGGCAACCTTTAGCATTCTTCCCAAGACGATTAAGCGATACCGAATCGAGATACAACACTTTTGGACGTGAACTGTTAGCCATGTACTGTGCTGTACGACATTTTCAACATTCCATCGAAGGCCGGGAATTTACAATATTCACTGACCATAAACCATTAACGTTTTCTATGAAGCCTTCTTCAAATAAGTATGTAGCAACATAGCTTGACTAGTTAAAAGTTCACTTCAAAACTTAAGCATACGCCAAAACAATTAGGCTCCAGTATTCATTTACTTCCTTATTCTGCATAGGGATTATATTTCCTATTAGCTTATATTGAACGTTGAGAATTATGTGTGTTTGAATAACTAGAACCGCGCTCGACTGTCTCCTGCCCACGCTATTTGATAAAGACCTATTCCCATAATACTCTGGATTCTTGTGTCACTAGATAGGGATATACCTAGGCGTTAAAAGTACTCTCCACGAAAGTCGCGTCATCTAGACTACATTTCCCAGTTCCCGACTGATATACAACATATATATGGAGTTAACAGTGTAGTTGTCGGCGCCTTATCGCGAATACATTTCTTGAATTGTATCAAAGGAATCGACCTTGTTGAACTAGCTCAATTTCAAAATAAAGACAACGGTCTCCATCACGTTATCCACAACAAAGCTCAAACTTCAAATAAAAACGATTGAGAAAGGTGACAACACTTCACTTTATGATTCTTCTAGAGGTACAGCCCGTCCAATTGTCCCCAAGAATTATTGACGCATCATCTTCAGCACATTGCACAACCTCATTCATCCTGAAGCACGTATTACGTCTAAACTGAATAGTCAAAGATTCTGCTAGCCGAAGATGAACAGGGATATCAAAGAATGGACACGACCTTGTGTGGCCTGCCAAAACAACAAAGTAATTCAGCCCAATGAATCCCCTCATGGCACTTCCCAAACCCCTAGCTCTCGATCCCACCACGTCCACCTTGATTTAGAAAGACCTTTACCAGGATCAAACGGATTCTATTATTTTATCACATACGCGGACCGTCTCACGCGATGGTCAGAAGCGATTTCACTGAAAGACATTACTAGTGAAACGACTGTTAGCGCTTTCGTCGAACGATGGATAGCAAACTTTGGTTCCATAATGCCGAGAGCTAAGCGTTCTGGCGGAAATGTGCGATTTCCAGAACACGTGAAAAAATATTATATCTATTGACTCTCTCCTAATTCCTCACTCCTTACATATTGTGAAGTTTTTTAAATATAAAAACAAAATGGAATAATTTTTTTCACCTCATGGGATGCATTTTACACATTTCGGAATATTATAAACGTTTCTTTATTCGTTGAGTTCTGTTGACATTTTACACGTTTTTGTAGCTACAATGAGCTGCGAAATTGTTTTTTTATATATGAAATGCATATGTTTAAAAATTTACTGTTTTGGATTTTCAGGCCGTCTTGAAACAATCAGAAAAACGCCGGGTAAAGAGAATGTATTTTGTTCAGGACGTTTTATGCAACTACACCCTAGCGTAGTCACTGACGCCCAGTAGCTGCGTAACATTGCAAGCTAACAAAGGAATGTTTACCAAGGTGCAACAGATTGGGTTTTATCCTTTGTGTAGTAAGTCGCAGGGTCCTCAAGAACCCGTTAGGGGGATTGAGTTGTAGTAGTAAATAATCCCCAAAATAAGCAGTTGTATAGTCTCTCGACATTGATGTTGACCACGTTTGTTTTAGCGGACAGGATTAGTTGAAGGCACCCGGACACGCATCATCACTAGATCACGACACGATAAGACACAACGTGGGAAACATCTCTTTCTCTAGTTAGCCAGCCTAGACGTTGCTATCACAATGACGCTCCACTTAAGATCAAATATAACTTATTCCCCACTCTTTATTGCCTTCTGATTAATTCTCATTCATCAGAGTGTGTGCAATCGTTAGAAGTTGCTCTGGCCATACGACAAATGTAACTTGGTCATATACCCGGTGCACTCCAACCTTGAACCCCAAGTCAGAATTCTGATGTAAACATGGTTATCACTCGACTTGGAAGATAGAGACGTTTTATCGGAAGGTATGACACTGTTTTGGTGGGACGGGAGGGGATATTAAGGTGGAGTAACAACACACATCAATTATTATTCGAAAACACCACTTTATCGTATGCCGTCCTCATAGATCTTCTTTGCCATATCTAATTCTGTTTTGGAGTAAATGCATCTAGATATCGGGTTTAAGGAAAGTATACCAACCCTTTTAAGCTACCCCGCACTGAGGAAAAAATCATTCGGGAACTGTTACTGCTTCCACACACTCATTATGATCGGGTACCTATTGACTGGGATTTCAACTGTAGATATACGAACAATGGAAAATTATTAAATGGATCATTCTGATACCCATATAGACGAAGTGACTAGATAAAGACATTTCCCGGTCAGTAGGGTATAGTATGACTGCCTCACGAAGAACCTAGTGCTTGGTACAAGTGGGAAGCTCCTCATAAAGAACAGGATTGATACCTCAACTTAATAGCACGGAATAGATGAAAAGTTAAATTAATAGACGATTAGAGGCCATACGCAGCTGGCTAACCGAGGAAATATGGAAAGATCAGAAATACTTAATCACCTCATAGCACAACGAAAGCCTCCAAATCAGAAGACACACACTATCAAAGGACCAGAAGAAGAGTATGTTGTACAGAGATTTTCACTTCCCACTTTAAAAGATACGATTGCCATCAATCTCCCTGGAATATCTCTTAAACCGCGGGCGCATTTTTATGCCAAATGCACTCAGAAACTGGTGACACTATGTCCAGTAACGTCCGTTGGCACCTTCCGATTATGAGACTGACTTATTTTATACTGCTGGATTTGTAACTTCGTTGGAACCAACAACTATATATCCCGTATTTTCGTCTTCGTAAATAACCAGACTTATACACGCACAACAATCACCAATTACGCGTATGATCAAGAAGTTAGGAACGAAGATGCGACAGATATATATTTGAACCAAGAGAATCCAGCGTCACCAATTGTACAACGCGCCAACCATAATAATCATTTTTTACACTGCAATAAAACTTTATAGTATAAATATCAATAAAGAATTATACAGTACAAACATCAGTGTTAGGAGTAATAGTGGCCTGTACACGTCCGCAGGCTGCAATAACTTTTGTCATGCTACATCAGAGCAGTACACAGACCCAATACGTTCGCCAGTCTGCATTCGCTTTCAATATTTCCTAGGCTGAAAACATTGTCGCACTAAAAATGAAATGTCCAAACAACGTTTCGCATCTTCCCATTGATTACTTGCCATATTTAGGACACTTTCGATTACCAAAACCTAAACAACCTTATTAAGCACTTTTAAGAAGTTGATCTACTATGTACACACCCTCGAAGTCCCATCTTCCGCTTTGAGCATCAGCTGACTGCCTCTCACTAGCACTCTTTACACCACGCAGCAATCCCTATCACTGACATCATTCTCTGTAATTCACTTACCTAAGTCCATTTTGATTAGTATACACATTTCACTATTATATTTCGTTATTTTTCTTCTCTGCCTTTGCATAGCAGATAATTTGCATATTTCCATCCATTTTCATCGAATTTTCGCAGTTCTTGCCTCAAAACCAGTAATGCGATGTCTGGTGAGTCTTGCAAACCACTATTCTGAGACACGTACTGAGTCACATCAACGGGCAAATCTACTGTTGCAACTAAACAGTTTTACGCTGTCTGCAGACTAGAATTCCCAAACCAAATGTTACCGCAGACTCAGGACCACACCACAATACCAGAATTGGGGCACAAACGAATCAATCAGTTTAGTTCATCATGTCATAATGATATTGGGAATCGAAAGTGTCCTTGGGAAAACCGCCTCCGTCTGTCCGCCAAGATTAGTTCTTCGCCATGTCAAACAGGACAGCTCTATTCGGAAGACCCCAGGCATCTCAAACGCGGCATTTACTGCAGTTTAAAGCAGGAAAAATGACTATTGGAGATGATAACTGGGTTCATGCCGACCCTCGCAAGGGATGGGTGTATGTTTATCAGTCCGGAGACGGGAAATTACACTTTTGTTGGATTGATCGTAAAACATGTCTTGTTGAGGATGTAAGTGCTTTTTTCACAGTCTTATCATAAGAATTAGAATTTCGTTATTAATGCAAAACAGGCTGAGTTCAAAAGGATTCCACAGTGTACGACTGGAAGGGTTTATCTTCTGAAATTCAAAGATCCTAAGCATTTTTTTATCTGGATGCAAGTAAGCTTGATTCATCACACTAATTTTTAAGGAACCTAACGGAAAAAACGACAGTGACATTTGCACGAGGATAAATGATTACATTAGGTCCCCACCTGCTCACACTACTACTTTATCGAGTAAGTCTGATTGAAGTCTGTACATTTTCAGGTGATTGGCTTAGTCGCTTTGAAGGTCTTAACCAACTTTCTCATAGTGATCTCCTAGCTTTACTATGTAAGTTACAATTATTTTTTTCAGATACATTTATTATAGCAATGGGGGTTGGGCTCGGAAGTGGGTTATCTTCAGAATCTGAAATGTAAGTTCAGGTAGTCTTAAAACGACTCATCTTTAACTCTAGTCGTTTCTTTGTTATTTGTACTTGTCAATAGGTCTTTCAGAAAGTGTACTGTCTAGTTAAATAACTAGTAAAGTCATAGAGATATTTAAGGTATGCTTCAGTCGTGAATTCTGAACCCAACCTCCGGACACGAACCACGCCAAAAGTTGGTTCATCAATCGTCTTAGTAATATAGCCTGTGTCGAGTGTGAATCATTGTCTTCGTCTTAGCTACAACTTAGGTGTGAGGCCTAGTAATGATGCACATATCATCAACTAAAGTGGGATAATCGGTTAACTTTTCGCAGTGTAGACGTTCATCTTATGTACACCAAAAACAACTCTTCTGCTCTACGTTAGTTCTCTGGTTGTAAGAGGATAGATTTGCGACACGCTAATGAAAGTTGTCATGTTCCACGCTTGTGAAAGTATCGGCTGAGCATGTTCAGTTATTGTATTAGGCTGCAGTTACCTCTAGATGATGACTGACATGAACATCGCGTTTACTGCGCAGTAGTTCGGTCCGTCTTACTTTATGGATGTGAAACATGCCCATTAAGGATAGAGGATATTCGTAGGCTCCTGGTATTCGATCATAGATGTCTTCGAAGCATTGCTCGTGTTTCCTGGGACCACCGAGTAAGCATTACGTGGGTTAGGAATAGAGTACTAGGTAGATACGGTAAGTCTATTGATGAAGTAGTAAATATTCATCAGCTAAGGTGGTTAGGACATGTGTTACGTATGCCTGACCACAGCCTACCTCGACGAGCAATGCTGTCTGGTGTAGGAGTAGGCTGGAAGAAAGCTAGGGGCGGCCAAACCAAAACATGGCACCAGTCCATGAAGTCATTGACAGTTGGGCTGAGCCATGTTAATAGGTGCAGACTACCTGGTTGGGGTCCGCGTGACGCTCGTAATAAATAGTTAGAGACTGGGTGATATGGCTCAAAATCGTTGGCAATGGCGCAGGTGCATCCACTCTTTCTCTTCCTCCAAATTCTAATTTTCTGGACTTATCATAATTTTTTCTTTACTGAATCATATTTTCTTAAATGTTCTCGGTCTCTATTCCCTTCTATGAATACTAACTCTGCTACTACCTTCCCCACTCTGGGATTTGATTCGACAATTTAATCTCTATCTGCTAATTGAGGCATGACAACTTGAACTGATGTACGCATGTACCAAGTTCTACGTTGTAACTGTCTGTCTGACATGAACATGTTAATAATACTATTGTTCACTGATATAGTTTCGTTCTCAGTAATGGTGGTTCACCATCGTGGAACACAAGCTTCGATTCCTTGCCATATTTTGCAGATACCATTTTAACGCCTTCCACGTTGTGCACTATTTACTGACACTTGTTCAGCAGGAAGGCAATGTGGTCATTATATGATGTGATGTGTAGGTTTGGTCTCTCTCGGTCCATCACGATTCTTCATTTAGTTCCTTATGGTGGTCCATCCCATCTTATGGTCCAGACTTAGCTGGCAGGTTGACTAATATATTAGCAAACGTCTTGGAACTGGAAGTCATCTCGTCTGACTGGTCTCGTTCGCTGATCGTTCCAATCTACAAAAAGGGACAGAAATCCTCTTGTGATAACCACAGAGGAATTAGTTTGACTATTATAGTATCTAAAATATTATCCTCCATAATCATTCGGCGTTAATCCAACACTAGAAAACAGCAGACTCGAGAAAACTAGGCTGGTTTCAGACCTGGACATGGTTTCATTGATCAAATATTCATGCTGCGCCAGATTCTCGAACATTGGCATATGTACTAACGTCCGACTATAGTTGTATTTCTTGATTTGAAAAACAACTTTCGACTCCGTAGACCATGAAGTCTTGTTGCAGTGTTTGTCATAAAAAAGCGTACATCAAAAGTACATTAACCTTATTAAGGCCATCTACTCGGTTACCACCGGTCGAGTCAGAGCATATAACGAGTTGTCACGAGAAATGTCATTCTCAGGTGGGGTTCGTCAGGGTTGTCCCTTATCCCCCCCCATTTTATTTAATTTCGTCATAGATGTCCTCTTAGAAGTTTCGCTCACTCCTTTTAACTCCTCAGGAACTAATCTCCTCTTAGGAACTCCTCTCGTCGACTTAGAATATGTAGACGATATAGTCCTATTCGGTGAAGACGCTGACAATATGAAGTCTGGTGAGCACCTTGAGTAACAATGTAAGCATATTCGGGATGCGCTCCTTGCCTTATAAATGCAAAATATCACTCCAAGATTGATCTGCTTCTTCACTTAGATTAGTTATAGGGAATAAAGTAGTTGAACGCGTTGACCGCTTCACTTATTTCGGAAGTCTCATCACCCCTGGTGGATCGGTCTGGTAAAATCTCAGCACGGATTCAGAAAGCCCTATTGGCATTTACCAATTCACGCCACTTGTGACGCAGGCGAGATATCCGTGTCTCAACGGAAGGCCGGGTGTACTGCACAGCAGTCTGCGCCGTTTTAACATATGGCTGCGAAACGTGGGCTATGAAAACCCAAGATATGCGTCGACTTCAGGTATTTGACCATAGGAATCTTCGTAGCATCGCTCGTATATCATGGAACAGTCGAATAAGTGATATTGAGGTTAGATAAAAGGCTCTTGGGAAATATTGTAAATCAGTCGAAGAGGTCACTAACTTTCATCGACTGAGATGGTTGGGACATGTGTTGCCCATGCCCGACCACCACCTGCGCGATGTTGGCTAGGGTTGCAGTAGGACGGAAGGAGGGTAGGGGCGGCCAAACCAAAACATAGCATCAGTCCATGAAATTCGTGATTGTTGGTCTAGGCCATGTTGGTAGATGCAGATTGAGTGGTTGGGGTCCGCGTGATAGTCGCAATAAATGCCTGGACACTTGGCGACGTGGATCAGAATCGGCCACCGTGGCGCAAGTGTATTCACTCTTTACCTTCATCTAGATCTTAAATTCTATTATTATTTCCTGTGCACCTTTAATTTACTCCCCCCCTCTTGTATTATGTTATTGTTACCTGTAATCTCATAGAGCTAATGTGGTATGGCAACTTGAACCTATAGGCGTATGTGCCCGGTTCTACGTTATTGTTAATGATTTCTGTTAAACTTCGTAAAAGTGAGACGAACTCAGCTAAAAGCAAGATCTCTCATTATGTTTTTAACTAAACCATGTTGCCTATTATATACTTTTCCCATTCTCCTCAAGTTCTACCTTATTGATTATAACTATATTTAATGTCCTACTACTTCACACTATTGTTATCTTCATTATGTGGTACATGCATTTTGTGGTACGAATTTCTGCTGTAATTCTGTGTTTATTTAATAATAAGTTCTTCGGTTTAATATCGCCAACATATTGGAGTCTCAATCACTCATACTGTTATCAATATTAAGGTTTTGATGTACCTTAAAATGAAATTGTCAAATTATGCTAACTGATGAATATTATTAAATTAGTTTTCAATGTTTCTTAAGTGTATGGTCTACACTTCGTATTGTTTAGCTTCCACTAATCAAGTACGACTTACAAACATTTTTCTAACATTTTTAGACCATCTGCTCAAACATCTGTGGCAATTGGGCGTCATTTAAATGCTGGGCACCTAGATGAATCAAATGTCTCTACATCTATCCTTGGAGCTGCTACCACACAGTCCTCGGGAGCTTCGCCCACCGGCGGCAACGCTCTACGCTCATCTGTAAGTTATGCTAAATTACTCTGCCCACAGTAGTTTCTGGTTGTAATTTCTTTGTCATTTTCCTCGTAATTATTTCTTAGTCAAACTAAAAATTGTTTAGTACGTAAACTGAGTCCCCATATTTCATAGATGTTGTAACCGACTGCAGCTACTACCTTGGTGGTCCAGTTTGCCTATCATGATGACCCAGTCGAGCTATATTAGTCAGAATGCTTGTTCCTTTATGTCTTAGCACGCATACTAGGCCAATCGGTTTGAGAGGTAAGACGAGAGACAATCGTACTTCTATTTATACAGGGTTGTGATGGTAGTAAGGTGCTTTCCTCAGTCAACCAGTATTGCAGCCATGTTGTTTACCTACACAAAAGGGGAGATAACAAAGACCAACTCTAAGAATACACATTTCATCTTACTTCCCAGATCTACGTCTCTGGTGGTAAGGTTGAGTTAGCTGATGACTACTCATACGAAGGTCGTATGCAACCAGCTTCAAGCCCTTATCCCGTGGGTACTGTGGTTATGGTCTCTTGTGGTCGATACTACTTCTAATCAAGTTTACTTTTTAAGTACTTCAGGGAAACTCTCATATAGGTGATTAGGAAATGGTAACATATCTAGTGCCCTTATCAGAACTCTATGCCACCCTGGTAATCAAGTCCCTTTTCCTTGTGTTTCTTTTTCAACTTCCAACTCATCTTCCCCTCACACCAAGGTATGTATGAAAAGATAATCGAATTTAGGGTCTAAGAAGTGATGTGTGAATATATCTGCCCGATTGTGACCTACTCTGAACCATGTTACCAAACCACTGATAGCTATTATCGCACGGCTCCCAGTCGGGTAGTCTGCACCTAACTAAAGAACTAACAATCTGAGTTCACGAAATGCTCTCCAAAGTTTACTGGGACCGTCCCCTAAATTTCATGTTGGAGATTTCAATGTGCTAACTACCCCATGTCAAGCCGGTCAACATGCCTCATTGACCAACACCCTAGAGTCATATTTTCGTGAAGTATATTATCTCTCCGAAGTACACATACAAAGCCGTAACTCGGTCGTTCACTCGATCTTACCTATCATGTATGTAAACTGACTCAATTTACTTCTCATGTGTGTGGAAACTCAATAGCAAGTTCTCGTGGCCTTGTTTGTATAGGTATAGTATTAAGTTTGAGATCAGAACAAGCACTTGAATGAATTCCTTTTAACTGTCATCTATTACTGTCTGTTTAAATAGTACATTAAGAACTCAGAAAGATAGGGATACGGCCATATCTCTAGCATTTCTGCTTATGCTCCGATTGATTGCTCAGACAGACCAAAAGATGGCTTCTAAAGGAGGTTCACTGATCATTTTAATAAAGCTCGATGCTCAGATATGATCGGTTGTTATGACATTCATTTTCACTTATCAACAACGTAGAACCGGGCACATACGCCTATAGGTTCAGGTTGCCATACCACATTAGCTCTATGAGATTACAGGTAACAATAACATAATACAAGAGGGGGGGGAGTAAATTAAAGGTGCACAGGAAATAATAATAGAATTTAAGATCTAGATGAAGGTAAAGAGTGAATACACTTGCGCCACGGTGGCCGATTCTGATCCACGTCGCCAAGTGTCCAGGCATTTATTGCGACTATCACGCGGACCCCAAACACTCAATCTGCATCTACCAACATGGCTTAGACCAACAGACATTTGAGCTAGAGAAAGCAGTAGGACCTAATAGGTTGAGTTCAGAAATATTTAAAGATGGTGGTCCTGTTTAAGCAATTAAGTTAGCTTATGTGTTTACTAACGTTTTATGGGTGAACTTTAACCCTGTCTGAATAATCTCGATCACTGATCGTCTCATTCCATAAGAAAAGACAGCAATCCTCTTGTGATAACCGTCGAGGAATCGCTCTGGTTAGTATGGTGCCTAAATATTATTTGTTATAAACTAATGACACTGGTCTTAAACTGTAGAATATCAAAGTCGAGGAAATCTGTCTTGTTTCAGACCTAGATGTAGACATAGTGGTCAGACATTCGCCTTACGTTAGTCTTTAAAATATGGGTATGCTTACGGACTGCGAACCACAGTGGTATTCCTTGACTTGCAATATGCCTTTGGATTTACAGACCAAGAAATCCTATAGCAGGGTTTGTTTTATTTAATTTCGTCGCCGATATCCTCTTTTCAGGGATTGATCTCGTAATAGGAAGTGCATATGGAATATGCATATTATCTAGTGTTATTCAGTAATGCTCACAATATACAGTTTATTAAACTCTTTGAGTAAACATGGTCAGGATGCGTTTCGCTCATGAATAAAAAATATTACTTCAGGTCTTTACGATTGCCTAGATTGGTTATAGAGAGTAACGTTTTCGAGGGCGTTAATCATTTCACACAGAAGTCTCACCAACCCCGATCAATCGGCGTCTGCCTGAATCTCGGAACGGATTTAGAAAGCTCGTTAGAGTTATGTCAGGTCACGTCACTTGTTGCTTTGGCGAGGTACCTGTCTGCTAACTAAAGGACGAGTATGTTGCTCAGTGCTTAACTCTGTATTTATCAATGGGTATAGAAAACGGGCTACAAAAATCTATATGCGTACACTGCAGGTCGTTGGTCATAGCTGCTTCTAAAGCATCATTCGCAAACGACCAAGTAAGCGATGCTTTGGTTAGACATAGTAAATTAGTCCACTAAGTTATGAGTCGTTATTGACTAAGGTAGTTAAGGCATGTATTGCATATGCCCAACTACCACCTACCTCGACATATAAGATTAACCGGTTTAAGAGTATGGGGCGACCAAGCAAGAACAGAGCATCAGTTGAGGATATTGCTTATAGTCTTTCTGGACCGTGTCGGTAGGTGTAGAATACCTGATTAAGGACTGCTGTGGTTGGGTGATATGGTTGAAAATCCGTCACTGTAGCGAGGTGCATTGATTCATTTATTTTCTTCCAAATATGAAATTCCATTATTCTTACACACATGCCTTTTCATTCTTTGTCCAACTAGATTATTGTATACATCTCGTTAATTTGATCACGTCGTGCTAATTGTAGTATGTCACATGCACTAAGTCACGTTGTTTATGACTGATAGACCTACAGTTACTGTATACAAAGTAATTAATTTGATTATTTTGACTTAAGATTCTAATAATCTCAACAACTTGAGATTATCGGATGAAAAATGTAATACTAGTCGACAGATGAATGTTCAATGATAGGATATAGCTGCGTGATAATTGCTCACGTGATAAGATTATTGATCCAGACCGATTAATGAGTTAAAATCAAAAAGGGACTACAATCCAGAGGGAGAAACTGTTTTTATAATAAAGTAAAATGCTTATATATAAAATATTGAAAACAAAACACTTTGGTTGGCATGTTCAATCCATGACGTCCTGTATGGGATTCATCATCTGAGTGTACTTGGATCAGTATTAATATTCACACTGAGACTAGAACCTTGTCCATTCCCTCCTAACACCACCGCGTCCACCACTAAGCTACTTAGTTCACTCAGTAATACTTGTACGCTGAGAATGCATATATAATTTGAAAGTGCTTGTATTTTCCCTTTGATACTGTTGTATTTGTGTCCTGAAGGGATTGTTCCCTTATGCCAATAGTCCGCAGGTATGATTAACGTTGGATTATATCTGTCAAGTTGAATTCAGAACCTGTGTTTAGTTCAACTTTAATTATACGTGTGAACCATCGCTGTATCAAGACATTCCCCTTAGAATATAAGAATGGCAACAGAGATTGATCGATTTCAGTTCATTGTGACATCAACGGGGAGATGCAACCACGTTTGTGTTGGATGTTAGTATAATGAAATCATACTATGATTTTATTTGTTTATTTTCTTTGTTCGTTTCAGTCCTTTAATTGTTATCTTCGTGTACCATTGAGGTATTTGACATCCTAAATCAATTGTTTATATAAGGTTTTTGTTGCATTGTGTATGTTGCTTTGTAATTTGTCATCAAACGTCCCCAACCATAAGTCCCGAGTGTTGATTATACCCTAGCTGGGTAGTCACTCTGCTGATTGCAATTTGAAATTTCTAGCACATTTAAGCAACTGAGTCAGTGTATTGATTATTAAGACAATTGCTATGATTTTTATGTGTTTTAAGGATTTTAAATTGTTACATTAAAAGAAGACACCCAATCGTTCATTAGAAAGCACGTAGGCGAATACTAGATTTGTATGTGACTGATACTTTGCTTTTAATTATTCAATGTAACAGTGCAGTAACAGCCAAAAGGATTGTAGATATTACACAGTCTATGCGTAATTCACCAGTTTATTAACTTCGAGATCATGAGTATTTTTGTATATGATAGGAACATCATCACCTGATCCTCATATCAAGCATTTTTCGTCTTTCTTTTTAAAGACAACTGATAAACGACCGGAAGCTGGAAAAATTCAACTTCAGGATTTACGGAACATCCTTTCATCAATTTCTACTGGAATGCGAAATTCATGTATGTAACGCTCTAATCTTTCTGAATAACAAATTCCTTTATTTACCAAGCTTTCGTACTGTAGAAATGTAATTTCCTTGGTGCTCGGTATAAGAAAACTTTGTATACAAAAATGAAATTACCATGATAAATAGCAAAATAGTCGACAACAGTTGAATCAGTAATTGATGAAGCATTTAGGAGTTTGGTTAGGAAACATATGTATGAATAATTATTAGAACTGAAGATCTTGGCAAAGGTTAAGAGTGAGTGTATCTACTCTACTAAGAACGATTCTAAACCATCTCGTCAAACGTCATAAATCACTAATCACGCTTATTGAGCAGACCCGATTCATACAATTTAGACTTGTCGACATAACCCAACAATCATATTCTGTATCTTGTTGTGACCACGTTCTGTATTTTGTCCGATACACTTATCCTAGTATTGATATAAACAGTGGTTGGGCATACTTAAGACTCGTTCAGGTTACCTTAGTCGATGAAGATCCACAACTGTATCAGTCAATATGTCGTAGTTTTATTATGCCATACATCCAACTTCAATGTACCTCATACCGTTGTTTCACCATATATGAACAATGTTACTAAGACGCCTATGACCAAATGTCCCCTGGTAAATAGATAAGGTGTTAAAGAGCAAACTACTGTGGAGCATAAGTGGTCGGGTATTTCGCTTACACCAAAGGTGACACGAATTGGTAAAGGCGGGTAAGTTTCCTGAATTTGTTCGGAGATTTTACCACACCAACTCAGTAATGGTAATTAGATTTCTTTCTCTAGGGGTTGGCGCAAACCAGTCTTTAAGGGATATTTTACATTGAGTGGGAGAAACGTATGAACCAACAGATGCTAGTCTTGTAAAGCTATCTTTTTTTTACCATGACACTGTCATAAACTGGCCACTTCCTCTTTTTCCACCCAGTTTGTTGTAGGTAAATAGTTTGTAGTGTGGAAATCACTCAGCTAACGTTTATTAACTTGACCAAAGCACTGCCATTGGTGTCTCATGACAGCAATACCAAATGACTTAATTTGTTGCAGCACTCTAGTACACGTTGTCGAACACCGGCATTATTAATAGTGTGACCACCGGATACTAACTATATTTCGTAGACAATAATGATCGGATACAATTCCACCGAACATCATCTCTGAAGGTTTAGGTTTCACAAGCACAATGCAGAATTCTCCTCATAGACATGTTGTAAACCAATCCTTTTACAACCAGACTGGCACCATTATGTTTAAAGTAGAATAAGCCGCCATCATCGTCAATTTAGTCGAAAAATACGCTGTGGTTGATATACTTTTAGACCACTTGGCCACGAGACTCACTAGGCTGACAGCTAATCTGGAGCTTACCTTAATCCTTTTCGTGAATAACATAATCTGACTAAACAGTCAAGAACCAGAGAAGTCAGACTCTATGCTGTGACAAACTGTGTATATACGTATAATATTTTTTCTCCCCGTATGTCTGTCAACTAGTCACGCTATATACGTAGATTAATCTCATCTCAGTCAGTCAGTTGCAAAGTAGAACTTGGTACATGTGTACATCAGTTCAGGCTGCCGTGCCCCAATTAGCAGGTAGAGATTAAATCGTCGGACCAAATCCAAGAGTAGGGGAGGTAGTAACAGAGTTAGTATTAGTGGAAAGGAATAAAGATCAGAGACAAGATTTTAGCAAATATGATTCAGTAAGAAAAAAAAAATATGATGAATTCAGAAACAGAATTTCTAATCCAATCAATTTGTGATACGTTTTGTGCGACCTCATCCATTACCATCGATGAACAACTGCCTAACACTTGACCGAATTAGAAATATCAACCATTGGGAGCAGACCCAATGGTCTGATGATAAGGCGTTCGCTGTTGAGCCAGAGGGTTCTGGGTGCGATCCCTGATGGGGTCTTGCGTGCGCACTACTGAAAAATCCTATCCTAGACCAATTGGCGATATCAATTTAATATGGCATTATGTTCCATTTTATTACTCTTGTATATTGATCACATTTCGGTAGTGTTGTTGTTAGTCCCTGGTTGTGTGTTTAAGCCTAATTAATGGTAAAATTGTATATCACTTAACTGGCACTTATGCCTTTTAAGAAGCTGTTGACCAGCGTGAATTATTGTCGTTTATAAAAAAAGCTCATGCATGGTTGTTTTGTTCAGTTTTCTAATTATGGTTTACATTATTTGCAAAATTATCATATGTAGTGTTTGATGCTACTTTTATTTTTATAGCAAACGATACAAAGATTGAATTAAACGATGTCTTGAACGTTGATAACTTACACTCTCTTTTGAATAAACCGGATATTCAGAAAAGATTGTTGCCACACCTTCCTCCTCTGGATCCTGAATCTACAAGTACTAATGACTTGGAAAATCTTACTACCAATATTCAGTCATCTCAATTCAAAACAACTTTGAAAGTAAGGACTAAGTATATTATAATAACGATAAAATCCTTGTCGGTTAGTAGTTCAGCTGTTTAAACATTGTATTTATAACTTAACATGAATTGTAGTTTCGTTTTGCGGTAAGAATCAAGGTAAATTTTTATCTTGCACATATATAATCATAAATTTTCTGTTCCGTTTTTTATCCTTTTTTAACTATTTATTGGAACGCCGGAGTAAATATGGAGTTAAAATTATTTTATAAACTGTTGATTCTTTGACATATGCTTTTTATACATTTCGATTGACTTTTAAAATATCCTACAAATATAAATAAATATATTGAATTCAAATCTCCAGTGTAGCGTTACTCTGTATTCCTATGGATTTTGATGTCGATATGGTCATGCGGTACATATGATATTAAATACATCGTGGTCAGTCTGTACTATATTCCTTCCCAAGTTTCCTAGTGCAGTGGATATACCAAATTATGAGCGTAATATATGTATGTACAATCAACATAGAACCTGGCACATGTGTGCATCGGTTCAAGTTGCCATACCACCATGGCACCGCAAGTTTAACACCACCACCACTAGTAGAAGTTACTTCAATAAAATAAAATAATAATAGTAACAAGGAATGTGAACATATACAATATGGTTCAGGAAGCGTAGAAAGAAAGTTATGAAATAATTTAAAGCTCATGATTTAAGGGAGGACAATGAGCGTAATGGTTTAACATTAATTTATCTAGGTGCTTCACGCTGCCCTGTACTTTTCAAACTTGCAAACTCACATAATTTTACACAGGTTTACAATGCTCTATTAATAATAAATTTTATTATATGCAAAACTAGGACATTTACAGTACAGGTCTAAATATTAAGTTTTAAATTATCTAACAATGATTTTATTGTGCCGTTTAAAAGGGATTGATATTATCGGTTCGTATGATCAAGTGTATGATGTGACCTTGAGCGCAAGAAGACACAATAGCGAGTGGCAATGAGAGTTTCTAGCTGGTCACTGCACATCTGCCCGATGCCTACTTAGTCCCAACCCGGAAATGAGAGAACACAAGATTGATGAACCAACCAGACAGAATCGTATTGTATTTCAAACATTATGTATACACAAAACCAGGCCACACCGTTAACCAATTAGGAAACTAACATTCATACAAAATAGGAGTAGTGGTGAATGTGAACTGGAGTACGTATACACAATTGACCGACCATAGTTCATCAATGTATAGTGATATACTAACAGTTAATGTGTCAAATGGGAGGATGAGGCAGGGGGAACTGTATAATTATTGAATACTACCAGAAATAATGAAATAGTCTACAGATAAATAGCTCTCGGAGATAATCAATCTTCTTTAGGTACCCAGCATATCAAATTTATGAATGGGAAAAGGCACGGCAGCAGCTAGTGGAGCAAACTGAAGCTCCCAATTAATACATTATTAAAATGTAAATCAAGTTTCTGAGAAATCCACATTATATGTGTATGTATGCACAATAGCCTTCATCTCCTGAATTTTAAGCCTTAGTGTTGTTCCATTATTGTATGATTGCATTCATTTTATTGGGCCGTGTTTTTTGTTTTTGGTTTCTTACTCGTTTCAACTCCTTTATTTGTCATCCCACTAATTTCCTCTTGTTATACTAATACAAATTACTCCAATTTTGACTGATACGCACATATTTCCAAAGTTTGGGTCTCAGAAAGAAAAAATCGACACACTTTCTATCTATGAGATCTGAAAGGTTCTACATACTAGATGCAGTTGATGAGGAATTGAATACAGTCCAATAAATATTCATGAAAAATGGATGTCCTTGGTTTACTGACAACAACTTGGAACTAAAGCGTAAAACTAAAAGAATTTATACAGTACTGAAGATCTTGTTTATGGACACTAAATGCAAAGTAGATACGGTCTCAGACATCTTACGAAAGCGATTGTCGAGATCCTTGTGGAAGACCTTTTGTTCGACTGCGCTACGAATTCTATTCCCTGATGGTTGCCAGATGCAGGAACATGTCAAGGATAAACGGCTACTTTAAAGCACTTCATTGTGTATTATCTCGTTTACTCGCTTTTTGTACTCATAGGGTGTTCTTAACTTATGTTCAAGCACTTCTCAGAATTAATTTTTAAGGTGAATGCAACTCAGTCAAAGTTGAACATCTACTAAATCCTGGTCATCACCGGAAACGCCACTTAAAACTAAAAATTCGAGTGAATTACTTCCAACGGAAACTGGATAAGATAGTATAGGTTTTGGGAACTCCTCAGTTAATGACTTGTCTTAGTGTTTAGAAGCGGCTTGTCTATCCCCTTAATTTTTCGTGATCGTAAACCGCTTTAATTTTCCAGATTATTATTGACACTTGTTCATCCATTTAAGTTCTTTTTATTTATTGAGTTGACAGTTATCTACAGTTTGTCTTCATTTTGTCTGCTTCTCGTTGTCCTTCGACTATTAACTTATATCAGACACTTGGGATGTTTTAATTAGATTTTCGCAGCTTTCCCAATGATACAGCAATACTATTTTTTATTACAGGTAGCAGTTATGAATATGACTATACAGATTTAGTAAGAGACGTCGAAAAGAAACAAAACTTCGTTTAACTATACTTTTTATGACTAATAATGCAAATTTGTATATTCTCTACTGACAAAACCAACCGATCCCGTAAACTCGCATAGACTGAATTGTATCACAGTATTCTAGATTTCGGATAACGTTTGGAATCCAGCATATTTGATTTTGTGTAAATGGTGGTGGAGTATGGCAATGGTTGATTCAACTGTCCACCCATCATATGTCGTTTCTGAAGTTTAGGTTAGATTAATAGTTTTCTTTGGATAAACTAAATTCCATTACCTTGATTTTCCCACGATCTGTTGCGAAATTCATAGCTGAAATTATTCCGCATATCATTGTCAAGGTTTGCGTCTTTTTATTACATTTCATGTTATGCACACAATGTCTGCTTTGGATCACTGCTTAATTTACTATAAATCCAGTCATATTTTTAGTATCCATCATTGTAAACTTTTGTTAAGTGTCCGTTCTTTTTTTACTTATTTTTATTGCTTAAATAGCTTCTTCACTGTATTCGTCTTTTGTAGTCCTTCTCAGCTGCTTTTCGAACAGGTGAACTTGCTCCAGTTTTGGCTCAGTTTAGTCTCGGTTTAAGAGCTGACGAGGCTGCAAGACGAGGTGGTAAGTTTGCTTGATTGATTCCTTTGATTAAATAAATGGTCTGTGACATTTTAATTTTCCTGTATATTAATGTATAGCTAAGAGTTGTTCCGTTACACAAACAGGCAACAAATTAAAAACCAATTTATTCCTCCCTTTCAATTCGATAATTTGTCCACTAATGATTAACATCAAGATGTTCTTTAACTCCTAGTGAGTAATCGTGATTGGTGGAGTCCAGACTTGTCGGGAATACGTCACTTACCTCGAATAGTATTAAATTATCATCACGTTATATCATATTGAATGGTGCTGGAATCCTACCTTTGGACCTTAGCCTGACGGTACTAATGGTTAGGCAAAACCTAGAGGTTTTTGATTCGACTTCTTTATGTGGCTTAAGGTGCACAGTGCTAGGGAGTCTCGTGCTAGGACGAAATAGCTGTCTCATATTCCTTAGTTTTCAATGACACCCAACCGAAATCAACTTGTAATTGATACAAGCGACAGATAAAAAACCAACCTCCGCAAAACCACCTTAATTCAACTATAAGTGAACCTTTAGCGATACCTAACTAAGTGAATTTAATTAATTTTCTGGTCATAAAAACTAATATAGATTGTTTCTATATCTTTGATAAATTGTCGAGCTGTGACTCCTTATTTTCAACTTTTAAGGCATTGTTTGATACCTTTCTTGGTGTATCGGTAACTGGGCAGTTAATGTCGTAAGCTAAATGAATGCGGTTTGTATACAAGAGCGTTTGATGAACAAAATGTATTTTCGGAAGCTACATTATGTTATGCTTAGTAATCTACACTCAATCTTAATTTCAGATCTGGTAGCATTTTCAAATGCACTGCAGCAGAATACAAGTGATACAACCTTTCAGTCTCTGGATGGCAGCAGTTCAAATATCACCCAAGATGTAACTTCTCAGGAATCAGCGAAAAAGAAGACAGGCAATGAAAAGGATGAAACAACCGCTTCCGATTCTAAAACTGATAAAAAAAATGAATCTTTCGATGATAATAAAATGGACACAGATTGACCAATGGCAAAGCTCTATTAATTACAAGTTTATTTTATATATTCATTGCACTTTATTAAACTGACTGCTTGTGGTTTACTAAAAATAAACATTTACCTAGTTAAGCATATTTTATATCATACTCACACTAAAAAACAACAACTTATCTAGGCTTGCCAGCTCTATTTGAGGTTTAATTTGCGTACATATTCAGAGTCCCCTTGTAGCCGTCTTCTTTTTTTAAAATAAAATTTACAACTTCGGTTTTTGAATGAAAATAAAATTGACAATGAATATCTTGTAACTCATTTGGTTATTATCTGCTGGTGGTAATAATAATGACATTTAGTCTAATTTATTCCGTCTCAGTAGTCCAATTATTCTATTTTGTTTGTTTTTATTAAATGCAATCAGTTTTATTCGACGTCAAGAAGTTAAGCACACAATGTTTGAGGCAACATTCACAGATTATTTAGTCGATCCCCATTCAAAAACAATCCAAGTTGAGTCAAAAATACTCTTCAAACTTTATTAAATTTAGACGTAAGCTAGTTTGTGGATTGTGTCATATACATTTGTCTTTGAAAGTCGTGACTCCGACTAGGCGACATATTCAAAGCATAAACGTGCTTCATAGCGAACTTTGTATTGGCAAAGTTATCGTTTTTAGGTTTTTATTTAAGCTCTGTTTAGGATGTTCATAAGTAGTATGTCGAAATGCCATTGATAAATTATTTCTTTAGGGGTGAATGATTTTTCACAACCTAGCTGTTATACAATCTCGTCTCACATTGGTAACTTAATTATAACCATAGATTATCGGTAAAGTATATTTCATTAAATCGCATGACACTTTAAAGATTACATCACCTTAATCCAATTCCTTTATCACTATTATTCTAATCCGATAGATGTGATTCTGTTCAGTTTGTATTGAATACCTGTCAGTGTAATGCCACTCAGTTTTGTGAATGGACTATAAATTACTACTTACCACAAGCACCATACACTTGTTTAAAATGTCCTTTTTTGATATTATTAGTATGATGTTTGTCTACAATGATGATTGTGTTGTACTGATTTTGAGAACTAATTCTAGTTGTAATATCCATATGTCTTCAGGATTTTACTATTCACTCACATGCTGGTCCTGTGCAGCTATTAGAGTTCGTCAAAATGCATCTAGCTAGTCACTACTCATTTTGACATAGATGTAATAGTAATAAATGTTCCTATTCATAATCAAATAAATAACTATCACCATCTTATTAGAATATTTTAAGCATTCACCTATCAATTATTTTCTCACAAAAATTAATCAAACGGGAGAAATGTAGAATCCACATTAATTTAAACAAGATTAAAACAACAGGCAGATTACCATACTTTCCTAGTTACAATAAATGCATAAAGGATGCCTAACTGGTTACAGGATATTGATGTTTTAAATTCAGAATACCTCTTGATTGCAGTATCTATGCAAACAACTAAAATGTGACACAAAGCGAAATGCAAAAATGTGTATCTGGCGCATTATTAGATTACAATATAGCTAGCTTCATTGTTATTTGAAACTACTTCTCAAATATCCTTTTTTCAATCACTAAGACGGGGTAATGTAACTCTGTATGCTTGTGAGTATTCTATTGAAATAATTAGTTCTAATGTACAAATAGTTGTGCTTAATTTGTGCCGAAATGTTTGTTATAATTAAGTGTTCTAGAGATTGTTGGATTTGGACTCAATATCACGGATTTACCTGGATTTGACACTAGCTGTTTCATTCTAGTATGTGGTTTGTCATTGTGAATCCACAACCCCAGCAAGGAATCGACATCAGTGCCTTCACGTTTCACTGCTACCGTGTAACCGTTAGATCATTGAACTGGCATTCAACATAGTTGAACTCCACTGGTCATGTCTTCGTATTCACATTCAACAGTCTCCACGACACTCGGCTATAGTCAATATCACCTCACTAGTGATCAACTTCAGAAGGTAGTTTCTGGAGTTCTGATGAGAAAACATGACCTATGAGTTTCAACAGTGCATGGCGTGAGGCATTTACCCAGTAATGACAATAAATAAGGTTGCTCAAATATTTCACGAACTGGATGGGATTTGGAGTATCAGCGGTTGAACACTGACTCGGGGATCTAATAGTTAAACATTTTCAGTGAAACCTGAGGTCTCAGCCTGATTCATCGGTGGAGTCGTGGATTTGCACTACTAAAGTATCTTGTACTAGCAGGAAAGAGCTGTCCAATGCTTCCTAGTTTTCAGTTGTTATTTAACTGAAACCATTTCCTAACATCGAATCCGAAATATATGTATTGTATTAATTTGTATGCAATGATTCTTATGAAATAGGAGGTACACAACTGGTAACTACTTTAAAATTGACTCACTCGTCTAAGCAATAAAAAAGCAATAGCCTACACACTGCGGTCTCAATTCATTCCCATCAATATAGCGTAAATCTATCTTTAGTTTTAGATTTTAATGTATTTTTGAAGATGACCTATTACCAGCCAAATTTGTTTGAAAAGATGATGAAATCCCCTAACATGTTATGTAATGTTAGTGTTTGTCTGCATGGAAAACATGAAGCAATCTTAGCTATCACGAAAAAAGTGTACCATTATATTACGCTGGAGAATAAACAGAAAGTTCTTTGGCCGGGTCTTACGGTCTTTTCCTTGTTCAAATACTTGCGTTTACTTTGTTTTATCGTAATTATCTTCTCACCCCTTTCGTAAACTATGTTTATTATCCGCATGACTCGAACTTTTATTCACTCTTTGCCTATTACATAATATTTTACTTCTTACGACTATTATTTTCACATGTTTATTCTATTAGGCTAATTGTTTTAAATTTTAATCCACTTCCTATATTCAAATATTTATTCGAGTTATTTTATTATTCTTATCATCACTATTAGTACACTTGTTCTTTTACTATCAGTTTGCACTTTTCACTGATTATGATCAATAGTTATGTGGTCTGTCTACCTCATTGTCACAAATTACCTTGACTGGTTTAACATTTTCATATCTGCATACAAATATTATTGTATATTAGAGTAGAACCTGATAAAGATCTAACTGAAATCCATATTGTTCGCTTGCTTGTGCTCTAATCAAATACTGACAAGATGCAATCAAGCTTAAGAGGGGAAATGAACATGTGTAGCCATGGTGGCATGAAAACTCGCCGTGCCTCTACATTTTGGCCTGGCTGTATTTGATCGGAGGAAACAACATAAACAATGGAGAATAAAAGAAGTGGTCATTTACATCTCGGTGTTCAATCTGTGTTCATCCTTGAAGTTGGGAGCTATGCACGAGTAATACATTTGTATCGTGGGTACAATTTAGTCGCTTATCAAATAAAATCCTTATAAGCGTCAGATTACCAAGAATTCTCGGAATTACATAACTTAGTGACTACATTTAGGAACTCTGGTTTCAGGAAGAAGATTGTTCTCAGAGCATGCATATATATGCATATACCATTTAGTCATGTAAAAAGTCAGGTTTTCCTTCACAATTACTTATCGTCTTTGTAAAGCTTAGTAAAATAGTGCAGTTAATATGTGCCCATCCTCGTTTGTTTATTTGTAATATCTCCTGTAGTAATCTATAATGATAGTTCAGTGATCATGTGATCTATTGCACTAGCACTAATTAATTACCACAGGTCGTTTCTACCTTCTGTCAATCATACATCGATGCACAAACTTCACTATTTAATAAGTGAAACTGTTGACGACTTAGTAGCTTCAACGTTAAGTTGAGGGCATTTACATTTTTAGGGGAACGATATACTACATACAGCTTTGGAGGTTTTATCAGGGACCAAGCGAAATTAATGGACATTATTAAATGAAAAGCCAACTCTTCTATAATTATTGCCGTCTTTACAGTTATTTTAAATAAAAGGTATCATGGGAATTGAAGGCGAGAAAAACAACTATCAATTCACTTGTAGACTTTTTCGTTGCATTGAGCCAAACTTACACTATGACACATTGTTGGTTCCTTCATATTTATTGCATCATTAGTTGCAGTCATTTTCTGTTCAAATGTCGAATATGATAAATGGTGAGTTTCACATTTATCATTAATTCCCTGATATTGACAATTTATAATATCCACAACAGCATTTGAGAAATTAACTGGGATATTGGAATGATCATTACTATTATTATTATTACTGATGTCGATATCGTTATCATTGATAGTTTGGTCATGATTGCTGTCTAATTCCATGAAATTGGTCAATATTGAATTCATAGAGGTATTATTTGTTCTTGAAATATCTGGCCAGTTTATTAATGAGTTTATACAACTTTCCCCAGTGGCTCTGCTCAAAATCGATAACCGATTGATCATTTTCGTTGTATTTTCAAATTGGTCACTATATTTATTATAATGAACACCGCTAACTGGACCACTGAATCCGTGTGAATTCTCTTGATGATAATGAGCTAGTGAAACTGGAGGAGGTGAAGGAAACTGAGGAGTATGTGTTGAGGAATTCATTGGGTGAATTTCATTTAATAAACGGGAATGAAATAATGAATTTAACGTATCTGATTTGTTTTCTATCAGAATGTGTCTTCTCAAGTTTTGTTCATCATAATCCATACTTGGAAAAGTTACAAATGTAGGTGGAATAGAGTGGTGATTTTCAACTTCTGTTGTCTGATATGGAATATGCTGTTGACTTTTGTATGGTGGTTGGTTAGAAACCTATACGAGATGAAAGGTTATATTAAATATGTGATAAGTAAACACTTGGAATGTTGTGAACATTATCTTCTTTCATGTGACGTTTTCAAAATGTTGCTCACTAAACCTTTTATCTTACGTGTATTTACATCATGTTCTGATTATTAAACAACTGTCAAGTTATTTATCAAACAACTCAGATGTCGTAAATTTGGCACTTAATTTAGACATATTGTTGGTGATTTTTATCCAAAACTGGACTCAACATTGTAATTAATAATGAATGAATTTATCCAGTAGACAGTAAAAGGCAACGGTGCATTCTGTTTATCGTTAGCTCAGCTTTTCCGAACTTCACATTTGCTTGTGACAATAAGTTGTCAGTTTCTCATTTATCCAAATTAAGGATTGTCCACAGATTGAACTAAGCTGTTTAGATTACTTACATTTTGTTTAAGAGACTATTTACACTCAGCGTTCACTGAATAGTAATCAGTATTAACCCTTAATGTCGACAAAACTCTCGATCAATTTTCAACAGTTTTGTTTGAATGACTAAACATAGTTTTCACTGTGTTTAGGTGTTAGGCAGTTGGATGCAATCGACAGTAAAGATTACTCAGTGACTAGGCATAATGGAAGCATCTGAGGTCTACAGGAGGTTAATTGCGGTCTAAAATGCACACTGGTTTCATTTCAAAATCTAAATGTGGATGATATGAGTTTGAATCCCCTATTCAGAGCCACTTCTACGAAGATGCAGGTATATTTGTTGGCTAGTGTAAACTAGCACGAAACTGAGGTTTAGTATTTCCGGCCGATTGTTTCCAGTTACTTAGCTAATGTGCGTTTTCTAAGGACTTTGGTATATACACTAATGGACATATTTTTTGTTATACTCATGCTTATTATTGATAAAAACTCACTTGTTTTGTACCATCCGTCCGCGTTACTAACCTGTTGATAGCTTTTCCAGAACTTCGAGTGGAGTTCGTAACATACAATTGATTAGGTTTTAGCGTGTTCACTTTCGGTTTCCTCTTACGAGTTTGAATCCCCTCTTTCTTCATGGATATTGGACGATTTATCTGGGGATGTAGGAAAATGAATGACTAGACAAAATTAATTATCACTAATCGAAAGTATTCAATAACAAATGACCACATTCATCAAGTAGAATAATAAACCATATTTTAAAGACACTTAATTGTTATATTCATTTAGTATCGTAATTGGACTGAACCATCCTTTTCTATATGATAAATATCCTAGACATTCTGTATATTTATTTACTGTAGTAGGGGTGTAAAACTTTGAAACTGAATTTATACTATAAAAGTGGAAGTTCTCATACAGCTTATAGCATTAGAACAACAGACTAATCATCTGTAAAAACATAGACATCTTTATGATGAACAAGACTTGGCGTTCATGTGAATGTTCGTTTGTGGTTGCAAGTCTATTAAATTCAATAGTTTACTGGAGCAAATCTCGTTGATATTCTGGACGACGTTGTCAGCGCCACCATTGAATAACTGTAATAATAACAATTCAGGAAGTATATTTTATTCGTTAGGGCAGACTTTCTTCGTGACTATGGCGTTAATAATTTACTGGACAATGATCCCTTCAAGTTTAAAGTATTTGTGCATACAGTATTATGTTTACATTAAAACTTATGAGCACTTTCACTGTGTTCTAGTATTTTCACTCATTTCATTTTACCATATTATTTTGAAACTTCTTCTACACACAAGAACCATTCATGCTGGTTGCGTATGTATCAAGTGCTTAGGCTCTATAAATTCATATAGATACATAAAGAAATATCTTGACTAATGGAATACATTTCTTCAATCTTGAAAACAGTTTTTGACACAATTTAACTACTGTTTAAATTATCAGTAGTTTACATGCATAAATGAAATTAGAAGTCATGTATGAAGTAAGAGTAAAATATGGGTTATTAGATCACTTCAAGTTATCTAGTATGTTTTTGTTCCTTAAAAGTAGAGAGGTCCTTTGGAAACAAACTTTAAGAATGAAGTAAAGACAAATCACCGGAGAAAATTTCCTTTTCAACGATATCATTTACTTAAGCTGCTCAATCGTAATCTACAGTTGACTTATATAATTAGTCATTAATAAAATAAGACACTATTGTGGAGATTTGTCAAGGGTTAATATAGCATGTGTAATAGTTTGTTAGATAATAAGGTGGTATCAGATTAAAATTGTTCGGAAATATCAGGTATCCAGACGAATTAACGTAATGCTCTAGTGGTTAGTAGAAGGGACGTTTGGATGAAAATAGTTTAGAGATGACTAGATTATATTGCTCATAGTCAGTCAATGTTGACTGGATGCTTTCTGTGAGAATGATAGTTTTTTGATCGCCTAATGCAAGAACTATCCAGTTCTTTTACAATATCCACATGCAAATTTTTCTACACGAATGTTTTGCTTAAGTTGTAAGCAATATAATATTTTTCCAATTCAGTTCATCAGCATTTACTTGTACTATCGAAAAATACAAGAGTTCCAAACATCTAGTATTCTTAAAGCACATCATACTTATGTCAAAACAGATGATTTTATTCCACTGTGATGCGTACAATAAATCAAATAACATAAGATGATACTTAGCCACAGTTTGTAAGTTGTATTTTTATTTCAGTATGGTATCAAACATTTATAATCTTGTGTCTTATCTAACCTTGTGGAGTTTGAAATACAATCCACAAGCATTACAGACTGGCTCCCCTTCCGTATTGCGACGCCAAAGTGTCGTTGCTGAAGTATTGCAATTGGTGCAAAATTGTCCGGAATGTCGTGTAGAGTTCGTGATACTTAACTTCTGATTATTAAGAAAACAAATGAATAAAGAATATATGATAAATAATGTTTGGAAAGCAAAGCTGTAAATTCTGTCATAAATGTAAATAAATACAGAAGATTTTGAATAGCCTGGATTATTGTGTGGTACACATTTAAGTAAAATGATATCTTTATACACTAACAGTCATGAATTGGCAGTAGTTATGTAGAACAGAAAGTCACTGCTTACCTAAGTGTTAAATGCACACTCAATAACAATAACTTGAGAAGGGAGATAAGAAAGTGAATATTTCAGCTTATATGTTTGAGTGAAAAAATTTGATTAAACGCCACTTTAATGTGTTTCTGTTTGTACTTTCATGTTATCTACACTAGAATTACAATTAATCAGTGTTACTTGCCATATATTTGTCCTGAGAGAGGCGCTTTGATAAGCATATAATTATTGTGTTTCCAGCACTGAGTTATTACATGAAAGAAAACCAGTGTCGAATACATTTAAGAGTAGGTCAAAAGTCAGTTAGCAATACATGTTGATTTCGTTATCGCTGGACTAACAGATACGGTATACTTAAGGTATATGTTCGATAAAACTGATATGACCATACTATGAATCTTGAATTTTTTTTAAAATTTATATAATGTTCCAGGACCTGACAATATACCAGCTCAGGCACTCAAGTCAGATATAGATGTAACATCAAGGATACTCCACGTTTTATTCGGAAGGATCTGGGAGGAAGAATAAGTGCCGACAGACTAGAAAGAAGGACATCTTATCAAGATACCAAAGAAAGGTGATTTGAGCAAATGTGACAACTACAGAGGGATCACACTACTGTCGATACCAGGAAAAGTCTTTAACAGAGTATTGTTGAACAGAATGAAAGATTCAGTGGAGGCTCAACTTCGAGATCAACAAGCTGGTTTTCGTAAGGATCGGTCGTGCACAGACCAAATCGCAACACTACGGATCATTGTTGAACAATCAATTGAATGGAACTCGTCACTGTACATCAACTTCATTGATTACGAGAAGGCGTTTGACAGTGTAGATAGGAGAACACTATGGAAACTTCTTCGACACTACGGCGTACCAGAGAAACTCGTCAACATCATCCGGAACTCTTACGACGGAACACAGTGCAAAATTGTGCATGGAGGACAACTGACAAATGCATTCACAGTGAGGACCGGAGTCAGACAAGGTTGCCTACTCTCGCCTTTTCTCTTCATCCTAGTGGTTGACTGGATCATGAAGACCTCCACATCTAAGGGGATGCACGGAATTCAATGGACAAGTAGGATGCCACCTGATGATTCGGACTTCGCGGATGATTTAGCTCTCTTAGCACATACACACCAACAGATGCAAACAAAGACAACCAGTGTAGCAGCAACTTCAGCATCCGTAGGCTTCAACATACATAAGGGTACGAGCAAGATTCTTAAATACAACACAGGGAGCACCAACCCAATTCAACTTGATGGAGAAACTCTGGAACAAGTGAATACTTTCACATATCTGGGGAGCATCATCGATGAAAAAGGAGGGTCCGATGAAGATGTAAAGACAAGGATTGGCAAAGCCAGGGCAGCATTCCTATAGTTGAAAAACATTTGGAACTCAAAACAAATATCAACTAACCTCAAAGTCAGACTCTTCAATTCGAACGTGAAGACAGTCCTGCTGTATGGAGCTGAAAACTGGAGAATTACTGCAAACATCATCAGACGGATACAAGTATTTATAAACAACTGTCTACGCAAGATACTGAATGTCCGTTGGCCGGAAACCATCAGCAACAGCTTACTATGGGAGAGGACAAACCAACTTCCAGCCGAAGAGGAAATTAGGAAAAGACGGTGGAAATGGATAGGACATACACTACGCAAACCATCAGACTGCATCACAAGACAAGCATTGACATGGAATCCTGCTGGGAAACGGAAAGAGGAAGGCCAAAGAACACGCTGCGTCGAGAATTGGAAGCAGACATTAAAAGGATGAGCAGCAACTGGAAACAACTGGAAAGGATTGCTCAGGACAGAGTTAAATGGAGAACACTGGTGAGCGGCCTATGCTCCTCAGCGAGGAGTAACGGGAGTACGTAAGTAAAATATAATGTTCAGCAAGTACATCTTTTCTTGAAAAGATTTTTTCCCCATTTAACCCACCACAAACTAATATAAACGATATGTTTCTTTATGGTGTAACTAAGTTTCAAACCTTTTTTCCGGAAACAATAGAGTTCACGTTATCTTTTATGACTTATTGTCCATATGTAAGATGATTGTAATTAGTTCATCTTATTGTCTCTATCGAAAGTCTAATAACGCTCAACTACGTATTATACTATCACATTACATGTTATAAGTGTAAGGGAATAAAATCTCTTAACTATATTCAATCACTTATGTTAATAAAAGGAATTTCTGTAATTTGTTTCAGAAAAGTAAAGTGATTATTACTATCATGTTTTTACATGCAGAAAACGATTACTCAGTAAGCATAGTAAGCACTAAGTAAACTATAAAAGTAAAAGTCAAAGCTTACTGAATTGGATGATTCTACCAGTTTTCTATCACC
The DNA here is from genome assembly GCA_034768735.1 of Schistosoma mekongi. Lineage (NCBI taxonomy): Eukaryota > Metazoa > Platyhelminthes > Trematoda > Strigeidida > Schistosomatidae > Schistosoma > Schistosoma mekongi. The sequence goes on along the minus strand of CM068305.1, from coordinate 40,783,667 downwards.
CTCCAAAGAAACAATTAATTCATTGTTAACTGTCATATCTTTCATCATATCCGTTGTGCACTGTGACCATGTTGGATAATTTGAAATCTCTTGAGGTGATTGAAACTGTAAGTGTTTATCTGTCAGTGATTAAGATAGTGACAACAGTAGATAGACAATTTTTACACGAAAGTCAGGAGTTGAAAAACAGTTCATTATTTGAACATGATGAAACAATGAGATATTCTCCTCCCAATTTTTCAAAATTAAAATGAATAGTAGTTGTCTCAACATAAGCATATGAGAATTAGCAAATCATACTTGTTCCTGATCAAATTTTACAGAACAAAAATCGAATCCTTTTGAAACGCAAATACTTCATCTTTAATGGCAAAATTAAACCACTGAAACTTCAGGAATACTTTTTGGAAACCTGATATCCAGGTTCTAAACTTTCAACCAGATCTCTGAAACAGTCTGATATGAATTATATATTTTAGAAAATATATTTCATTAGTTCATTTTGTTGCTTATTCCTAACGATTACTATTTTGATTGATTTTTTTGTCCATCCATTATTATTATTACACAATCACAAGAAAACCAAAATAAATGATTACTTGATGGATCCTGATTGATTATCGTTTGTGAACATCTGAGTGTTTACGTAAGCAAAAACTGATATATTCACCACGGTGGTGAAAGGCATACCACGCTATTTTTCTGTATATGAAAGTCGGGTTTAAAACGTCTAATAGCGATTGCCTCTGCAAAGCGTAGTAATAATAGTGCTACTTGTCTGTTGACCATTTTGAATGCTCCCGTAATAATTATATGATGTTCACTGCCGAAAAGGTGTTTAGACATTCTACTTGTGAGAACGTTGCTGTTTTTCAGACATAGGATCTTGTAAACATGTTTAGAAAACCTAGCAGAAGCCCTTCGTTTAGTTCTTCCTATATACTTGCAACCACAAATACGTGTGAATTCATACGTATAGTTGAGGATGAAAGATATCAATCCACCTATGAGTGACTTATGAGCGTTTGGTGATATTCAAAGAGACTAGCTGGGTTGGAAGATATGCTCTTTTAAGTGCCGTCCTAATTCTTTCATTAATTCTTCTAGAAGTCTCGTCTCCTTTAAATGGATGACGTATGAAGACCGACTTTTTTTCACAGTCGGATGCTTTCCGATTTCAGGACTTTTGTGTTTCCGAACTTGTTAATAAACTTTTTCGAACATCTATTGTTTATAAGGCAGTTTTCAGTTACTTTAATAATTATATTATTCAAGCATAGCATCCTGTTTCTTATGTAGCCACTCAGATGTTCACAAACGGTGATCAATTTCGTTCAGGATCCATCAACTAATCATTGATTTTGATTTTGTTGTGATTATATAACAATTGCCTTGCTTAACTTCCTCAGCGATTACGTTATTCCTCCCCCCCATCTTCCTACTCCTAATTTGTAGCAATATAAATACCCGTTAAATTTAACTGTAATTGTAAAAACATCTGGTATTTCTATTTTAATCATTATGACTTTTATTTTCATGCAGAACATTCATCTCGACCTTGATAAATAAAGTATTTCATACGTGTAATTCAATATCGTTCTTTGTAGTTTTAGACTGATTGTAGTTGATAATAAGCTTCTAAATAAATTAATGAATCCAATCTATTCTGTAAATTTTGTCCTTGCTTTATTCAAGCCTATAAAGGGATCCGGTTGCATTAAACTATAAAGGACTTATGAAGGTGTCAGCTTAAAGCATGCAGTTCTAAACTGGATGAATAAACCATGTTTTATGTTATTCAAAAACTTTTCTGTTACATTATTCGTTGTTGGATAAAATTGAACAAGATAAATACACGTATCGAAATAGTGAGTAATGAAGAATCTAGTTATTATCATTATCAAGATGACAACTGTAACCAACTTCAATTTAACAACCAATTATTAGACAATTAAAGTAAAAACCACACCTTAATATGGAGTTAAAGTGCATTTTCGGGCGTTAGCAAACCATCAAAACATTCTATTACCGAACAACAACACCGGCACAAGTTGATAACCACCCACGATGATTTGTAGGTTTTTCTAGGCAGATCAGAGTGATGAAAAACTAAGACAGTTGTCTGAAAAGTTTGGAGTCATGCTCATGCATGATACGTCCAGGTTCGTTTGTCAAGACTAGCTGGATTTATTCAACTAACTGGTTGATAACTTATCATATATTTGACAAACACTTTACATATCATTTAATATTTCCCTAGTTTTCGGATGAATAACTGACTTGAATATTGCTATTTGTTTTATCGCTGAAAACTGGAAGTTACCATTGCTGAGTTATGATAAACTGTGGATCATCAGATTATCGTCGACATTCAAACTGTTTATGAGTGAGAGTATTGGACAGTTAGTCTCATTATGTGCCGGATCTTTTGAGTAAGATTTTTCAGCTCGCATGGATACTTCTGATGTTGTTTAGTCCTTTGAGTTAGGTGGTTTAATTACAGACGTTTAATTATTCTCTGGTAAAAGTCGGAACGTACTTCAACGCATACAACCATCTATCTTAGAAAAGGCGATAATATCAAAAGATTCTTGACAACAGCCAAGTGAAGGCTCATTTTTAATAATATAAAAGATCTTTGAATTCAGTAAGTTCTTTATTCACTAGAAGTGAACAATTGTTTAGATAAGTGTCCTGAAAATTATTGATACCGCATAGCTATGCTCACACTTAGTGGTTTCATGAAGTGTCATTTTTTCCATTTGAACCTTAGTTGAAATCTAAACAAAACTGCATCCCTGTTGAACGATATTAAAACTTAAACAAATCAAGATTTAGTTGTGTCAAATCATGTTACATTAGCATAGTTCGATATCATTTAAATAAGTACTGAAAACTGGAAGTTACCATTGCTGAGTTATGATAAACTGTGGATCATCAGATTATCGTCGACATTCAAACTGTTTATGAGTGAGAGTATTGGACAGTTAGTCTCATTATGTGAAACCATCAATCCACCGATAAAAATTTAAAAATCAATAAAAGCTATGTTAACTACTTACCTATCTCATTGAAATTACTCGCAGGAGTGAATGCGAATGAAGGATCTTTTGAGTAAGATTTGGTTTCACTCCAGATAAGCAAAGATAAATTACCACTATCTTGATCTATGCACGATCGACTTCTATCCAGTGTTCCATAATTCATTAATGGATCATAGATTGGTTTGACTTCATCACCTCGTACATGCACCATCTTCCTTGTTGATTGAATTCTATTATTATCATTACTGATTTGTTGATCACATTCATTGCATAAATAAAGTTCGGTCATTCTATCGAAAAACCAATTTTGATTTTCAGTATTCAATATTCCACATTGTACACATTGAGGAGCTAGTAGATTATTTTATGGAAACAGAACAATAACAATTAAAAGGTAGTTGTTAGTTGTTTTAAAAAAGGAGGGAATTTTTCAGAGGAAAAATTATCCACAGGTGGACGTTATCTTGAACAAACGTTTAAATTTTTGTTTAGATTCCTTCAAAAAAAAACGTGTTTGATTACTCACCAATCAAATAAATTTCGTCAATAAACTGTGCAATGGTGTCTTCTCATTTATAAACCTACCAAAACTCATCTAAACCATCCGCTTGCATCTTTGTAAGTGTTTTTCAACAATTTCCTCTTAGTATTATGTGTAATTTCTAGTTTTCTTAAGCTCTAGATTTGTGAGTGTGAATATTTTATTTAATTTTGTGTTTTTAAACGACTTGAATTACACTAAAATGTAATCTCCTTAAACTCGTAAAATTAGTAGATTATCGGGATTTCGGTACTAGAAATGTGACAAGTAAGTTATTCTAAAAGACCTGGTTGGCAGCGAGAATAAGCCTTCAGAATACTACCTATCCTTATCCCAGAAGCCAATCAACAGCAACAACACATATAATTGTAAGCGTATATTATTCAGTCAGATAAAATACTTGATAATACAACGAGTGCATCAGCAACACATGTTCAAGTCTGAAATAATAAGTTAACAAACAATATTACTTCGTTTCCCAATCGTCATGACTAATTCTACACTGGAATTATGAAAGTTCAACAATGGACGACGATTCAACCAAATAATATTGTCTATGCATCAGCTTCTTTGAGAGAATACATTGCATACATTACAATTATTAACCTGTTATTTTAGAGCTGACAGAGTTAGTAACAATGGCATACAAACACTGTAATTTGTAAACTGATTGACTCATTACGTATGAGTAAGATTTTTCAGCTCGCATGGATACTTCTGATGTTGTTTAGTCCTTTGAGTTAGGTGGTTTAATTACAGACGTTTAATTATTCTCTGGTAAAAGTCGGAACGTACTTCAACGCATACAACCATCTATCTTAGAAAAGGCGATAATATCAAAAGATTCTTGACAACAGCCAAGTGAAGGCTCATTTTTAATAATATAAAAGATCTTTGAATTCAGTAAGTTCTTTATTCACTAGAAGTGAACAATTGTTTAGATAAGTGTCCTGAAAATTATTGATACCGCATAGCTATGCTCACACTTAGTGGTTTCATGAAGTGTCATTTTTTCCATTTGAACCTTAGTTGAAATCTAAACAAAACTGCATCCCTGTTGAACGATATTAAAACTTAAACAAATCAAGATTTAGTTGTGTCAAATCATGTTACATTAGCATAGTTCGATATCATTTAAATAAGTACTGAAAACTTGGAAGTGTTAGATTATGATTTGGTTGATTTTAATATTTCTCAATTAACTCTCCTGATGAAGATGTAACCGTCAGTCCATTGACGTAAATGTTGTGCATCCGCGTTAACCCATGCAACTCATCTCTTGCATTAAGAAATGTTTCTGTTAGCCCGAAAATTTTCACTAATCCCTTCGTTTGATTGATTACTCAGCTGATTTCTGTTCATAATAATAACCTCGTTCAAAGTAATCTTATAACGGCTGGTCATTTTGAAAGATATATTTCTCTAGTATTACTTGTACCACAAAACGTTAGACAATGTATACGAGCTCATACTATATCCACCATGAGTAAGACTTTAAACACTAATCTAGTTAGATATATACTGCTTTCTACTATTAAGTTCATAAATTCCACTTCAGTTAATAACTTCCATATTTCAACAAGAAACCGTTTATTTTTTGTACACAGTAGACACACCCACAGAACATGTACATACTGACACGTAAAATTAAGTATACAAGCACAGTGAGTAAAGCTAGTCATTATAATAATTATTCTAAAACTTATTTCAGTAAACCAGTTGCAAAATATAAGCAGGAATATGCTTGCTATTTAGGTCGAACTATAAAAAATACATATTTCCCAGTAGAGACTACCTTGTTCATCTGTTCATCTGATTACTATTGTTTCAGTTACTTGTTCTCTTTACAACTTCAGTGTCTACTTACCTAGCTAGCTAACTTATTTACTAACTAACCAGTCTACTTGACTTAATTTTAGTTATACTAGATGGAGTGAAATACTGTGGTGGAGTAAGTAAACGACAAACAGAAAAACAAAGAGAAGAACTCGACGAAAAATAAACACAGGAAAATATGCAGCCATGTATACGTATACATATTGTTGCATTGACATGGACGAGATTTGTGACCGCTGTCATTGTTGTGTTTGTTCGGCTTATCAGTACCAGTAAGTAAACAAAAAATGAACTTCATATATTTATTGAGGTGGGCGGTGATTATTAGAATAGCGGTGAGATTACTGTTGTTATGACCTAAGGTACAAATTATGTTCTCATCTGATTTTTAGTTATGATAGGCTATATTAACGCTAGTGAATAATTGGCGTAGGGGGGGGGTAGGGGAGTAATTGAAGTATGTCGCGTAAACGAAAAGAAACTAAAAGAACACAATAATAACAACTAACGAACAATTATATATTCCATCGCTTCACTTCTCCTCTACAACCTACCGCCCCACTTTTGTAATGAGTACATGATGACATATCCATATATTCAGACGCAAACACAGAAAACATACACAGGGAAAACTGAGACTACATAAAACTTCGTTTACAATGGGACAACAACATATGCTGTGTTTATTAAGGCAAGCAACTGCTATTTCAGGACTTAATTCATTCGAGAATAGAAAAATATTGGAATGGTAAAAAACAGTCTTGTTAAATAAAGCCATTCCTACTAGTGAGTATATTAATAATGACGAAGTTACTGACTATTTACTAAGTTATTTTTTTATTGTCTCACTAATAAATCAACCAAAAAACTACTTACAATTTAAAAGTAGTTAATATCACATAAAAATTCATTTTTGTACAAAAAGGAACTCGTAGTAATTGATTTAAATTGGAAATCACTTATGAAGAAGAGTCGTTTTAGGTACTCCAACGCGAATCATTTCCGTTACGACTCTAACTACTAAATCTGTGCTACATATTGACAATTTATAAATGTCAGCTGGTAGGTGTGAACTGTTTTTTAAATGAAACAATTATATCCGTCAAATATCAATGACATCTTGATATCAACACCAGCTCATTTATAGTTGTATACGTAAGTTTTGCGTGAAAATATTATTGGAGATCAAAACATTACTTGTCTCTGTTGATTAAACTGATTTTCATGATACTGTAATCAAATCTTATTGCTAATTCGACATTCTTAATAGGGTCTGAATTTGCTTATTGCACATATCAGAAGCCTTTGGGGTTCGGATCAATAGCTCTAGTTTGTGTATTCGAAAGGAATATGTAGCACCCCTATCGCTCCCTTAGTCAACTGAAACTTAACAAGTGATTCAATAAATTTTGCGTATCTATTAATTTTCGTTATTTTATTGTCCCGTCTTGTTTATTGTTTCCTCCACCTATTTTATCAGAATTGTCTATTCACATCTTCATTTTTGACAACTGTTATGTTAATAAATTTATTTTAATAAGTAGGAATTCTACCATCGGGTGCTGGCCCAGTGATGCAGATGGTTAGGCGATCTTCAACCAGAAACCTCTGGGACGAAATGTACAGTGGGCACCGCCTAGGAGTTTCGTACTAGGACGAAACAGTTTTTAAGCGCTTCTTGGTTTTCATTGGTACTCTCGAAACAGTAAGCTGCAATGAATTCAATCAACTAGAACCTATCTCAAAGAGTTTTAACCTACTTCCTGAATTGAAACATTTATTCGAGTTATTTTATTATTCTTATCATCACTACTAGTGCACCTGTCCTTTGATTAACAACTGGCACTTCTATTTCGCTGTCACTAACGTTTCATAAATTGCCTTGATTGGCCTATTATTTCTCATATTACCATATAACTATTACTGTGTATAAGAGTAAAGTATGATGAAAATTTAATTGAAAACAATATTGTCACTTATGTGTGTTGTTTTAATTCTTAAGTTAGGTAGTAAGGAGATAATCGCTCGTATTTCCATCAAGTGATCAGGTATATTCGGTGATAGCACTAAAGTTGTTTAAGTTAAGCACAATCTTAACATGTCAGAATAGAAATGTTTGTGAAGGTCATTAGTCGAATCACGGGTAAACACAATATACACATGAATATTTCTGGAACATAAAATATAAACCAGATGCGGTATGTATTCATGAAACACCGTTGATATTTCTATTTTAATGCATATTCAATGACTTCAAATAAATTGTAGAAGGTAGTGAAGAAGATTCATCATAAGTATTCTAGTAGCTAAAAATATTCAATGGTAACCAGTTTATCAAAAATTGAACATAATTAGATTCACTTTAGGACGTTGTATGTTTCACAATAAATCGACCTAGCCAACTAAATGAGATAAAAAAAGACATACTGATAAAATTGTCTGATAATTTACGGATGGAACAACTTCTTATACAGTAATTGTATCCTTCATGAGTACATGAATTATTGAAAGTAATCGACATACTAGATTTTGGCCAGATAGGATCTGGTTAAGTCAGAGAGAGTCAATGAAACAATACGTGAATTATGGATCGTAACAAATATGAAATGATAAGTTACTGTATGTTAAAGGCAGATTGGTAGCTGAGTATTTAATTTCTAAGTAGTTTGGCAGACAAGGCATAGAGTGGATAACGTACATAACCGTTGTACCTGACGGCGAGTAGCATAGTTACCATTCAAAAAGTAACACTCGCTATTCACAATACGACAATCAGAATTTGGCTATTGAAAGGCTGATTTTCAAGCAATTTTCACTTCCTATATTCTTTTTTTATCAATATCTGTTATCAGCTGCAAAACTAACGAAAGCCAGTAAGTTCAAAATAACGACTGGTTCAAATTCAAGAATTTTCTTACAGGTTTCTCTATGGGATCACGTGAAGCTTAGATAACTAATAATTTTAAGAAACACAACCAAATTATGAGCTTCATAATTTATGTTGACTGCAAAACAGTATTCTAAATTATAATCTAATTCAATTAACCAATATTTGCTTCGGAAGAGTTAGTAGAAGAATATAAAGATCCGTTTCATATTTATACTATAACTATGTCTGGAACAGGTTTATAGCTTTTGTTTCAAACATGTTTTGAATATATTCAGAATGTTAGATAGACCAAGTTGTCTGATTTCCAAGTAAGAATTGTGCATAAATAGCATTATCTCGCCATTTTCCATCAAAAGTCAACAGCCTGTAGACATCGTAAATTAAACTATGTTGTCTAAACGAAATAATGTGTAGTATAACAATAATTAAATGATGTGTTGCTACGCAGTGCTTGGTGTACACGGTTTTAATTACTGATTAAAACTTGAATTACCTAGTACTTACTATCAAGATGTCTCAACCCTAAAAGAAATCATAGGGGATGTAAATAGCCAAGAAGTAAAATTCATAGTGCAGAATGTCACTCTTTATTAGATTTGCCAAACTATGCTCATTTTTCTGAACATTTTCTGAAAAACAAACTCTACCCAACATAATATCTTAGCATCAGATGAAATAAATTGGACATGAATGTAAAGTGAATTCACCTGACGAACTGAGACAAATCACTGGTACACATTATACTCAAAATATACTATTATTCACCTTTAATGTTTACTTTGACATAACATTTCTTATACATCGATAAACATAACTGTACTCAGCCTACTTTATTAGCATCATATAGACGGAAACAAATTCACACGAGACATACTGGATAACAACACGATATTGTATTGGGAAGATAAAAAAATTAGTTCATATGTAATATTCGTTTGCATGAGGGAGTTAACGATAAACTCATCTTTGAAATCTCGCTTATCAAGAGAAAAGTGGTGTCATAGAAGGTAAATGAAGGACATAATTCATCGGAAAAAAGGAAACTATGCATTGTATGAAAGCAGTTTGGCAACATGGAACTAATATTATTACTTCAAGAATTCTGTTAAATACACATGTCTATACCGTAAAAATATTTTCTCTTATTGTGTACAATTACGTTATATCATTTTCAGAGTAACTTACTTTAGAAGAATGCGAATCCATCATTATTGATTGACGTATATGTATTCGGAAACATTTATCAGCGTATTTAAAAAATGAAACATCCTGATGACCGCGTACACAGCTAGTCACTGTATGTTAACATAACCGTTAAGTAATGTGCATGTTTTGATCAATCATTTAATATATTGTGATTACATGAGGTGTGCATTTTATTTTAAAGCGTCGGAGATTTCTTGTTTGTTACAACTCTTTCAGTGTTATACACAGAGCTCTTATTAATAACTGTATACAGTTTAGAGAGACAGACAGCCAAAAGAGAAATGAGTAGTTTTATACTTTATATAATTCGTCTCACTTTTGCGTATGAAGTTGGCTAGGAAGTGCTCAAACCTATTCTGAGATCTATTTCCAAATACAACCCTGAAGATTTTCACTTTGAGAATTGCATACTAGCAACCTGACTATATGTCACTTCCTTAATCATTATCCAAAGAAAGTGAAGGTTTTATGAGTTAAAATGCTATTCAATAATTCGTAAACTGCACATTTTAAAATAACCCGTAGAATGTTTTTAGAGCCCTATCTAACTGAATAATCATAAAAAACACTCCTGAATATCATGAAATGATACTATAAGTGGAATTCTATCAAAAGTTTTTTATGGAATTTCACTGTAATTTAACTTATTTATCAAAATTGGACGTCAATGACAATGATAAAAAATCCTACAGTATAAGTTCAGATTTGAACGGCAATTGCATACTGAATGTCTGAAGTGGTAAGAATGAAATCTAGTGATAAATAAATATGCAACAGTGAAGACTCTAGATAATTTTATGACTTCGTATCCCGTGTAATGAATGGTTTGATGGTCAACCTTTTGCAATAATGGACTAACCCATTGCACAGATTAATTTCCAGCAATAAGTAGCCAACTTCAAAGAACATAAACGCCATACAAACACATCCAAAGGCTATTTCAGCTTGAAATTTGATGAGTGGCACCTTTATACTCATAACAAGATAATAGAAACTTGTCGAAACCAAAACTATAGTAGATAATGCAATAATCTATTAGTTCATATTTACACAATCTTTACCAATCTGTATATATATAAATATATACCTAGCTCAATAGTGACAAACTCCAGGATGTTCCTAAAGTTCTAGTGATAAGTCGTGACTGACGGGGTTCAGACAAGTCGGAAGTGAGATAGTTATCAGTTATGTCACTAATGGCTTACTATATTAAAGGTTGACGGAAATGGGAATTCTACCATTAAACACCAGCTAGCTAGTGGCCCGAAATGTTGTAAGTTCTTCCTAAAACCTGGAAGCCATGGGTTCGACCCAGTGGCAGAATTGAATGCATGAGCCACTTAGGAGCCTCATACTAGGACGAAACAGCTGCTACGTGCTCCCTGGTTTTCAGTGATATCCAGCTGAAATAAATGACACGAATATAAACAACTAATTATATTTGTTTATTCGCTGATAACTTTTCACTACAACCAGATAAGTTTTATCTCACAGAAAAGAAGACAAATTGAAAGAGAAATAACCAGAAAGCGAAAGAAAAGTGATTGGAAGGGAACAGTAGATTTTTTCACGCCTTTATCTAAAGTATTTTACAACGGAACATCACTTATCATCTGGCATGCATGCAAACATGAAAATTATTATCATCGTATAAATTCTGTATATGTATTAGTTGGTATTGTAGTATTGCCTTCGTGTGTGTATACAATTGGTGATCTACATTGAGTACATAACGTCTGTTTACCTATCCTTTTTGTTTTTTTCTTTTCAGGCGTTTTCTTTATTTTAATGAGGTACTGGGGGGGGGTTAGAAGTACGAGTACAGTGAAGTATCATTCTTGTCACCCTGATAAATAAACAATCCTTCTACTTGTTAATGATGTCTAGCTGCCAATACAATGATAAAAAGGTTTTAATTTAGTTAGATAAAATGCATAGCTACACGCTTCTAAGTAAATGTGCATATTAAACGAACGTGTTATTGGATAACATATTTGCATGATAGAAATACAGACTAAATATGGTAATAAAATAAACCTTGTCCTCTTAAAACTCAAAATATAGCAACAATTACTATCTGAAAAACCACCTAGTAGGCGTGTATACGAATGCGTCATTTTGTGCAAGCTGAAATTTATGTGATAAACAAGTGCTCAAAGATGCATGCTACTTGTTATTTAATATCCACTCATCTTTTCACATATTCTCAATAATTCATGAACTTGTACGCTGTGACAGTAGTGTTAATGATGAATTGCACTTTATATGAACAATTCGTAGTCTCTTAGCTCCTGTACTTAAATGTTAGTAGTAGTTCACTATAGCTTACTGTATATAAATATGTTAGCCGACAGTAAATCAGTATAACTACCGTAGTAACAAGATATGGTTACTGACAAAATTTACAGCTAAATATCATGTTACTTGAGAGCCTTATTCATAATCTACTAAAATGCCACATGCTTTCAGTATCCTGTTGATTGTTAGGCCCAGAAATTCGTACTCCAGTCATTCGATGTTCAGATAACGTTTGTAGAATTACCCAGTCACTTCCATGTCTCAGATATAATCGATAGACATCGACAAAGTGCACAAACATGTAACCAATGCACTCGATAATACTATGAAATCTCATAAATTTAAGGGTAATCCTGTAGAAAAGATGAAAATTCTTCTTGTGCTTGTTTCCAGTCATAAAGATTGTGTCAACCTCAAGTAATGATTGTAAAATATAGTGAGATAACTCTTAAGGCACCCATACTGGATATAGATTAGCTAGTAATCTAAACTAATGAAGTGAATATTCTCTTTTCAGAGTGATCGATAATAACATGAGTTAGTTTTCGACATGTTGCATTATGTGTTTCTACCTGGCATGCGTAAACACATGAAATAATTTTCAAGCCCATTCATAGCCTTTTTTGTAGCGAAAATTCAGATTTTAGGAAATCACTTGTAAATTGCCGTCATACTTTGAAAGAAAGTTTCTGATAACAGTTAATTCTAGTTGATCTTAAATTCCAACATAAGACTGCTAGAACAGAAATTGAAGATAATCCAGTTAAACTACTGATTTCACTCTATTCAAATAGTTAGGAATTTCAATTCTTCTTATACTGTTGTATATTCTATGAATAGTACACCATTGTCACAACGAAGTATGAAAATTACAAACTGTTTTTTCGATCATTTCTTCTTATTTTGAAGTATAACAAGAATATCAACATGACGTAATTGCCAAATGATTTGCCTAGCAAAAAATATTAGTTTTCACCACTATTTTGATCATCGGTACCATTCAAATAGAAAGGAGCTTTCAAACGAAACAGTAATGATTTACCTATAGCCTTGGGATTCATTTCTGTGATTAATCAATGAGATATTGTAATAAGTGGTTCGAGGTTGCACACACTAATCAGGAATCATCAAGTCAGTCAATTGGAGAAGTACTGGGAACTATATCGAATAATGACTAGTCAGGTTACACTAAACTAAATAATGTCAATTTAAACAGATCATGTCTTAACTGAAAATTACTAGTTATTCTCTCTAATTCCTCTGTAGTGGAATTCGTTCAGAAAATTATCGATAATTGGACACTTGAAAAAATTCTTAGTATATTCCATCGACCTAATTAGTATTGATATCACATTAACTTCTATATTGAGCCACCAAAGTTCTAAGTGCTACAGAAGGCAAAATTGTGATTGCATTCATAGTGATAAAATGATTTTAGTTACTATATATTACAACATCAGGTTAAGTAAAATCATATGTGACATAATTGAGAAAATGATCATGAAAAGGAAATGTGAACGGAAACGCAAAAGCGCTTGCATCTGAAGTGTCATGAGTTTCAAGGACGCTAAGGTAAATACCTTATACAATGTAAATTTATCTTCCACCGTCATATAAATTACCGGTTTTGATAACTCGTATATATATGAGCATTTATACATTTTGATAATAACAAACACTTAAGCTCATTTCAATTTAGTATAGTTTCGAAGTTGAAAGGTGCTACCAGACACAGCATCAACAGTATCCACCATACTAGTTATAGTTATTTATACTTACGCCATAGCATTATGTGCGTAATTAAACGTTTAAAAAAGTATGTACGTTTATTACATATTCATGTCATCTTACTTTTATCTACTGGTATTCAGTTTTACTAATTAAGATTACAAGAATAAGCGTAATAGAAGAATAATGAGTAAAGAGAAGATAACCTAAAAATAAGCACCAATTTGATAACGTGATGTGACTAATCTGTAAACTGCTGTCAGATTCAATGTGCACGTTGATAACTACACTCACGATATTACTTTTACTGTTATATATATATATATATATATATCATAATATAGTAATAACTGACTACTGTCTATCACGGTGGTATAATTTATTGTGTATACACCCAACATTAAAGTGGTGCACATTGATAAACTGCCTTCAACACCAGCACAAATCATTATATTGAAGAATCTTAGGTAAACATTGATTTCAAAAATTAGGTAAATAATCAAAATTTGATATAACTGAATACTCAACCCATCCTTGGTGAATTTTAAACTGCTTTTGGAAGTATTGCATTCTCTGAGCTGGATGATTATAGTCGTATAGCTTTCATTGCCTTTTTGGACATCATCAGCGCAAATTTCGTAAAGTGCACTTTTGAGTGACATAAAGGATGCATATATGCCCTTGAATAGACTGACCTTCAGCTTCTTCTTTGGTACAGTTATCATCCTTTTTTAGATAAATACAAAATAGTGAACGAAGGCAATATTTTGACACTGTTTACTGATTTACACTTAATAAAGGTATGTGCTATTACTTATATGAAAACTAGATAAAACCTTTAACAGAAATGTAATTCAAGTCAACAAATTCTGGATGACTGATACATTCAATATTATTTACCGTCATCGTACGACAGGACTTATATGTTGTGATTGTAAGTGTGAAATAATAGTCTATGGGAAATATTATTTGAGCTATTGTGAGGATACAAAACAATTTTCTAAAAAAATTTCAGTTCCATTATGGTTATTTGTTCATGAAAACTATGCTCAAGGATCTGTATTTTTTCTCAAAAAAATGAACTGATTCTCCTGACTGGTTTATATTGTTGACAGGAAATAATATTTTACTTTTCAATCAGAGGTGATGTTTCTTTCTCTTTCAAAAACTCATTCGTGTTCAGTAAAGTTTAAACTATCATTAAAACTTGCCTCCTTCTCATTCAGTGTGATCAGATCGATCACTTCATACCTTATAGACCTGTTCTGTCTTCAAAGTATGTTTGAGTTTTGTTCAACATATTTGTGTAATCGACTCCATTTATCACAAGTTCCCCAGTGATTGATATTTTTTTTGGAATTGCTTCAGTAACATTTTATTATACTATTAGGCAGAAACCTTGGTACAATATATAATCATCTACATGCCATACTATGCATTTTGATAAAAAAATAAACATGTATTTCGCATCCGTTGAACATAATATGGTATTTCATAAGCCTATGGACAGGGAATTCTGTTTATAAAGCTAAGAGTTTTATTGGCGTAAATGAGTTAGTGCAAATGTAATGCAAATTATGCCTTCTATGATGGCAATGAAACGATTGACTAACTAGCATTCATCTACCAATCACGCTGCAGGTCAGCCCGCTCTATCTCACTTCACAACATTGTTTCACTGGCACTATGGGTGAAATTTGGAAGAAGACTACAGGTTTACATTATTAGTATTTCCAAAGCCAGTTCACGTGTCAAGCCATTACCGAACGGGTAATGTTGCTATAAGAGTATCGGTCAGACTGAATAAACTGAGATGACTGTAGTATAAGTTACTGACATTAAATCACAAACTATCAACTGTTATACAGTTGTCAGAATAAAACCTGGACAGGGAACCACTCAATAAGCTGAATAACTTTTAGTCTTGGAAATTATCTGACTTCAAAAAACTTAATGGATTAGTGATTCAAATGTATCTATTTACCCTCTTTTGAGTTTCAAAATCCTGTAACACGTTCATCTAATTTACTCATCCATTAATGTCTTTGGTGTATGTTTCAATATCTTCTTCCTTTATTGAGATTTTTCTCTCCTCAGTATTTCATAATATGATCAAACAAACAGGTACACCATTCTGGATGGTTGTATGTGATTGTTCTAACCAGATACTTTGTGTCATACTTAGACATAAAACGGATTGCTGTTACCGGAAAATTTAGCAATATATTGCTTTCAATAAATTAAAGCAAACAACAGTCTTAATTATGAGCTGAAATTACATTTTTTACCTAATTGGTAACAATGAAACTAAATAAGTACAGTTTTATGTATTAGACTTCAAGCCACAAGATTGGATGTTACTGTTATTGATACTATTCAGATGTCCCAATCTAAAAACTCGTAACTAATGTTTGCTTAATCTAACCACCAAGTTATTACCGCTCAGTTAAGTTGCAGCCTCAAATTTCCAGTTATGAAATTAACACCATATTTTCCACACAAGATTTAGTACACGTCTTGCAAATTTTTAATCGTTCTTATATAGCAAAATGAAGTATATGCCTTTTTAGGCTAATTCTAACCCTGTTTGCTTTTATTCATACATGCAATATAAGTGATCATCTTAAATAGGATCCGACAATGTTAGCACCTAATTTAGTTTATATCTATATCAAGGCCTCTGTTGAACAATCACCAGATTTTTGTCTCATATAATGTAATGACACAACCTGATACAGGTATTTGTTGTTGAATGATTTAACATATATTCAGTAAACTATTCAGTATTTCTATATTTTCACTAACTTATAGCCACGTGCTAACAAAAGTTCGTAATAGAATTCAGTCATTTAACAAAGTAATTAGACATCCTAAATAAAAATTTATAAAAATCTATCTCAAATTACAGAAAGAAATACCGAACGATTAAAAGTTGCAACAGAATTAGTAATCGAACTGAATAAACCACATTACTTACTTTCATGAAATGAGGGCCGTTTGTCTATAGTCGCTTGGGAGGAATAATTCATACTACGTTTATTGAACACCGAATGAGATTCACATGAATGACGATTTTCTGCAAGCTCTTGCTGTTGGTGGTGTTGCGCATTTATCATCATTAAATGTTTAGGCATCCACTTGATACTCTCCGTTGGTGTTGGAAGATGAAGAAATAGCTGTTGCTGTCGTTGTTGTCGTTCCTCATCATGGGATTCAAATATATCAGTCAAATTACATTGTTGTCTATAAGTACATTCTACAGAATTAATTTGTGCTGTTAAGTATGGAGTAATCTCTGTTTGAATAAAACACTGCTGTGACTGTTGCTGCTGATCAGATGCTAGTGGTGACACTGAAGAAGTAGAAGAACATGATGAACAATAAATAGTTGAAGTTGAATTCTGAGCTTCACATTGCATCATACAAGAATCGGTAGTAATCTGAGTATGGTTTACAAAGTTTGTGACAGGTTTTTCCATTTGCGGATATTCACAGTTATGAATCGGTGGAAGAGAGGAAGAAGACGGGAAAGATGTCGGCAGCGAAAATGAGGAGCTGTATATATCAGAATAATGGTTGAAAATCGGAGATTTAATGACTTCTTTCATTGTATTGTTCACATCAAATGGTTCTTCAAATTTTGCTGTATTGTTTCTATTCATGTGGTTATTTAACAACCATAATGAATTTGTATTCGGACAAACTATTTCACTGTCCTTAAAATCATCAAGCTGTTTACTTTCGTTATTGTTTTCAATTTTAGTTTGGTTATTATTTGCCCTGATTTCGGTAATACAGCTCCCTTGGAGACATTCCGATGTATCCTCTGAAAGTGAGGAGTTCAGTCTTGCACCATTATGTGGGAATAATGTATTGACAGTTGAAACTGAAGGTAGGGTTGAATACCATGATGATGGTACTTCAACATATCGGTTTCTGACTAACTGGTTACAATTAGATAAAAGTTTAAGAAGATTTGGATTTGACTGATTAATGTGATAGGCGTTGTCAGTGTAATCAGTTTGGTGATAATTGATGTTATTATTGTTTTCTTTACTGTATTCACTATTAATTGTTTCCATATCACCACAGCTACCACTATCTTCATTCGACATAGCTTGTTGATTTGTGAACAACTCGATATTATTCCTTATATTAAGCTGAGATGTAAAAAACTTCTCATCAGATTTCAGTGAGTTTTGCGAAGAATTACCTGGAGATGAAACTGTAGGCAAAAATGAATTAGCATATGTCAAATCATAGTGTACATTATTCAAGGCGTCAGAGAACGAATTTGAGGGATTTGATAAAAAGGTAAGCTGGTGAAATGGGTTGTGATTATTAGTAGAACTGTTTGTAGATAAAATTGAATTATAATCTATCCCTAATGTATCACAGTCTGCGCAATCATTTACACATAGTGGTGAACACACGGAAGGAGAATTTTGTTTGTAACAAGGGCATTGATAGGGAATTTCCATATCCTGACTTGAACAACTCGGAAAAGATAGTTTATTTTTAAGTTCTGAATAGTGATATCCCTCTGGACTACGAATATTTGAATCAGCCATACTGTTTGAGGAACACGGTTTTATGAATGTAGTAAGTGGGGATAAATTTCGGATTATGTTATTCTCAGTATACCATGATTAAGATGACCAATAATTCGTTGTACTTGTTTATATCGAATTACAGAATTAACTTGTAACGTAGGCACTTGCGTTATTCTCTTGAACCTCTTATCTATTGCGTTTGATTGGGTTAATTGGTAGCCTGTTAACAAGTAACTCAGTTAGCTAGCCACGTCTAACCTATAAATAAAAAAAAAGAATATTTGTGTTAGATGGACTGTAAGAAATCGTTTAAACTGAAGATATATTCTTTAAATTCTAGATTAGTTAAAAAAAAGAGGATTGGTGTAAACCACTACTCTTCACCAGTGTACCTATTTTATCCAACTTAAGTACATTGCCATCAAACCATTAATTTACACATCAACGTCTCCGTCTTAGAACAATAATGAATGCAGTTTTGTGATAAATTATGAGTGTTTTTACGTTTAATTCATAATTAGTTGGCCACCATATTGTAGTTTTTGGTGGCAACAACTTTTTGGAGTCATGGTAACCGTTCACTTCAATGCATTTTGTGGCTCAGTTAATTCAAATAATCAATTTTATAGAGAACCGCTAGCTGTTTCAATAAACGCTGTATGCATTATTTTGATTATATCTGGTAAATTACACTGATGAAGTATTTTAAACTATTAGTTTTAAGTAACTGTCTAATAATGATGGTGTAAATTATTGGCGATTAAGATTTGTCGGCACTTTTATAAATCAATTCCTCTGATTCTAGACAATTATTATTATCGTGTAATAACTCACTCTTTATAAATGAACGATTTGTTGTTTTGTTAATCAGTAAATTAGGAAAATAAATCATATTTTAAAACCAGACAAGGTTGATTCAATTGTAGATTCTATACTCAAAACCAAAATTGTTCGCACTCCTTATTTTTCACTTAGTTTAGTTGAAATATTGAACTGTCAGTAATTCAAACGAAATCAATGTTTCGTATAACATCACTTGTCTATTATTCAGTTCTGGTCTTATGTATTAGGTGTTCACTAATAACGACACTTAGACAAACATATCACACATCTGCGACATTTCTTTGTAAAGCAGAGAACATTAACAATTAAGCATAAGGGTGATATTGGTTATTCTATTAATTGTTAGACACATGAGGAACTTAAACGAGAGGGAGGGAATGAGTGAAGGGATACAAATGCTTTACGCTTACACCTTGTTGCTCTTATGTACGAACACTAATAAGATAAAATGAAATTGTTGTCCTTGTATGTAAAATGCTTGAATATTACCATATCAGATAGTAAATAGTCATTATAATTTCATATTAATTTCAAATAGGCAATCTCTGCACACGGTGTAATTTGCGCATTTCTAAAGAACTACTGTACTCACATTTTCCTAACTGATAGTATTAATTACTATAATGATGAGAATTACTTAACTTAGTGATATGTAGGAACAAAAATACTGATCTATGGTGAGCAATTTCAAACCAATTAAAATAATCACCAGTAGATAGTAACATTTTATATCACTAGCCGTAACACTCGATATAAGGATAATGGTTGAATGGTTCTGATTAGTTATAGAAATGCTAGGACATAGAGAAGTACAATAACTACATTTACACATATACCAACTATTTTACCTCTGACTATACAAAAGTTAATTGAATCGTCCAATTCATATATATATATATATTGAATGTTTTGAAGGAAGGAAGGAAATTCGATCACTAATGATATACTCAAAAACTGAGACTAATGTCTTAACTTATTGTAGACTACACATGAAATGCACTTGTCCTACACCCGGAAGATATCAAAGTTTCAGTACGCCCACTGTCATTATCCACAAATTATTGCTGCAGGTAACTATTTTAAAGTGCTTATATATTAGAAACAAATCACGGCTGAATAGAATCAGTGGATCCCTAATAATTTGTCATTATTCTCCTCAAGAATAATCGGAAAATGGAGAGCGAATTCTGAGAATATTGGGGGGGATATTAGATAATAATAAGTTCACTGTTATTTCGAGAAGAATATTCTCTTAAAATGACTTACTCAAAATGATTTCGTAAGTAGACAGGATAGAACAAAACGGGTTAAAGGGTAATAAGTCTACTTGAAGATTTATTTGCCTGCTACTTTGCAATCTTTTACTTTTTCGTATTTATTTTCTATGTGAATCTCGTGAAGTGTTCCATACTTAAATGAAACGCAAAAAATAAACCATTTGTGGATACAGTTAATCATTTAGTGGCTTCATTCTAATATCTATTAAATTACCATGTAGTTCTGTCACTAGAAATGTTCCTTTCAATAATAAGTTGGAGCAAGGGAAGCAAACTACTCTGAATTAATAGTTTACCCATTCGATTCGAGTTAACAAGAATTAATATCTAACAGGATGTGTACTTACTTGAAAGCTTATTCACAATGAAGCTATTCTATTACAACTGTCTAAGATGTTATTATCCCCAAGACGTATGTATGAATACATGAGATGATTTTCCATAACAACAATCCACACGAATTATCTGACTAAATTACTTGCTATCGCTTTCAGTATAACGTATTTCAATGGATTAATATTCAATGAATTATGGGTATAGATATTGTGAAAACTGGCCAATCAAATCTGCAAGTTAACAAAAAATTCAGAGGTAGACATTTTTCACTTATATTTGAATTGTCCAATGACCATTATTGAAATGGACATGTTATTAATTGTTTAAATGAATCCATGCCGAATTTACGATTGGTTTATTCTGTTATAGTCCCTGTTAATAGAGTTCTCCCAGACATTGTATTCGAGTGATATGCATTTAAACTATTGATTTCGCCAGTGAATTATTTTTCTCCCCCTATAATAGGAAAATGTCTATATTCGGAAAACATATTTTAGTCAATTTTCATATCCAGGGTTTTGTTAGTAAATCACAATTCAGCTTTGAGAACACATACAAAACTTAAAGTCAATGGATTTTTCAATGATGCTTATTAGTGTGTTTTGATTAAGTCTAAAACTGTAAATATCAACAACAATGAAGCACTAGAATGAATTGTAAGTGAATTAATGATAAGTTTGATCGAATAATGTTTAAAAATTAGTAAACGAGTACTGTAGGTATCGTTGAATAAAATTATTCTCATTACAGTCAACACTTGGTGGTCATGTTATGTACCAGCTGATCTGCGTAGTATGAATCTTGTTGACAAATGACTTATTGGCTAAATTTATGAGGATAGTTATCAGAATGACGATAACTTACATAATTAATGTTTTTGAAACAAAATCACTAGTAAGTGGATTTTAGAAATACGGGACAACTGATCATAAATTAGAATCATTAGTTTCTAGTGGAATATAACACTTATGAACAAAATATTCAGCCTTAAGGGAAACTTGACTACAATTCACCGAGCTTATCTGACTGTGTTGCTGTGTAAACAATGTGTAACGTACTCAACATTCCCTTCTCATTTAATGGAGAATGGAGGTAAATCACTTATTTTTATAAAAATACTTTCACTTTAAGCTGTTATCTTCTACCTACAGAGACACATCACATTGGGTATGCTCGTTCCATTAAATTATTAGACAAATTCAAATTACGAATTTTTATGATTATAATTTGTCTAGTTAGTTCCCATAATCAACTGTTGTGTCAATAGGCAATTGAACTCAGCTATGAAATCCATAGAAACAGTAAATTATTGAAAGATAAAGATTTCATTAATCAATTATTGGGTTAACTACCAGGCTTAATTCTTACCGGCAATTTCAGTTTTCATCCTTCACTATAGGCCTTTGCACAAAGTTATATTCTAAGAATTGAGAAGAAATACCTGTTTTCACGTAAATGCATCTTAATATTTATAATTATTTAGCAAACTTCTGGTCTTATTACGCGTCTTCAGGGTGTATACCTACAGTCATAACACAAGTTTGCATAAGCCGACAAAGTGTGAAGCAGCATAAATGTATATCTAACAGTCTACACTTATTATTATTATTGTTAACTATATTAAAGTGTAAAGCCATGATAGATGATTAACACATCTCAAAAGTTTCCACCTAATTATCGTTAGATATATTACGTTGAAGGATAGCTTATAATCAGAAATTGACTGTATATTGAGAGTAATTTTAAAAACAACTAGACGAAATATCCAGTTTTCGACCATCACAGAATCTCACAGACACTTTAAAACCATTAAGATTAAACTATACTCCGGAGTTTTTGGGATATTTCTAACGATTTGAGTACATTTGTTGCATGTATGCATTCACTTTTTCATGTATGAACGTATTTGTATATGAATGAACGTGTACTTGTATGTGTGTGTATTGCATGTAGATGACAACTGTGGGGAATCTGTGGAATGAATATCTCACTAAGTACTTCATATGTTCATTGGTAATAAACGTCTGAAACTGTTTACTTCAACGAATGAATTTGTTTAGTGACTGATTGATTTAATGCTTAATGAACACAAAATTTGATAGTAATCTAACTGGGTTATTTAATGCTTACCAAGTATATAGCAATTTTAAGTGATCGTATACAACTGTCAGGTTTTCCTTGTCCTGACGAGTTGACTGTTACATAATCATTCCATTCATTACAACTAGTTACCTTAATTAATTACCGAATTCGATTGAACTCGGTTCATCAGATAATCATTTTAGACTAAAAAAATGATGAAGTATATATTTACTAACTCAGATTTGGGAATTTATTTATGAGTATAGGATGGAAATATGTAGTTTTCGAAAGATAACAGAATCTTAGCGTTTTATTTATCCGGTCATCAGACATTCAATTCCAAGGGAGTTTCCATTGAACGAAAACTATGAACGTATAGTTCAAATCACTTTAGCAACGTAACAATACCTCACTTATAGTGCAATAGTTTATACTACTTCTGTATCATCGATTAAATATGAATTACCGTTCGAATGATGAAAACTCATGATCACCTACAGAGTTTTATGATAGCAAACCTGTTCATGAGTATATCAACCTCTTAACTAGTTCGTGACGTACTCATTCATTTGTCAAACAAAAAAACTAACAAACACGATAACTAATCGACTGAAAGTGGAAATACTGAATTCATTTCCCTGTATCACCTTTGATTTATAAATTTATGAAACGTTTTAATCATAAACAGAGCAGATTGTTTCAAAACGCCACCAATAAATCTTCTCGATAATGATTATCAATAATGGAAAAGGTATAAAGCAAGAAGAATAAGATTTGCCAATTAGAATGGATTCATCAGTTTATTTCATAGCTTCTTATTAACTACGAACAGCCTAAAATTACAAGAAATGATATAGAATTATAAGTATAACATTATCTGTTAAGGATGAGATGAATCCTTTGAACAAAAATGTAATGGCTAGAACAGAGGCACTGATGTACTTATAATTGTAGTTAAGTTTGATGTGCGTTTATAGACAGTAAATTAGCAGTAGATGCATATGGAGACAGTTAATAAACAGGTGAGAGTGGGACTACGTATTCATTCCAAGGTAAACGTAAGAAAGTATTATACAATTGTAAGAAAACCAAAATAGATGACTCCATCATTATTGAATGAGTTTCTCTTACAGAACATTCATCTCAATCTCAGCAGATGAAGTATGTCGAATATATTTCATTTTGTAGTTTTAGGCTGTTTGCAGTTGATGAGAAGCCTTGAAATAAATTGGTGATTCTATTCTTTTCTGGAAATGTTGTCCTTCTTGAATTGTTCAAATTTATAAAGAGATCTGGTTGTATAGAAAAAGGCATGATTGGAGAGAAAATAGCTCAATATCAAAGATTCCATGGATTTCATGCAATTTGAAGCATACAAACGTGATAATTATATTTAACTTTTCAAAGCAAACTAAGATTGACAATACACTCTAAGAGTATCAATGCATAATCAAACAGTAATTAATTTTTTATCAGGTATAGTGGAGAGTGTTGAATCTGAGGTTTTATATAAATCACTGAATCTAGATAGCTGTCTCGTCCTGATGCACACCTCCTTACCAGTGTGTATATACGTCCTTACCAGAAGTTGGACCGTAGGCTACGTAGGGAGTACTTTACCTTTAGACCACTGAGACTTTGTCCACTAGTTTTTATTTCGAACTTCAGCTGATTTGCAATGTTACTATTCTTGATGTATCGCGACTAGTGACTTATGTTTTACGCCTGACATGGTTAAACTTTCCTGACCATATCTTTTCAATAGAGCTTTGGAATTACCCCTCCAGTCAGTCATTTGTGAACGTATATTGATCGTCGAGTACTAATTAAGGGAAGTTGCAAGTGTATACCACCGGAATTTTGTTCATTTGTAACAATTGTCACGAAACCTCAATGTCATGCGTTAAATCTTCGGGAAGAGGACGTGTCCGCTTATTCCTAAGAGGTTTTATACTAGTAAAAGCAGCTATCCAGTGTTTCTTGGCTTTTAAAGCTGATGCAACCAAAGCCAATCTGTTAAACGATACTTTTAAAAGTTTACAATTCATCTGTTGTGACCATCTATGGACAAGTGATTTTCAAGCAGTGGGACATAAAAACAAAGTCACTAAGTGTCTAAGGTTTATTTAAACTATCTAATACAAACGAGTAGATGTAAATATGGATTGACAATATAAGTTATTTGGCTGAACATCTCTTCTAAGAAAGCACCAATCACCATGCAAAATATGGCGTTTAACAGAAAATTTTTAATAATAACCATTTATTTTGTTAGTCGGCAAGTTAGATACGTGTGTGAAATCTATGAGTTTAATTGATTTGGCTCACCCGGTATGCAAACAATTTTACATATCATCTTGACCAGCATAATAGTCAACCTGTAAGAATATAAGATTATGTGATTTCTACCGTTGGCGTTGATGATGCAAAGTACCAATTATCCTAATTTGATAACCGGATAGTAATCCTTATATCTGAAAGGAATTAAGCTTCGTTGAAGAGTCGAGTTTAATTCGTAGATCAGGTAAAGCAGAACATATAGTCAAGGTTTACAGCCTATCTACATAAAACCTCTAAACAGTATACCTAACATAACTTTCTCAGTAATCGCGTTACTTTCAGTTTTTAGAAGGGAATCTGGAGTTTTCAAATGTTATTTGTTGATTTATGTATTTTTGTCGAAAAACCCCTTAGTTAACAAATTAGGACAATAATCCATATGTGGACTCGGCTGATTTAGGAATTATCATTTTACTCTATTTAATTATGGTTTCCAGGTAAAAAGCCTGGTCAGTTTATGAAGGCTGGATGATTAGAACTAACTGATAATGCATACTTTAATAATACAAAGTATTAACATAAGTTATCAAAGTGTTTATAAAAATGTTTTCCTATGAAATAGACACCATTTTTGACCGGTCCCTTCATAGTGTAGTTCTTGATAGTGTGCAAAAAAGTGCTGAAGATATTATGACAACCATATCTAAACCCGTTGTCTTATTACCTAACATATTTATAACATACGGTTAATAGTAAAACCTAGAACATTACATCTTATTCTAATAGGTAATTATATTCTATCTGTGTATTTTAAGTAATTTATACTACTTTGATGTTGCATTACATCAGTAGCAGGATTATTCACTTGGGTAGAACGTATTACTTTGATTGTGTTAGGTAATACCGATTGGTGATAGTTAAAACGCTTCAGAGTCTAAACTTGGAAATTGATAGGGGATCATGACTACGTACTCCTAAGAATTTCTAAAGAAATAGAATTAAACATATTCAAGTGTGATTAGCTTGAGATGTTTGTAGAACTATCAGTTTCACCAAAAGTATTAAAAGCCTTATATCAAATATAATGAATAGGCTGCATCCAAAGTATTTAAATATCTGAAATATTTTATGGCTAGAAAACATGTTATTGCTTCATCAGATTTTAGGTTTCTTTCAAGTTACGATCACGCCGTCTCACAAAACCATTTTGTTCAGAACACATATTTTTTAACAAGTCAAGATCAATTAATTATCCAAATCATTAGATCACCTGACAAACATTTTAAACACCAATATCTTCCAACAATTTATTGTCAGTGTTTTTTGTTCTCTCTTGTTAATGCGTTAACTGCATTCATGTTTTGCCAATTTCTATAAAACTGATGTAGGCGTTTAACATTATAATCATAATTATTGACATCGTTATGGACTGTGAACCACACAAGAAAAATGTCAACAGTGGCGTCAGAATACAATGTCCTAAGATTCTTATGTTTTCAGTGTTTTAGTTTGAGAAAGTTGGGAACATAGGGAGGTGGCAGATGAAAAAACAACCACGACAATTGTAATACGAATAGTAAATTACAGCATATCCATTTATTGATATAATAAAGAACTATAACTCCCAAAATAGTAATCTATGGTAGTTGAATGAACATATTAAAAAAGCCTCAGTAAAAACAGAACGAAATCCACCGAAGCAGACGTCATCATCAATTATAATGTTTTTGCAATGCTGTGTTCATGACGATACATAAATCGGACATTGATAGTTGCAGTTTCTTTTTTTCTGAACTATTTACTTGAAATCAAAACGTTAATTCCATTATTGAATATACCATTTTCTAGGTGAGAGGGAGGATTTTCGTATGTAAATAAAAGTGACTACTCACTAAAATTTCTATTCATTTGTCGACTAACTAAATGATACTTCCCTAGTTGATCTCTATCGTTCAATTCACTCATACAAATAAACAGCCTACTTAAAATTCCACTTTTTATCTGTAAAGCTTTCAGTATAAAGAAAGTATTAGCAAGTTTGAACAATGATATTCATCCTACACTATAGATGAAATGCTTACAACTATTGTAGTCTTCATTAAAAAAAGCTAAATGAGCAAATAAGTGAATAGATGGGAGTAGGTAGACAGAAAATATATGTATGTGTAAATGGATTCAGAGTATTAAATTTACACTTTGTACAACTAAGGAATCTGTAATTGTTTAACGCCAATTTAAAACATTAATGGATATATGTACAAACAAAGCACTTATCATCCCCAACGGAACACTTTAACAAGTTGCTGATAATAAATAAGTGCAATCAATGGCTACCTACAGCGAGATATCATTTACTAATTAAGTCTTTTGACTTCTAGATCTTATCTAATATATCTAATCTTTTTGCATACATTCATATATGCATCGAATCCTAATTACTTCAATTGACTAAGAAAAATTAGATGGTGTATAGATAATCAGATTGTTAATTAATTGAATATATACGTGCATTCACTAAGTAACTTCTCTTTATCTCCCTCAAGTCATAATGGAGGTTAGTTAAAGGTTTGCATAAAGTATGACAGGTGTTCAGGTAAAATATTCACTAACTTTTTGGAGTAATCTAATTGCTAAAATATTTGATTAATTGATGTTTTTTTGAAGATCATACAAGACGAGCATAAGAGTGCATTCAAATGGTCTCAAATTTTCGTGAATTGACTATTGTACATTCTCAAACTAACTAAATAATCTCCTTTCGTTACTTTTTGAAACTTTTTTTTCATTTTACTGTCATAAATGAACTCCTTTTAGACTTTCAACTCTGTTTCGTTATTGAATTTTCGTATGCGAGATCAAGACTAATAGGGACTGGTTACTGAATGTACAACTTGGATCATTACAAAACTCACAACGTAACAGCCTTACCAAACAGATTCATCGAAAGTTAAAACGAATGATTTCCTGCAAGAATCTCTGGTGCTAAACATAATGAAATTGTTTGTGAAAGCCGTTATAGAAAATTTAAGCTAGAATATTAAGCGCTTGTTAAGGTAACTGAGGAAAACAGTGACAGTGAACCACATTTGAAACCTATGCACCAGTTAAGCGGCTAACAAAAGATAAAATATATATTTTTAAAGGATTTAATAAAAAGCATCAAATATGTATTTATGAAGCTTTTTGAGTAACGGAAGAAGCACTTTATGTAGCAGTACTGCTTCAGGCAGCTTTAAACTGTACAATTTAGTGTTGTTTTATGATATGTAATCTTTAACTCGTCTCTAATTCTTTTCTTGCATTTCATCTAGTACTTGCTATTAAATTGCTTGAATTCTTAGTAAGATCATACATTTTTTGCCAAGATAATAACATAAATTAATTTTGCAATCACTAAGTGGTGGACAAATGTTTCATTTCATGAAAAGTTTTCCTGTGGCGTAGTTTCTCAAAAAAAACGGTATGAGTGACTTGATCAAAAATCATCGCCTCGAACTTCTAGCGAACAACCTTAGAAACATACAATTTCCTCAAAATTTTTAGGAGAAATCGGTGAGTTTCAATAACTAGTTGGATTTGGAAAGTAAACTAGTAACCGTCGTTAACTTGGTGATATAAAAGATTTGTTTATTTTATATCCTATTACCACTAATTTTCATGAATCGTTTGACAATTCATACAATAAACAAAGAATCCTCATTGTTTTATTGTGGATACATAAACCTTGGGAAACTGCTGCACTGATATTGGCTTACTGAGGTGCTTTTGTGAAGATTGGTACTATATTTAGTTGATTAGATCCGTTATAGTTTAGTGTTCCTAGGGTCCCGTTGAAAATCAGAGCACACTGGATGGCTGCTTTTTTCTAGCATGGAACTCTTCAGCACTACGCACCTTCTGACCCAACCGATTATACCGTTAAATTAAGGTGAGTACTGATAATGAAGAAAATGTTTTTGGTTAATATAAAACCAGAAACATGGTGAAATTAGGAAAACAACTGATAAGGTACTCGTCAGGCAAGATACAATATGATATCATCGTTTCATTTCAATCAGTAAACCACCAAAAACTACTTAACATTTATATATTTAACCATTCATCAAAATGTCCGAAATTCACATCATCTTGAACCCAACTGGTGTACAATACGAAGTCTATTATAAGAGAGGAAGAGATTGTATGAATCGAATTGTGATCGTTTCAACTGACTGCAGCTTGGTGATATTTAAGAACAACTTTGAATTACCAATGAAACACTCTCAATGAACGAGTACCGAAAGATACAATAACTGGCCAGCAAAATGTGAGTCTCTTTGTGCAACATAATTACATACTTGTGTGCAAAATATTCCTCCCCAAAGTCAGCACGTTCAAACTTCATTTCAACATGAATCTTTGTTAGATACTAATCTTGTAGTTCACTGACGAACTAATAAATTTACTGTCTGATTATCAAGTGTATTTATTATCCACCATTTTATAATTAGTAATGGAGTTTTGTCGAGACTGGCTTAACTAGTAAGTGGTATTCATTACAAACTGACTTGATTTCTGAAATCACTGAAAACAAGAGTGAACTGGAGGGATATTGCATCTTGACTTCCAATCCAGAAATTCAATTTAACTTAACAGCTTGGCAGTTCAGTTCGTAGAAATTATTTGACTGCCGGCACATCCGAACTCCACTTTTAACGAATTTTCTTCAGTATGCTAGAAACTGATATCATAATCTCCTCTTAGTAAAAGACACTTCAGTAGTTCAAACACACAGCTCTTGATTACACATAATCCATAACCTTTTGACCTCGTCACCAAAGCTTTCCATTTAAAGCACTTTGTTGAAACCCATCGATTCACAAAGATAACAAAGTCCAGCCTCTACCTTGGAGTTTTGATAATCGTCGGTCTAGATCTACCTTATCATATAAACAGTCTCGACAAATATCGTATATAAATACATAGTGATCCACTGAAAAAAATCAACATCCCACTTGTTTTCACTTCATTACATTTAATCATAAACACATTAATCCACTCTTAACAGGTCAGTTTCTTACATTCACACATGTACAAATAACCGGATATCCAAACGTTCAAAGTATTTCTATTCGATTATACTGTGTGATTTGCATTGCGTAACATTATCCATGTATCTCATCACGTAAAATACACTAATATGTTACATTAAGTTTTCAACTCAAAGAAAATACTTCACTATGACATGCTTGGCTTCGTAAGAAGAAATAAAACAACAACTCAAGATTTTGGTGGATGAATACATCATAATTTTTGATCTTACAACATAGTTGTCATCGTTGCCATGACACTACAACGCTTATAATAATAATAATAACAATAATAACTAATATTTACTCAGTAAACTTTTGTTATTTAATTGGTGCATAAACTCGATTATGAAAAGTAAACAAAAGATGAATGTATACACAC
The DNA here is from genome assembly GCA_034768735.1 of Schistosoma mekongi. Lineage (NCBI taxonomy): Eukaryota > Metazoa > Platyhelminthes > Trematoda > Strigeidida > Schistosomatidae > Schistosoma > Schistosoma mekongi. The sequence continues at coordinate 40,753,302 of CM068305.1, read as the reverse complement.
TTGTAAGTTTATAATGTAAACTGGGGTATGCAAATAATATTCTTATTACTAACAACATATGCTGTACATTGAACACTTGAATTAACATTTCTATCAAGTTGCTTGTTTAAAATACTGATTTTGATCATGAAATCTATGCACACACACACACACTATTATATGATTGCGTCATTAGTCAATCTTTGAACTTGTATATTGTTACATAATTTGCTAAAGTCCTCAATAAAGTGGGTAGTCTATTAACGAAGTGTCAACTGCAATGAGGTTATTTCTTCCTATTAATTAAACGTGACTATGAAAAGTCACATTAAGGACGGCGATCTTATAATTGTTTAGTATCTGACACTTTATATTCCGTGTGTGATGAAAAGCAATGAACCGCAATTCTTAAGTGACTCACTACATTATTCTGATTATAAGTGAGACATTGCATTGCATCATTCGGTTTCCAGTCTGGGTACTAACTTATCTTTTATAAATGCACTGTTTCAGAGAGATCATGTTTTGAAAAACTTAGAAGACAAATGTTAGTCTGTATTGTACCTAATCGACGGTGTTTAGAAATGTTCCTCAGAAAAATTTCAATGAAAACACTCTAGAATGCTAAATTTTTAAAGCTTTTATACCAGTAAATGATGCATACACTTCAAATAGTTCGAGGTCCTATTTCACGCCAGTGTACATAAATTTAACCACCAAATTTAATACATAGGAATTAAATACTCAATAAGCTCTAGGTTCCTTAATCACCGAATGGCTGATTGTAAGTTTCGTTTATGACTGGTATGAATTACCTGGAAAATCGTTAAAGTTGTTGTTCTTTCAGCAGACTCCTAATTTGTATGAAGCAACGTCGTGACCACAGAGCCTGATAGTTGTGAGCGGCTATAAAATACTGTCACTTAGAAACTAATTAAACTGTTGATCATGATTACTGATCAAAGTTTTTGGACCAAATTGTGCCAAATAATCATTAGGTTAATAGGGAGTGTAATTGAAATGTTATGTTGATCTGAAATTCCTACTAAAATCCTACACCCAACTTTCACATCTTATAAACAGTCACCATTTACATTGGTAGCTTGTTGTAATTGTTTATACTATAATGACTTGGTGCATAATCACTTTGAAGTTAATCATCTCTACTAATTGGTTAGTTTGACTTGAAAAATAGTCTGCTTACATAGATTATCGACATGGACTGATGTATCACTGCATTATTTAGTCGGAATTCAATTGAACGTAGAGCATATCTCTTCACTTTTGTTCAGAAGTTTTTATCATCCCAGTTTAACACTAAATATTCATGTGATAAACTAGTGTTTAACTGTATATACGTCAGAAAGTCTGGACATTTTACTGACTTATTCACGAATAATTGTAGTACTTATTCATGATTGCCTTTTGTTTGTCACTTTTCATTTTATTCTGTGTTTTCTCATAACAATGAATCTATTGTCATACTGTAACTAGTCATAGTAACTAAATCAATGAAAAACTTGATCTCACGCAAAAGGTGTGATGATTGGTTTAACGCTCTGAACTGAGATATTCTTCTAGCTTTACATTCATTCTATGTTAGTTTAAACATTCCCCTCTGATCACACCAGTTTTGTGTTATGAATCATATAACACGTGACTTAATCGAGGTCTGATGTAAGGCTAAAACTTTAGTTAGTCAGTGTTTCGCTGTTGAACTTGAAATCAAATTGATTATCACACCTAAATATTTTACTTTTTGAACTTAATTAAATGTCATGGTTACGAAGAATTCTCACTAGGCATTTTAACCATGAAATGAAGATGCCTGATAATTTCGTCTCTGTAGAGCATTGTGGAAATTGTTTACATCGTAAACTGTAACCAGGTAATCACTGAAAATTAAGAAGTACCGAGTAGTATTTTAGTTATAATTTTGGAAAACAACTTTAATCCACAATTCCACACGAAGTTGAACCCAAATAAATGAGGTACCAAATTCTTCAGATAACTGAGTTGGCACCATCAGGTTATATTGTAGAAATCTTGTTAATTAAGGATCATTCGCTTTTCAGTCAGAGTTCATTGTAGTGTCTAGTCAGTGACAAGATCCTATTTGAGTATTGCGTAAGGTTACCTCTTAGAATTACGTGTACGTGTATGAGTACCAATTAACATTATAAAGTGAACAGCAGAATAAAAAATTTTACTTATCCGGCAAATCCAGTTTCTCTTTCATATGACAAATTGAAATAAACACTCATAGATCATTCGCAGATTACTTCATTTGAGACAATTGAAAGAGCGATTTCTGATGAATTGCTTCGCGCTTTTATTCAGTAATTTGAAAATCTTATTGTTCAACTTCAAGCGTAAGATTCCAAATGCAACATCGTTTAATAGCTGGTATTAATGATCAGAAACTTGAAAATAAACTCATTCAAATTCCTTTTTATACCTTTCAGACGGCCAGTGGTCTATGCCACTCTTATGTAAGGGATAATTAAGATCTTGCAAATAATTCCCAGTCACAATATTGTCTACAGTAAGTGAGCTTGTTATGTCTGAGATTTATTCAGGTAGTAATGGCTTTACCCCGAGGACACCAACAATTACCTCCAAAGGCACTTCAACACCTTCAAGTGCTAGACCTTATTCCATGTATGGTAAGTTGCGTCTTAGAAGTACCCTCCAGCTACGTTATGGTATCTGCTCCGAATATGGACAGGTTGGACATACAAGTAGAGTTTGAAAAATACTCAGGGTATTGCTTACTAGAAGCTCAGAGAGCTGTATCTCTAATGTAATTGATGTGGACAAAGACAGATCCTCTACCTCCGATGACTACTTGCAGCAACTCTTCCTATCTGATGTAATGGCTAATTTTGAAATCAGGCAAATCCTATTCATTTATTATTGGTACTGGTAGTACTGAGATTTCTATATGCAAGAAAGGTTTATTAATGTTTTGTGCTAATATTCACCGTTGGTATTACTGGCCACTAGCCTCCAATTACTGGGACTATTTAAATTACTTTTAAGACAGAAGCGAGAGGTTGTATTAATGTTTCATTTCTTGTTAGTGGATATAGGCCATCTGTTCTTGGGTTAAACTTTCTCGAGACAACTGAGTAAAAGTGAACCAAAAGCGGGCCTCAGCTGTTGTTTAGGCAGTAAAATACAACGTAAGTACTTATTTAGTATAAAATTTCACGTTTTGTTTGACCATAATGAACTTAAATTCATTTATCTGACTAAGTTGTGATATGCCGGGTACCTAAAGATGATTAACTAATTTTCCAAACTGTTTTTCAGGAGAATATTTCATTTATTTTGAGTATATGTAAATCAACTATTGTATTTCCATTGTTGTTATATCCTTGTCGCCCTAACCTCTTATTAGACGCATGAACTGTTGTCACCTAGTGAACAAAACTTTATCCGAGGTGCAAAATTACCGAAGGAATAATTACTGGTAGTCTGCAGGGTTACTTCCTCAGAAAACAGAAAAATAAATGGTGGAAGTTTTTGATTTAGATGACTATTAAATTTAGCATAGACATTGACTAAGCGTGAGTTAATGAAGTAGACGGTTTTAATTTTTACTACGATAACTCTCTTCTAATCTTGATTCTTTTACTAATACTGACTCTGTAGATAATTCTGTATTACCCATAAAGTAGGTAAATGAAAAAGCAGATATTGAAGTACTGAGTCAACCATAAAAAATAATTAACAAACCAATAGTACATTGTGAACATGTAGAAAAGAATTTAACGTGCCCTGGACGTGGTGAATAACAGTCTTACTTATTAAACACTTTAAATGTATTGTCTTCTGTTTCACTGGGTCATTATAATTAATTCAATAGCATACTTCCAACTTCAAATTCTTTTTTTATTTATTATTTGGGTAGAAATTTCGTTGTATGTTGGCCATTTATGATTGAAAGTAAATTGCTTTAGCATTTGCATCTATTTTATAACTTAGTACGGTAAACATACCACAGCCGAATAACTGAAGTAGTGTGAGTACGGTTTTTGAAGAATCTAATGAATTTTCATCTGATAAGATTTTAAATAAAGCTAGAGCAACGATATTTGCAGAACACGTTGAACTCACTGTATTTCGTTGCATTTCTTCCAGCTATACAAGCAATTAGTATTTTTTATGCTCCATTGTTGTTATAACATCAAAGATAGTCACAGTACCTGCCCGTAATTCAAAAATGTCGAAAACTGAATGATATTCTTTGCCTACTTATAAGTAGTGTAAGGAGTATCGCAAAATTACCATCGACGTTATGGCCATAATCTGACAAACATTATTATAATGTCAAAAATAGCTGGTTTTGAACAACCAATATATTCAGCTTAGCAGTTTGTGAGGACTGAATTAGCCTTAGCCTGTCGAAATTAATACTGAGTAATAGGTATCTCCTATACACTGTCATTTCGTCATGGTTTGTTATATCACAGTAATGTGTATTCAACGCTTATAAGACAATCAGCATCGACTGCAGATGTATCATCAATGAGCCTTTAAGTCTAAACAAGACAATGAATTCTTACAATACCAGTCAACCTCTGATTTAGCACGACCATAGTTCGTTTCGGTCTATAGATAACTATCTATGTTCTCAGTTTGCTTCAAATAAAAAGTGAAATTTCCATTCATAACAATCAGCATCCATCATAATACATGATAGTAATGAATACGGATCATGTAAGCGTATGAAATCTGAAATCCATATCACATCTTGAGATGTGATATAATTTTTCATAATTTAACTTCCAAGGCGATAAAAAATGACTGCCTTATTTGTTCATATGATATCACAGATAGTGTAGAGGAAGTTACAGATGAACCTAACATCCACTGTAGCATAGCCTATATTTTTCTATCAGACATTCGTATTTCTTTGATTCACATCACCATATACCAGACTTTGTTCATAACTTCGACAAAAAGTTTTCTTCATGGGAGTAAACGAGGAGTTTCTACTAAAATCTATTCAAAAACAGTTTGATTAACAATGTAATGAGCAAATCTAATGGTAGAAATAAGATTGCTATTTATACAAGAATGTTAATCAGACTTTCCACTTTCCACTTTTGATGGGAAAACTCGTTATTAAATGAGTACAAACTGAGAGGCTAAGATAACCAATGCAGTATTGTTTTAATAAATAAGACGAAGAAATTACTTCCAGTTACTGAATTTCCTCATAGCTCTAAATGCAGCAACGTATCTACTCAACAATCTATACAAAATTACGATGTATAACAGTATTCAAGGTATTTCCGACTGAATTATTGTCTATGTTTACGTTAGTTTTTGTATAGTTCATTATTGTGATAAAAGTAGCTTAGCACACTACATTCACAAAGTTTATTTCATCATCCTAGTTAATGTCAGTGTTGTACGGTGTGATATTTAGATGGAAGTTTCAAGATATTCATTTAATACACATTTGTACTGGTCACAAGTTTTTTTCAAGCCTTCAGCTGATTTATTCAGCCATGTTAACATTCCTACAGAGAATTTACAACTTATTTAATTGTAGTATAGCTTAAAATCTTCCATTTGTACAATTCAAATGACTTAAATGCACAACATACTGGGATATATATATTGAACTGGAAAGATTGTTGGGCTTAATAATTACTAAAAAACAACGTGAATTAGAAAGTGATACCTCATAGGCAACAACGCAAGCTAATGATAGCATAATCCTAAATGAGGCATTCATTTTTGGTTTCATGAATTTGTTATCACTTCTACACAAGTAAAATACCGTCGTCTTAATCAGTTCTCGTTTTTAGACGTTCTACTCACAAGGGGAGGTAATGGGACCCTAAAGAAATTCTTGCATAGAAAAGCTACACGGAATGGACAGCTGACTAATTTCAGTAGCTTTCTACAAATGAACAGAAAAAGGAATCTGATCCACTCTCTCACTACACGGACGGCAAAAATATGTACCGAAGACTGTTTAAAGAAGGAACTTCAAATTCATACAAATAACTTTATAGATAATGGTTATCCCCCAAAATTCATTTGTGAAACGCACCAGGAGACTATTAGAAGTGAAAAATGTATCAAAGAAATATGTCTTTATAAATTTGGAATTCAAAGGTGACACTGTAGAAGAAATCCAAAGGAATTATGTGACGGGATCACTCGGAAGAACATTCTATGCCGCGGTATTCCAAGTATCCTATAATAGCCGCTCACTTCTGTACACGTGTGAAGCACAAAGTACCTCGGTTGATCATTTCAATGTTCATCTATTTGTTTATCTGCTACTGTGGAGCTAGATACATAGATCGTTCAACGCAGAACATTTCTGGACGAATAAAAGGGCACCTACCAGCGTGGCTCAGTAAAGGACAGCGAAAAAAATGTAAGATCATCGATTCTACAGTATGTGATTGACTATGATCATACAGTAGGCAATCTAATTGTGAGAATACTTATGAGATCAAACCTCATCTACCGAAAGGCGACCACACACATTTCCTTTGTATTGTAGAGGCGTTAGCTAAAATAAGTCAACTGAAATGTCATGGGTTGGTACAGCTGTTCTACCTTACCAGCATGACACAACAGAAGAATTGCAAAAGATTCTAAAACGATATAGAATTTAAACATTCTACAAAACTGCCAACACTCTTCGAAATGCATTATTTAACATGAAGGACAAGATTTTTTTCACCTCCACACAGAATTGCGTCGAAGGCTGGGTTGTGTTGATTATGATACTTCTTATAATGGAGAGTCTTCTCGAGAGATCAAAAGTCGTGCCAAAGAATATGAAAGCTACACTAAACGACCTCCAAATAATTATGTTGAACTAGAAAAATTACAAATCAAATGAGCATGCTATCTGTCACAATCATAAAATTGATATTAAAAATATCCGAATTATTCAAAAAGGTTTTTCGAATTATAAAGAAAGACGAATAGCTGAAGCGCTTCAAATTTTGTTAAATCCAACTGCACTTAACAAAACGGAAGGCCTTTCTATTCACCCAACATGGACTTTCTGCCCAAGCGACCATAGTTAAAGTACATCTGATTTCTTCCATGTGAACACACATACAATTCTATCCTTATTTCACACATTTTTCACAACCATTTACATTACACTAACATGTACAAGTATGTTTCACTTTAAGTCACCTTGACTCAAATGACTTGATATGACACCATCATACTCGCATTTTGATTGTACGAACTTATTTTGATTTTGATTTGTTCCATTATATTAAGTAACTTTATATTGATTCAATTCGGTTATTCATTTTTTCTGAAGAAGCGACTTGCACTAAGCTGAGAAACATCAGCAATTTTAATTTCCACTCATTGGAATGTTACAAATATATATCACTCATGTTTTAGAAATCTCGTATAAGCCGGAACAGTAGAAGAAGGCAATATATTTGTGACAAATACATGTGAATTGCACCCGGTATGTGACCAAGTTAAGTTTGCGATATTACCAGAGCAGCTTCTAACGACTTAACCTACTCTTACCAATGAGAATAAATCAGAAGGCAATGAAGGATGGAAGTGAAGTTATATTTGATTGTGAATAGGGCGTTAATCGAGTAGTAATGTCTAGGCTGGCAAACTAGAGAGAGAGATGCTTCCCACGGTGAGGAATGACGTGATGTGGTGATGATGCGTGACCGAGCGCCTTCAACTAGTCGTGTCCACTAAAACAAACATGGTCAGCATCAATGTCGAGGACCTATGTAACTATTTATTTTGGGGATTATTTACCGCTACACATGTTTGGTAATATGTAAGTTAGCTGATTTAAAAAAAGTATATGTATCGCTAAACATTGCAATCAAAGAAATATTAAGCCTACTTGAAGAATGTTATTATCTATGAATCTATCCAGCAGTAAGAACCATAAAGCTGGAATGCTATTAAAGGGAAATGTACTCAGCTTCTGTTTCGATATGGTGTAAACCATCAAGTCGCCTTGAAGCAGATTGTCAAAATTCTCAATAAACTAGATATACTAATAGTTCTATGACGTGTATATTGAGTTCCCTGAACTAGATTGTCAATTTGTTCGACTTTCATTGTCATTCTGGACGACTACATTAATGCATACTTTTGATAGGAGTGAGCCATAAGAGTTTGTTAATAAGTGGTTAGCATATTGTTTTGTCGATCTTCGATTTAATTCCTCGTAACTAACACGCCTTCATTTTTGGACATTTTTTTTAATTCCCTACCCTTCTGATTTGTTTCATTGTAATTGTTTATTATTTCTCTAAATTGTTAACAAATTATATCTACTTCAATATGTTTATTAATTACTGACTGACCTGAATGATAAGCTGGTACAAATTCTTCCATTTTCTTTGTTTCTTTTTGTTCGAAACCCCAAAGTTTCCATAGTGAATTGTGTATTGGTATGAAAGAAGGCAGGTCAAAGCACTTGACAGGTAGCTGATGTTTGCATAAACAGAGATGAAAAGGTCGGCCTCAATGCTCGTTGTAATGTGTGTCATAGTTACGGCAGTTTATTTTGTCGATAACATTTGGTTTGTCCTTTATTATTTTGCTCTTTGTTATATGTAGAATTGATTGGATTGAACTCATTGTCACGTACGTGACACCGCTGACTCTAATTAATTCTAAAATACGTCTAATCTGGTTAGCACTTAAAATGAAACAGTTTCAGCCATAATCAGAATGAAAGAAGAACAGGTATGGTGACAACTGTGAAATACATTATAACCAGATCAGCTACGATGAATAAATTGTATTGTAAAATAGAGTATTTAAGAAGAATTTAATAGTTTATATTATTTCACCACATGTTCGGAGGTGTACGATGTTTAAAACTATTGTTCCTATCTCCTTTTGTTATTATTAATTTCATTGTTATTATTAGTTTAAATGTGGTTGTGGTTTGCAAAACAAAGTAGCCCTATTTCGTACTGTTAATTAAAGAACTAAATATAACTGTTACCCTTCTTCTGTTTTCATCATTATTAATGGCTATTGTATACTTTGTCATCTGTCGACCTAAAAAAATCTAATAGCGACTGCTGGGATAGAGATAAATATACAGGCATTTATTATTAAACTAAAACACATAGCTTAACAATGTTCATCGCAGTTTTCTCATAGGTTATTCATATGTTTCCATGTCAACATGATAGAATAGACAAACATATATATATATATATATATATATATATATATATATATATATATATATCATAATGAATTTCATCGTGTTTTCAAAGATCTACTTGAATATGAACATTCCGAGGGGAATCGACACGGCATTATCATTAACTTGTGTAATTGTAAGTTACGAGTGTAACGTTTAGTTGCATTGTATTAGTTAACTTAGGATTGTTGAGACAGAATTTAGAAGTTTGGTAAACAAACACTTTCTTCGACTATGAAATATGTGTTTGTGACATAATTACGCCGTTATTTATGATTACTTAGAATGCTACTTGAATATCTATTTAGAAGTGATCTTCCTTAAGGTGTTCAGTTATTATTATTTATCTTTTAATGTGAGTAGGTTCCTATGAAATCTGTTAATTAGATTCTTATGATGCACCGCATTGTTTGTTCACGCGATTTGAAATAAGTAGTTTGAAATACTTTTTGTTTTTACTAGTAGTAAATTTTCTCAGTTCAAAGTCACAACCTACTAAACCCCTTGATCCAAAAACTTTTCAGGCAATAAATACGTCAGTTACATATATATTTACTAGGTTATGAAACTTCTTTTGATGGCCCTTCAGAATTGTGCTTACCAATATATAGAGTGGTGCAAGATGTTGAATGTTCTCATTGTTGTTCTCTGATCAGTGAACATAACTGCGAGATTATACTGTATTAGTCCATCAGATAGTACCTCCTCTTTCTGGGCATTAACTAGGATACTTTCTTGAATTAAAATGGATTATCAGAAGTTGCTTTTACAGTCAGAGGTATAAACTGAATGATAAATTTATAAAGATGGTCTTATTCATTTTCTAGTTATATAGTGAATTCGTAATTGCAGTGAAACATCAATAGTAATAAGGATACTACGGATTATCGTTTAATTGTAAAGTTCTGAGGTATCACAATAAGACGCATTAAGATACGAGAGCATTTTATATACGGTCACTGTAAACAGAACTTATTTAATTATTTTTCGTTATCCTTTCCTTCAAAGTCTTCTTGGTAAGCTTTTGTTGAGAAATATAGTGTATTACTCGCTCCTTCCTTTTCGTTTAATCGATATAGAAAGGAGACCAATAACTTTGCTATCCAATAACTAGCAGTTACTGTGTATTATTTAGTGGGAAAACAAAAAATACACTTGTATCTTCAGTGAAGAATAATGCTAACTGAGAAAAGAGTGATTTTCGCAACAGTAAGAAATAGGTCAGTGTACAACACCTACTAAGTGAATTTAAAGACACCACCCAAAGAAACGTAGCCCAATAGTTTCTATTAATGTTTTTACAACATAAAACAGAATATTGGGAAAAACTTGTATATTCCCGTTGATTTTCTATAGAATGAAGCTGGTCAGTCTCTGTTGCTATATGTGCATCCTGGGCGGATTTCCTCGATATAGCGATTATTCGCAAGTATTATTTAAGTTGGATTGTGACTGACAAGTGGAATCCAGAATATGCGTTTCGTACTAACTCGGATTCGTCGGCTGTTTGTGCCTGCATCCCAGTGTTTACGTTCACACGAAACGGACTGAGTTCGGATCCCACTGTGAACATCAACATTGGATTACAAGTTCTCCCAGCCGACGAGTCCCAAATAGGACGAAACGCACTTCTTGGATTCCGCTTGCCAGTCACAATCCAACTTAAATAATAAAACAGAACAATAAATTTTCGTTCTCGAAGCAATTTCATGTAGACTAAAGACAGTGAGTAATAGACAGTCATTATGTTTTCTGGTAGCTTTCAAACAGGTTGTTGTTCTGCGATGAAGTATTCCATGTTATATGTGATTATAGAGTAAGATCTTATTGAAGATCATTCGAAAACAAAATTCCTTAGTTAAATGTTTTGACGTTTTTCTGGATTGCATATTCCCAAAGCTATGCAAGATTGATTCTGTGAATTTCCGGTTTCTAAGTGATCTAGTGAACTCCTAAACAGTGATTTCGTTAGGAAAATTATCGCCAATTCCGCATGAACTTTTACACTGGGCATCTTTAATTTTTGTAAATGTTCACTATATACTCACATAGTCATATTGGTAAGAATCAACTGTAGAATCAACTCTTCATCATTTACTGATCGGGATTTAGTAATAGGAATTATTTATTTGAACTTATCAAAACCACAAAGTTAAAAGTTTTCTTTAGAACATATTTGGTTGCAACAAGTCGTTCTGTATGAAAAGACAAGCAAAAATTATGTTATGTTCTTCTGTCTTGTAGATAATTTTAACTACGACTGGGATATTTGAGATAGGTAAGAAACTATCTAATGTAAAACTTATCAATTAATACACATTTAGAATGTGATTTATCAGGACCTGTTTATTACTATGAGCGTCAGGAATCACGATATTTCACTTTTTCTCCAGGATTCTATGATTCTAGTTCAGTAAGTTTATTCTTGATTCTAAGTTATAATGTTTTTCTTGCGCAAAAATGGTTAGGAGGGAAGAAAGTAATATTAGTTTCTTATTCACTTTAAAAGTAATATATTGGTAGATATTTACGGCTTACTATTCAGTCAGGTGCGTATTCATACATTTAACATGCCACTTATTATTTATTACTACTTACTATTTGTCTATATCACTGTACTATTTCATCTATCTATTTTGAAGGCGATTAGCAAACAACCGCCTGGTTTTGTATGATATAATCGCACTAGTGACTATAGTATTCACTTATTAGGGATTTACGAATAATAAATCGATTTGTGAAGTAAATTGGAAACGACAGAGGCTTTGGGAAATGTTCACTTTACAACTGTTCATTACAAACAGTAGCTGTACATAACACTAACAACTTCATTATGGAATGGAGAGTTAGTATCTGTTACTGAATGCATACCAAAATGAATAGTGGGATGATTTTTAGAACTAAGTCTTTATGAACGAACCATTTTAGCTACAAATATGATGAACAAAGATGGTGCACAAGTTATTCCTGAGTGAGTTTTTCAGTTAGATATTATTTAACTGTTCTTGTTAGATAACATCTTTCGCGGGCAAAACTATTTAAGATGAAGCATTGCTGTACTACAAAGATCGCTGAGTCACTAACTCATGACGGAATTTTAAAATTCTACTTCATAAATAAATTAACGAACAAAGCTTGTGCGACTTTCTACTATAAAGCAGTCAGGTATTTTTTCTTGTACTAGTGACGATACCTATGGCTAATTCACATTGTACTAACGACATCATATACGACGTTATCTTTTTCATAGGGCTAACATTTTCGAAGTATGACTTTTAGTAAAATCTGGATTCTACCCAACAAAATATATCTTCAGCTATCACTGAGCTTTCATAGTCCTGTCAACCTTCATTGATCAACGAGGCATAATCATGCTAACTAATTATTCATTTTTCAGGACAGTTTCCAGTTAATCACATAATTACAAACATTAAAGCATCCTTGCAAAAATAATGTCAATTGTCACCGGACAGTTATACTGAATATATAGATCATGAGTGACTTGAACATCTGTGTTATGTAAGGGAGTCAATAGACAAGTTAAATTCTATTCAATAGAAGTATACCCTTACTCCTTGATACTACTAAATATGTCTCCGTGTACATATTTTCTTTCACTATTGAAGTATACGAGGAATCGTCACAGTGTCTTAAACATTTCAAGCAAAAGTTAGAATAAGCATTGTTTAATTTCAAAAAGGTCTAATGACAAAAATGATTTCAGAATTTATACTTAAAGTATTTTTGTTTTATAAATCTATATGTAACTAGTTGGCTAAAGATCCTGCACAGTGTATAGTTGGTTGTAGTAACAACAACTTCATATGGTCAGCTATTTCAAACGATTCGTTATGCTTCTGTGGAATGGATTTACCACCTAGTTCAGAATTATACAATCTAACCTGTCCAGACTCAGCAAATGTAGCTGTCTATGCATCACAACCAGCGGCTTATTTGGGTCCGTTTGAGGTAAGTATAATCCTTGGAAGGAAATTTGATCTTTAATGACATTTGATCTTCAAATGACATATTATTCCAAGATGTTTGTATAAGTTTGTCAGAATATGCTAACTTGGAAATGAGTCAACTATTTCGTCTGACTAAACACAACTTTAATTTACCAAATAATAATAATACAACAATTAACTGGAAACTTGTTAGATCTTACATTCATGGCAACCATATCTGAGAAGGTAACACATGTCCTTTAAGTTAGAAAAGTAAGTTCTAAGTTGAAGATTACTTTTTTTTTGCAGGAAAAACCGTCCTCACATTCAGCCAATTTTTCCCGATATACGTGAGTAGGCATGCATGGGCATAAGTACGAGTATGGTTGTATTAGTAGACAGAACTAAATATAACTATTGCCCGACTCTGCTTAAGACTTATGACTTTTAGTACGCACACCACTGAGATGAAGTATAGGCAGAGATCCTGATTAGGCTCATAACTGAGGAGTAATAAACTGGATAAAACTTTTTAAAAGTTCTGAAATGGGATTGAGAGATGTTTCAGATGACGAATGCAAGAGCTACATAAAACGGGTTTTGGAGCAATCAAACCTCTATTCGAGTGAAAAATAGTATCAGTCTTCATATCGCGAATTGATCTAGTTTAAACAATCACTAGAAACCATGAAATACTGAACAACTGTTTCGTCCTAGTATGGGATTCACTAGCTGTGCTCCTTTACTTCCAAGATAAAGTAAATTAACTGAGGTAAACACTATCAACTGTTGGTTCCCGGTCCAGTGGTTTGCAGGTTACGGGTTCTTTTTTAAAGCTCAAAGGTTCTTTATTCGACCTCTCGTAGGGAAGTAGATGTTCATCTCTGAGGAGTCACATTTTGACATGAAGCACGTGTTCAGTGCTTGTTGCTTTCCAGTGACTGTTTTATCCAGATCGATTCATGAGATGAAATTCAAAATTCATCAGTTTTAACAACAAACGACCATGAACAATAAAAAAACTAAGATACTGATTTTTAATTCAACACAAGAGTAAGCAATGGTGACAGGCGATCTTAATTAGTTTTGGAAGTCTGAGTACAAAATATTATACATTCAGGTAAAACGTTATTCACAGGGAAAATGAGGCATTTTTAGAAAACAATTCCAGGACTGGATTAACTGTGCACATTAATCACTGGCTAGTGGTCATGATCATGTCTTCTAACATTGGACGTACTAACTCGTGCCACTTCAAATACCCCAGTTTGTTGTATACATTTATTATTATAAGGTGATGGCAAGTAATAAATAGAATTGTGTTATGTCAATGATAGCCTGAAAAGTATAATATAATATACGACTTCAGTTATTCGGGATGTTATGAGCTGGCTTAAAATCGTTCAGGTGGCTTTTTAGAGATCGCTATCTAATTTTATTGTTTGTATTCGTTACAAATTTATTTTTGGACTGTGAAATCTTAAGGTCCTTGGTCTGATACCCCTACAGAATGTAGGTTGTGTAATGCTAAAAGGTCCCGTATTAGTGCGAAACAGATGTTCAGTGCTTCCCAGTTTTCAGTGACACAAATGCGATCAGTCTGTCACGGTTACAAACAACGATATTAATTTAAACATAATTAGAATTCACTTGAACTGGAATTCAAACGCTAGCCTTGATATGTACGAATAGCTTAGCAACATGGAGGATAACCAAAGCCTGTAATTTTGTTAGGTAGCTTATTCATTTTTTAAAATGATAATTTAACTTCCCACTGATAGATTACTACACAAAATCAAACGACTATACAAGTTGGAGAAAAAATTTTCATAAATTTCGTAATACCGACAGCGTTTCAAAATTTACCGGGTGTCAAAATTTATGAATTCGACTATGGCGACAGCATACAAGTCACAGAAAATATATCAAGTATTACTGTACCATTAGTGATAAGCTACAACTCACCAGGACCTGTGTGGCCAACACTGAAGGCGAGAAATCAGAATGGCACAATTGTAAGTGTATCACTGTAAAAATTGTATTCAGACAATGTGAGTATAAAATAAGGTGACATTAATCTATATAGCTCAGTCACTCGCATCCATCACTAATTCTTTTGTTGTATTTTCTATATTTCTGGTATCAAATAAAACGCATAGCTTTTGTTTAAAGTAATAAATCTAATTTTTCGCTTGACAATGAAATATCTTAGAAAACAACCTGTTGTACGATGCAGTTGGCTGTTATGTCAATTCTTCTTATTTTCTTTCTTGAAGTTTACTACTTTTTTTACTAGTGAGTTATATACATTGTAAACCGTAAGCTTAATATTGTACTGGGTTAACGCATCACATCTATGTTGTTTATATTCGAAAATTATTAGGAAAACAGTAAAAGAGACACAGCGGCATAGTTTTGAATACAATGCTGTAGAGTTGTGTAATTAGGACGAAATGGTTTTGAATAAGTAAATTAAAAGACGAACACTTGTGTTTAGTATATCTGGTATGTGGTTATTATTGAAATCAAGGAGGCACATTTTGTTCAATACGGAACTCGTCATCTTAATATGCCTACATCTAAGTGTTAGTAATTACACGGAAACTGGAATATAGTATCTTTACCAGTGGTAGTAAACTGCAGCACTTGACCAAACGCTATTTCGGAAAATTACATCAAGGCCACAGCGCCTAGGTGAAATAAACATGTTGATCGTAAACAAAAGACACTAGTTTTGACAACAACTGAGATAAAAACATGCTTACAAGAAGAAGACGTACTGAAAATATCACTTTATATCATCCTAGGGAAAAACTAGAGCTTACATCACCTTGCTACCAGTACTTAAGTTCAAAATTACATTTCGGTTTTGAAATTTAAGGTAATGATATGAATGTATGTTTAAGATTATGTTTGAGGTTTAGGATATAAGGTTAGATTAAGATTGGGATGCTAGTCTAGGTTAAGTTTGGATTATTATTACTTTTGAGTTAAATTGGGTTTAGGGCTCTATTAAGATTGCGGTTGATATAATTATTCAACTGTTGTATCTCCTTGTTCTTGAATAAATCCCTACTCTTTCATTAAAGATTTCAGTAGGGGAGGGGGAGGCGTAATGCAGCCAGCCTTATCTAAATTCAAACACTAATGTTAGCATTAAATTTTAATTCGCATTTCTTTGGAATTAACTATTAGTTACTGAAGGTCATGGCTGGAGCTATTTAACTTAAAACACTGTATTTTCGTTTTACTTTTTGCACTTCAAACACAGCGTACATCGTCAGCCTAGCTGCTTAGCTCATATAACCACTAAATCTCGACGGGTATAAAGGTTATATTGACTCACTCCTCTTAAGATTTGCATAGGGCTACAATAACTGAATATCTGTATTTCAGAATACTAAACAAGAGATCAATTAAAAATCCTTACAAATACAAAAATGATTTTTATTTATACATTCTACCACGTATTCATCATCATCCCCAAACAGTTAACTAGAGTACCTGACCAATTATTGTATTGCATTGGCCTATAGTGTTGTGTGTTGTTTTCAATCATGTTTAACAGTGGTTGATTTTCAATTAAATTTCAATACTCCACCATTGTCTAGAACCTCATTCCTTCATGAATTTTATCAAATGAAAACGGTTTAAGCCAAATGTTTGCGCTTCATGGCTTGTTCTATGTACATTGACAAGCTCCTTAGAATATTTACTCTTTCATGGACTTCGTTCAATGATTGGTACAACCCCTTCCTAGGTTTTTTTAGGCAAAATATTTTATTAAATGTTTTTCGACTGTATTTGGTTTTGGCTGACAGAACTAAAGTATTATAGACTTTGAGATTCTTTGATTATGTGAATGATTTTGGTAATGTTTGGTTTATTGAGCTGGTTGTTTTAATTACACAACTTTCTTTGTCCATGTGAACAACTTCTACGTTGACTTCACATAGAAATGTGAATTTTCGTTGTTTCTTGAGTATTTAGCCAGTATGTTCTGATGACCTTATATTCAAATGGACTAGCTGGACACCGGACGACAAGGGAAACACACGAACACATGAAAACTACCATTTAAATACATGGTTATCAAAGCATATTGACTAAATACTTTTGCACCAATCAAAATTATCTCCTCTAATTAAAGTAATCGTCAAAGTAGTTTCCGAAAAAAACAATAAAATCTCTGACAACATATCAACTAGCTAAGAAAACACAATTATCACTAAAATGGTATAGGGTATGTTCATTTCCACAAAAACTTCATTCCAGTGGCTTTAATTTGAAAGCCATATAGAAAAAATCACTTTTAATTTCATCATTAGGTTACTAGTTACCCTTATCCATACCTACAATAAATAGCTCATATAAATTTGATGGTGTGCACAATTACTCTGCTAACACAGCAAGTTTATTAATTTCCAAAATTTCAGACTGGCTCAGCAAGTTTAGCTCTGATGATTTATGAAGCACCAACTCAAGGAGATAGCATACTTAACTGTCCACTACTTGTCATGCAGGGATCGGTGTTCACTTGTCAGTTTACCTGCAATAAAGGAAGCCATTTACAAGGGACTCTATCATTTGCAAACGATTGGCAGGAGGCAATCTCATTACCAGGTATGATGTTTAACCACAAAAATTTGTGTGAATATTTGATATACTCATTATAAATCCAAGGAAGCCATCTGTTTTTCATTATTCGAAGTTATATCAATAAAAGTTATATTGAAAGAAATTACCAGTGACGGCTAATTATTAGTAGCCTTAGTACTATTTCTTATGAACCTAACGATTCAACCTGGGTTGGTCTTTGTCGCTAAGAGTCGTTAATCAACGGCATATATATATATATGCTGCAAAATATTTCCTATCTACATTTGTCAACAATACTTAACTATAATGCTAAGTATTTTACTGTCAATTGTGTGTGAATCGACTTCGGATGTATCACAATCTTAAGAGCCTCAAAATAGAAATGACTGACAAACCAGTTCTGTTTTTGAAACAGTTGTTTAAGTTCTTGTTAATTGATAAGCACTTCAAGCTACAATCAGTGAACTGTAATTAGATAAAGACACGATATAAATTAGGCACATCGTATTACTCAGATATTTTCAAACCTTGTGAATAAATGAAGGCACAACAGTGCTGATCGTTATGTTTGATGAATATACATGAGAAATGTACTTGGTTGTCTTATTTGAACAAGCCTAAAACCCCTCACTTAGTGCCAAAAGTTATAATACTCGTCATTAGATATTTTAGTCTGTATTAATTTAAGTGCTGATTACTTCACCTTCTCCATTTTAACACGAAGTTCTGAAGTTTCAATAAATTTGTGTTATATGGAGAAAAATATTAAGTTTGGTTATTTGTATTTGTCACAGATTGAGGGTATCAGTGAAAACTAAAGAGCACTGGACTAACTTGGGGATGCTCCTAAAGATCTAATAAAAAGTTGCCACTAGTGGGGTTCGGGCATGTCGAGAGTGAAATAGTTACCACTGATCCTATTGAGTGGTCGTCGTGCTATATCAAAAGTTGATGGTAATTGGAATTCTATCATCGGACTCCCACCCAGTGGTGAAGATGGTCAGGCATTTACTGTGAAACCTGAAAGGTATGGGCTAAATTCCTTGGATGGATCGAGAGTATGTATTAAAGAGAAGTCTTATAATAGAACGAAACAAATGTCAAGTGCTCCCTGGTTTTCAGTAGTATCTAACTGACATCAATCTGTAACGAATATAAACAACTAAATTTGTGATCTATTAACTCCAGGCCTCGTTTATTTGTTTATAAGGTTATTCTTTATATTAATCAACAAAAATCACTAACTTCATTTGAAATAAACGGTTTTTTGTTTGATTTAACGATAGACAGGAATGTACTCTATAAACCCTCTATGAATTATATTCAACAAAACTTATGCTTCTTGATAAACTGGAAGTAATTGGAAAGTTTATTGTATAAACAATTAGGTACTTCGTTGTGTATGAAAACGAAGTAACCTAATAAACTAGCTGATGAAATTAGTAAAGAAGTGTATGGAAGCTGCATTTAAAACTACCTCTAATTATGCAAATTAGAATTTAGCTTACTTTTAAAGTTGAAAATATCACCTAATTATTGTATGTTCACAAGGGAAAATATTTAAAAGTTAGTGATTTATTGCAATACTCTTCAGTGCTAATAGCAATCAATGAGTAAATTTATTATAGTTGAACTAAATGATCTGTAGGGACTCTCTAATCTTGGGTAACAGCAATAGCAGTAGATGATATACAAAAGATGAAGTAGTTTTTAGTCCAACCTCTGGACTATTGTCTATATGATTGAATAAATACCTTCTTCAGCTGTTCAGGGACATACTTTCGTCTATATGAGCAATTATCGCTTTTTTAATGATCCATGTTTATACTCTTCTATTAGTTAATCCCAACTACTGAACAATTAAATTTTATTCCCATGTTTCGACATTATTGTAACGACAGAAATGCTACCATAGTAACTGCGTTAAGGTCAAACCTTACTGGGGAGGGGGCTAAGAAATTTGTTTCAATTGGTAATAAATATCAGCTGTTGTTATCATTATTATTATTATCTACGAACAAATGAATACAAATTACAATAGTTCTATAAAACATCCAGATGTATTTCGTTTATGCTAGGGAAATTTTTTTATAGATTTTAATACTACTAATTAAACAATCATCAAAAGTGATGTTAGGTTATATAGAAGAAGTAATATCAGAAATGCTTTATTGACTGGTCGTTGTAGATCAGAATTTACGTTGTCTGGGAGAAAACTTCTTATACTATTTCATAAAATTGTGTTACTGATGATTTAATTTGGAAATGAATAGTCCTACAGCCGTTTTAATTATTTGTAAAGCTTGTTATCATTTCTGCCAGCAGTGACTCCTACGATAACTTGTTCTACACTAATCTGTGTTTTGGCTTGATGTGAGATTATGAATTCGATTACGAAACACGTCTTCTCCACAGGTCAATTAACTGTTGATTAATATAGATGTGACTTTCATCTAAGAGCATAAGATCCCATAAATTAGCTGTGATCACGCGTTCCAGCTTCATTTCTTAACTGTATCATTTTGCATCCAAAATGAAAACAATATGGTTCATAGGATGGCAACCCATGTTCTATATTATCTTTTGATGATTTCGTTTGTATGTATGTAATAATTCTGTCATGGCCACATAATCTACAGTGAGTTGTATACATTATACCTGATCATTTTTGTGGACAATAACCATTGTGATTTATTGGAGTTTACTTGCATAAGTTCACGTTTAATATGGAGAAAAATTGAGAAAGTGTAGTGCAATACATTAAAGTTCGTAAATATTTAGCTATTCATCTATGATATACATCATAAAACAATCGTCTCAATAGTTTTCAATACAGTGATAAACGTTTCGAATGCCGTAGTTTTACATTTTCAGTTGATATGGTATTTTAATGAATACTACTTTGTGAACGATAAACTGTTTCCATTTTCAGTAGTATGAACTCATTATTTAGTCAAGTGCCTTAATGTTTTAACTGAAGTATATTGGTGTACTTATTAGAGTTAAGAACTAGTACAAAAGTATTCAATGGTAAATAGAATGTATTTTTCTAACGACGATTTGAAAACGATGTTTTTTCAACTATCCTGAATAGGAAAGCAGGTCACTACGATAATTAAAGGTGTTACTAATAGTGTGGATGCTTTATGATTGCCAAATAACATTCGCTAGTTTACTAGAGGAGTGACAGTACTGTAATGCATTCACCACTGTTGTATAAATTCCGAAATAAGTTGCCAAACACCTTAGTGAATTGTTTGATGGAGCAGTGTTGACAAGAAAACAGTCTAATATCTTATTTTTTATTGAATTATGTTAATTCATTCAAGTGACATTTCTCGTCTTTTTGAATAAGCTGTCCGTTATGTATAATCCATGTATGAAATCATTTACCAATTGTTCTCCTATTCGGTCGTAAAAAGTAATTACATTATTTTGATTATCAGTAGAATCCCCATGTCCTCAGATAGTGGAATCGCACATGGAGCTGTTTGACATTTAATAAGTCCTTTGATCGATTACACTTTTGAAGTCATTTCAAACTGTTATAAAATACAATTACGCACCTGTGGCACCGTATTATCTAAACTCTATTAATTCTTTTTTGATCCACAACAACGTTTGTTAACTTGATGTACCACTGTTGTTTCTTGTTTTAGCACAGTCACTTTGTTTTTTCTTCTTCAGAGCCAAATTACGACTGGATAAGACTGCCTCCGAGACGTATGAGTGATAAATTTACCAATTATGCGACAAATAATTTAATTATAACCGGCACTCAGGCTCGCTACGGTGGAACAATCAGTACCATTCAAATACACGCTGTTTTATTGACTAAGGTCACCTTTTATGTAAGTTATATTTACTCAGACTCGGTCAAAAACAAATGCTTTCTTAATGAGGTTCACTGATGATTACATATCAGTTGCATAAGTAGTCCAATGTGACAGAAATGTCTGATAGTCAGGTAGTTTGAATTCGACTAATAAATGAACTGGAATATCTTGATTATTTAATGAGGCTGTTAATATTAAAGCTGTATAGCTGTTTTTATGATGCAAATTAGATGAGATTAATCACTAGGTATTTTGGTTATTTTGGCAATTGATGATTTTTTTATCAGTCTAAACAATTTGTCAGTTCAGGTACTTCAGATAGCAAACGAAAACTTCCAAGGCAGAGTAAACAGCATAACATAAGTCAGTAGCGTTTGCCGGGTGTGTGTAGTTATTTACGAAACCTTAGCGATGATATACTGCATAGGGAATTACCATTGGTTACTTAAGGGTTTTGTAGACAAATACTCGACGTCCAAAAAATGCTAAACTACGTTATCTTTCATTCCAAAGGCATAAGTTTTTGGACAAACGTTTCTTACAACATTCAACTATTAACAAAACTTTAGTTCCACTCTAATATACATGGTCGTTACCAATCCACTACTTAGTACAGAAATGAGCAGTTATTCATTTTTCGCACTACTGGTCACCTATTCACAATTAGAAATAACTGTGCTGATAATCTAAAACTTGATGGTGTGTATACAATAAGATATCATTTAGATTACTTAAGGTACACTTAATCATCTACTGGAGGTTAGACTGTACGTATTTGTCATTCATAACTCACGAATGTGCATACGCAGAAATCAAAAGAAATAATTAGCTCGAAAAATTGAAAAACTAGTCAGAATTCCTTGTTAACCAATAAAGTGATCAAATTATGTTTGTTCATTATTTCAGCTTTTACGTGTTCAATGCACTGTTGGTACGTACAATTTTGAAATTAATGGATGTTCATCAGCTACCAATCATAGTATAACGTGTGCTACGAATCAAATATTTTCTGGTTTAGTTCGAGATTGTGTCAACGTATCATCAACAGACTGTGGTAATCTACGACAATTAAAATTGGATTCACCTACGATTGTTGAAAATTACAATTATCTTGTAGTAGGAGTAAGTATTTCCCTTAACGACAATGTTTGTCATGACTCTGATGAATTCAAGCTGTTAATTTTCCCTACAGATTTTAATCAGATGTTATATATGTGGAATATGAATGAAATTTCTGAAGTTCATTTTGAAATTTATTTTACAACCCAACCAATCATCAAAGAAAGGTTAGATGTGAAGTCCGAACTAAAAATGTAATCAACGGTTTAATACACAAAGGAGACTTATATTTCCAACTAACTATAACTCCAAAAAATGTAAATAAGTAACTTAAATGGATTAGAAAGGTGTGTTTAATTGACACATAGACTTAATAACATGCCTTTGTTTGAAAATGATTTAGACCTGGAAAACGATGAGACATTAGATAGTATCGACAAACTGAAGATCGGGGAATTTTCAAACATATTTCAGTTCAGTCGTTCAGTGATTTAATAGACCCGACTAGATAGATGTGGTCTATCAACCTTTGAGGAAAATGTCAGGTCAACAAGTAAGACAAATAAATTAGATGTTGAAAAATTGGTAGCGTAATTGTTAGTAAGAGGCAGTCGTAACCCATTTTAACAGGATATGCTATTAACCACTAATGAGGAGATTCAAATACCGTAGTTAAAATGTTTGCATTGATGGTGTTGTTTACCAATCAAATGAGAGCTACAATCGCGTAGTAAACGCTACACGAAAGCTTTATGATCAACGTCTGATTATGATAAAATTTCACGTTATCTTTGAACTCGTTAGGACGTTATGACTCTTTAAAAATACGAGTTACGGTGTTCAAACTTAAAAAATAAGTGTCTGTTATTTCGACTAAATAGCATTTTTTCTAGAAACATTTTTTACATGAACTACTCTATCTTTAGATTTACGCAGTCGAATTAACAGTCTTAGGATGGCAAAGTATTACGTTGCCTTCAGTGTGGATTGTCGAACCAGGTGATCGAATAGGATTTACTAGCCTCATAAGTGGAAGTATTGGATGTGCATCTTCTGGACCATATGAAGCTAAGGATCTAGAAAGCTTAACAGCATTTTCTGGAACTAACGGGAGTGTCTTATTCGGAAGTGGTCTAAAACGCTTGACAAACATGAGACATCAGGTAAGTTGAGCAAAGGTAGTTTATATCTGTTAGCTTTTAAACTTCGAGTTTAATTTCCCTCAGTGTAATTAGTTCAATGTTAAACGAATTAAAGGAAGTACAAGAATATAGTTTCCACTGCAAGACTGTATTCATAAAACACTGTAGGAAAACCCATAATCTTATTTCAGCTATAATTAAAAATACACATCCACTAAAACTAATCATTTTCTGCAATTTAATAAAAGCAAATGAAACATGTTGCTAGCTGGACGAAATGAACAGAACTATTAGCATGTACTTGTATATTTATGCTCAAGGATGGATATTTCAGTCCCTTTGAAAGAATCATTAAAAACAATTATCAAGTTTAATTTCATTAAATAATCCACAAGTTGGTAGCACAACAACTACAGTGCTATTCAAATTCTTTTTCTAGTAAAAATGCAATATAGCACACAGTGCTATACGAGCACTGAAATATCTCCGTGTTTAAATGTACCTACTTTTTAGAACAGTTTTACTACTATTTTCAATTGTAGATTGGAGCTTGGATTAGGCCATTTAATAATGCATCATTCACTGGGTATATAAATACAACAGGCTATCAATATGTGTCACTTCAGCTGTACAGTTATTGGGGAAAGAACTATACGTCGTTGACAACCATTCAAACTACTATTTTAATCGATGAACCTATAAACGAAACGCAACTAGTATTAAGTATATGTGCTAGTGAAAAGCCGTGCTCATTAAAACTTAAAAATCACACAGGTAATTGATTACTAAGAAAATAATCTCATTGTAATTTATTTGATTTTTATCTGCTGATTTGTTTTTCAGTTTTCACTGAAATGAAATTCCATACTAATCTTAACTGATAGATCTTGTAAAGATAAACACAACGAAGTTTCATGATGAAAGATCAACACTGTACTGAATCAGATCCCATCAGATTAATGTAGCTTACTAAGTAATTAATTATCTTTTTGAAAATATTATTCAATAGGATGTTCAAATTCGTTATTTAGATCGTCAGAGCTATAACTTTTAACACTTTGAAGTAATTCAACGTATGTTTTCCGAAAACAGTCGACTTGCATCTATCTAATTAAACATTTAGTAGGATTTCCAAAGTCATATAATAAAAGTAATCAAGCCAGTTTGTAATTGTATCAGAATAAATATATTTTCTGAATCAATCACAATAGATAAATTAAACCAATTCCATCAGATCGGGTGACGGAGATGAAATGCACTTCAAAAACGTGACTTTGACCAGAGGACTTAAGTAAGTCCACGAGATTGTGGCTGAAATGGAAACTGTAATTGTCGACTAATTAATAATATACTAATTTTTTAACTGGACACTTAACGGTTTTATATGAATGTCTTCGTAATTTATTTTAATCTAACAGGTTATAATGTTACTTACGTTTGGAACTTTGGCGATGGCTCACCACTGGTAACAACTTCAGATAAATCGGTACAACATGTCTACACTACTGTTGGTAATTATAGCTTGATTGTCAATATAAGCAATATCCTCCAGTATAAAATAATTGTACTGAATGTAACTGTAATACAAAAACTTGAATTTTATGAAATCCAAGGAAACCCATCACCTACAATTAATGAATCAACAACGCTAAAATTAAATATAACTGGGGACTTATTTATATGTTCCTGGTATTTAAATAATGTTTTGCTTAGAAATGACAGTGTGACACAAGTTGATTATATTCACGTTGAAGGCGGTGTGAAAAACTGGAATGTGATTTGCATAACTCCTGCTGAATCTATTAGTAGAAATATGGAACAACAAATACTGGAAGATCTGACAGGTAAGTAAAATCTTTAGCCAATCACTTAGACCACCCCTCCCATTATTGGAAAAACGAAACGTAACATGATAATGTAATTTTAGGTAATGTATCGTGTAATTTTTGTCCAGTTCATGTAATACGGTTTATAGTAATGACAATATACATTTGTTTTTCATTAGGATTTTTATCTGAAAATAAGAGTAGGTAAAATATCCTTCCTGATCTACGCTGAACACAAATATAAATGACTATTACTATATTAATACTAATAAGTGGTTTACCGTTTATTGAAACACTAACATGTAGATGTTGCATTCGTTTCAGCCACCATTCTGAATGCTTTTAGGAAATCGCACTGAATTTGAGTGATTATTAAGACGATCAACAATTTTTATCATTGGTTAATCTTGAATTTTTCTACACTTTGGTACTATCTATAAGGAAGCTTGGGTTGTTGTGTTCTGCTTATAGATTACAAAGTTTATGTTTGTTATGAGTTATATGCTGAACTTCTCCTTTAGCTTTATACATTCAGATTTTCAACGAAATTTAAAAATAAGCCAAGCAGGTTTCATGTGTTCTCATTGACAGATGTTTTCTTCATTTTTTCTTCTTATTAGGTCTTTCGCTTGTAACAAATAATTTGCAAGTGGCAAGAGCATCTCCGATTGTTTTTACCTTTGTAACTGGAAAAAATTTAACAGCTCAATTGAATTTCTCTAACCAAAATATAAATACGAGTATTGACTATATACATAGAACCATTACATCTGATCCAGTGATTGTGCCACAAGTAATGCTCGTAAACTACAGCTTACTAACTACCAGTCCAGGGGGTCAAAATTTAACTGTTGGTCAGATACAGTTTGATGTGCCAGTATTTGGCATGAGCATACAAGTTCAACCAAAGTAAATTTTAATGTTGACATTTTTGATTTACTAAAGAACTCTGTACTGTAGTCATTCAGCTTATAGCTTACATGTATGATCTGACAGATGAATCAGGTTGATATTTTAATTTTGAGCCTATGAAAATTAGTTAAATGTTCGATGCAAACGACGAATAAGCTGACTAAATCTAGTGGCCCAAAAAACACTCGTGATGAATAGCATTTATGCATTAAAATAAAATTATCCTAAGAAGATACAAACTTTTATCAATACATACGTATAGTGATTTCAACTAATTAATAAATAAGCAACACTCCAGGTTATAACAGTTATCAGTTAAAACAGTAAATACAGTAGGCACTCACAAGGAAAACAGAATTTTCAGTTGTGTTGTGGAAGACAACAAACTTTTAGAAAATGATAGTAGAATAGCTGTACTACTGAGGTTTGTCAGTAGCAACTTCACTTAATTTCGTGAGGATTTTAGTTAGAAAACAAAAGTATTTTTATGCAGCTTGTATTCAGAATTTCAACTTGATTTAGTAACGTTACATTTTTATTTGGTCATTCTAAGTCGTTTCAAGTATTTTCTTTAGTTGTGCAACTAAGGAAGTTTTCGAAAAAATAGTATCTAACCACTTGAGGTCAGCTGCCTGTACTCCGCGTGGAGTAACAAGTATTGACTGGTTGACTTAATAAGCCATTCGAGACAATGTTTGTCAGTCATGTTTCAGGTTATTGCTCAACGACAGTTCAAAGATTACTTTGTAGCTCTGAGTATTGGATTGTCTTAAAAATAGTCACAATAGAAGACTGTCTAAATTCATCATCTTACAACAATTAGAATTAGAGCATCAGTATTTCATCGAAAGACTTAATGATGTTTTTTTTATTTTCACTCAATCCTACAAAAGTTAGATGTATTGTTCACTATATGATATTGTGACTTATCAGCTACATTAAGCTAATAGCCAGTTTCTTTCAAATTCCTAGGACAAACACATAGTCATTAAAAAAGGATGAAATTATCAGAAAGTATCAATAATTAATTAGAGCTCATAAAAACAATATTTTATGAAATTGTAAACCAAAAGTGAATGGCGTTCAATGTTAAAATCCTAAGCTTTAGAAGTGATCTCATCTGTAATAAAAATACCTTCTTAAAGCATTTCGAAATAAAACTCTCGAATATCTTAGCTAACCGATTGATATTTAGAAATAAGGTAGAAAAAGATTTTATTAACAACGAAAACGATGTTATTGTCTAATCGAGTATTGTTTTCAATTTATTCACCTCTCAAACAGTTACGTCCGCCCCTCCGAAAATATGATTTTTCATGTTTCCTTTCAAGAAGGCACATCGATTATTTTAACCGTTGATTATGGAGATGGTGAAGTGATCCAACAATCTGCTGAAAGATTACAAACATGGCCAAGCGGTCAGCAGCTTACTAAAAAATATGTTAACGTTAGTGTGTACACTGTAAAATTTTCAGCATCATCAGGAGGTGTTACAGAGAACAAGACAGTCAATGTTCACGTTATTGGTCCGATTGGTGATTATATAGCTATGACCGATACTGAATTTTCGCCTGTTAAAAGTCCACTTACTTTGAACATAACCAGACAATCTGGTAATCCAGCAGCACTAGCTAAAATAACCCTAGACTGGGGTGACAACAGTCAATTTACTTTAGACGATTTCACTGATGGTAATGTCTACAAGCATATTTACAATAGTGAGGGTAATTTCATAGTTAGTGCATCAATTACAAACCCAGTTGATCAAAAGGTTATTATGACAACACTAAAAATGAGAGCAAGAATCGAAAATTTCGGTTGTCAACTTGCATCAAATCCAATTGAGAAGGGGAAATTGTCAGTAATTTCAGTTGTATATAAAAGTGCACAAAATGTTGTCATCAAGGCATTTTTAAATAATCAAACAGATTTAAAACAATTTAATGTGCCAAGTTAGTTTTATACTGTTTATCTTTTTTACTGGTTATAGGTATCGTAA
Source organism: Schistosoma mekongi (assembly GCA_034768735.1). Taxonomy (NCBI): domain Eukaryota; kingdom Metazoa; phylum Platyhelminthes; class Trematoda; order Strigeidida; family Schistosomatidae; genus Schistosoma; species Schistosoma mekongi. The sequence goes on along the minus strand of CM068305.1, from coordinate 40,724,798 downwards.
CTCATTGATTATTAAAAGTGTCAACTATAAGATCTTTATCAAGTTTCTGGAAATACCATCTTAGATAACAGAAATGTTTGAAGTAACTTGACTAAGTGAATTTGATTAACTGTTAATAGTAGGAAATCTTGCAAATGTTAAGGTTGTGAAAGACGTTTCTCTTAACTGGATTATTCAACAAGAAACTTTGGAACCAAATACTTTACTCTTGAAAATATAAACGTTCATTTTTATCTGTAAATCTAAAAAAAAACTGTTCATGCATTTATTTATTGCGATCTAATATGTATTTGTATTATTCTGAAACTTTTGCCTAATGAATAACTCGGATCAACATTAGTATTCGAGATAGATGGCTGCCTATCGTTATTGAAATGCAAGCAAGTTTTATGAAGTTAAATTTGTCAGTCAAGTGAAACTAATGAAGGAACCAACAAATCTGTAGGTACCTAACGTTATTGATAATTAATTAGAAGATAGATCGCTTTCAATAAGTGTAGTATTCATTGGATCATTAACGCTTGTACCAATTGTTGAGGATGGTAGGTAGGAGAGATCACAATCATAGATAAAGTATTTGTTTCATTACTAAATATCTATCTGTCTCGTACTTATTATTTTTTCAAGTAGAATGCTATCATTAAACTTCACTGTAAGAGATAACTTTGTTTATTCTAGTACAAGAAAAGATTATGATCTTACCCTATAACTGTGAAGAAGGTAATCTGCATGTTGAATGTGACTTCACATATAAATATACAACACTAAAGTCAGTTCACATCAATTTAGAATTGCTTTTCTTGGTGATTATGCTATCCATTTTAGTTGATAAAGTTAAGTGGTTCTGTCATTTAGCAAACTCTAAATAATTTGAAAGTTTTGTAGTGTCGTAGTTTCTGAGCTGAGTGGTTTAATTGGGAAGCCTTTATGGTACACCTATACAAAGCCTGCTTAAAGAATAAATGAGCTAATTTCAATTTTTCTGCAAGGGTTAAATCGTTCCGTTCTGATGTGATGGATTGACACAGATTTTTAAACAGGTATCTTAGGAAGTTAGACACTGTTAAGAATAATGGCGCCACGCCTGCTCACATTAGAATTACATGAGAAAGATAAAAAAATTTGACCAGAATTGCTAGTACACTTAACTGTGAATCATCAACGAACTCAAGACTAAAATGTTGAGCTATCTGTTATTATTTTAGTTGTAGACACAAGTTATTCAGTAACGCGTTATCTTATTTCGATGAAACACCGTGTATTCTAGTTGGCGGATTATTTTAGTAACAAGATGGATGATTTAGACATTTAAAAATATGACTAATAATAATTCAGAAACAAGCTTCTAGAGACAGACTGGCACATATGGTATCCATAACCAGATGAGATGGAAAAAGGAATAACTAGTAGGTAATTACTTTTGTAATCATTATTATAAAGAATTAAGAATTGAACCCACTTTTATCAACGTTTATTCGTTTTTCAACTTCAAAATATATTCTAGCACCCACATTGACAGAGGTAAATTACATCTATTCCGTCGCCGGCTTGTATTATGAGGTAATACAAGCTATGAATATAGTCAGTAATGAAACATGTTCACTTGTTGTTGATGTACGGAATAAAATAGAAAATGTGAATATAACGTATGGCGGCCATGCAATATACCCACCTGGTAAGTATTTTATTTACCCCTTATTATTATTGTCACTTCTTACAAATTTTTCACCACAGATGGGACTTAGTTAGACTACTATTGAATAACAAGAAATATAGCATTCTTGCCATACTGCGGGAATCCTCAGCAGTGAAGAATAATGACTCTCCTCAGCACAGAAGAGTGGCTGTTCAACTAAGGCTAGTCAGTGGTGTAAAATAATAAAACCATACAATTTACTCATCTTTTTTAGTTAAAAATCATTATATACATTGTTCGTTGATAGCCACCGTAATGTTTGTTGATTAAATTCTGTCGGTCAAACTTCTACATAATCATTAGTTCAAGCGATTGGACATTACGTGCTCTATACTGTGATACAAAGGTATTCTAGAATAGTCGAAAGAAAAACCCCTGATATGTAAAACTTTTGAGAAAGGTGAACTAGTAATCTTGTGGTAGCATATGCTACTGATTGAATCATATCCCTAATCACCAAGTTCCACAGTCTACAATTGGCAACACTAACCTTTCCTAGCTGAAACTGACTTTCAGTAGGCTGTTTGCTTATGAATTCATTGTCCATTCCCAAGTGTGAATGTCACATTAAAAAATTCATGAACTAAAACTGCTAGCGGTAAAAATCTGGTAAATGAATAAATTGTTATTTCCAAGTAAAGTAGATAGTTACCTAAAGTTTTTGCATTTTAGGTTTGTTGATTTCTACATCATGAATGTTGGGCAAGTACTATATAGACTACTACTTTGTGACGATCATGAAAAAATACTTAGTAGTCTTAAACTCTTCATATCTAACCATTAGAAAATGTTGATATCAGGTTTCCATCTTTAAGAAAATGTTTGGTGGTTCCATTTAACATGTTTATGGTAGTGTAGTACTTCTAAGAATGATCAAATAACCCTGAAAATTTTACACCCAATCGGCATCAAATGATTAAGAGACCTGAAAGAGTGAAGAAAGGAACATTTAATAAGAAATTTCTTAGTTCTCCTTTATATGGTTTAATAACGTAAGAACAACGATAGTAGAATACTTCATTCAATTAATGAATTCACTGTAACTTGACTACTAAAAGCTTAGCAAGTAGACATACTTTATATCAGCGAAATTGTGACTAAATTGGGTTTTACAAATAAATTATTAAATGACGATCATAGTTGAAAGTTGAAAATCATTCATATGGTTGTTTACATGACTGTTAGGTAGGTGAAGATTCTAGGAGACGTAGATGAGAAGAGATGAAGTGATACAGCTATGGAAATAGAAGATTGGTGTCATTAATTATGTATCACGTAGAAAAATTGACTGGCCGAATAAAACTCTGATGAAAACAACAAATAAAAAATTATAGTTAAGAGTGTGAAAAAAGGACTAAGTAAGTGACTTATTAAACTGAAATCACCACGTGAAATCAAGGTCGCCGATAGTACCTTTTAATAGTACGTTATTCTGACAAAAGCACGTTTGATTATTATATTATCAAACCAACCACTGATTATCTAGTTAATGACTCGATTGAAGACAAATACGTAATCTGAATTGTTACATTTGATAATCCTTAAGCATTTTCGAAATGAATAAGAAGCATCAAGTATAAACCGTCAATCATCATTAATACAGGATTTACTCGAAAAATATGAAACATCACTTTGAAAGCATTCCAAAGGATATGTATTTCCACCCCGCACCCCCCAGCCCCATACACACACTTCACATTTTAAGATAACAATGTTTCTGCCTAATAATTTGCATATATTTAGGACAGGTATATTGTTTTTACAGGTGACTGTTACTAGATCACCATCAGTATACTCTACTCACTTAGGACTACCGGGGTTATTTAAAACAGTCAAATATATATTCTGTAAATAATTGACGGACTTTTTCGGTCATCGTTTTCTATGATTTAATTGACATTGAAATAACACTTGACTGTTGTCAAATACAACTAAAAATTACACCTTAATTCAGTCTTAAACATAAGCTGCATTTAGACAACATCGAAAATCACCAACAATGTTTTTTGGCACTGTAAGAATTTTATTAGCACAGAGGATCACATCAATGTTAAAGAGAGGAATTACCCTGATCAAAACGATAAGGAAATTATCGATCTTTAAATATTAAACCCTTTAATTCCGTAAAAGTCTTCCGTATCAATGAACCTGTGATCAAACGTTGTATATTGTATTTCAGGGTCTGTTAATTTTACTATAGCATACACTGGATTAGCTACAAATTTTCCTACATTAGCTAAATATATAGTGGTATGGGGAGATGGAAGCGCACCTACAGAAGGAATGCTAACACTGGCTAATCAACCTGAAATAATAAGTCATACTTTGACAGATTTAAATTATTTTCAAGCTTCTGTTACTTTGGATAATGTTGTAAGTAACATGACAAGAAGTACACAGGTAAGTTCCTATTTTGGCGGAGAACTGATTAGTATATGAAGTTTACCTTGTCAAAATGATCATCAAGCACGACTGTATGAAGCACAACCTGAGCAAGTACAAGTAACTTAGGGTTATTAGAAATCATGGTATAACTAATATCCACATAGAAGTTTATATACTGTATTAAATAATATGAATTATTCAACTATATAAAGGCAAAATAATTAAATGAGATAAATTTTATTGTGGAAGATTATTTACGTTGGATCGTCTCATAGCGCAATTAAGGTTGACGGGAATGTGTCGAAAAATTAGTCATGTAAAGTGAAGAGGTAAGTTACTAATCACTACGGAAATAAAAGGAGTTATATGAATTTATTTGTGAGTATCAAAAAGAATATTAAAGGAATAACATGCTATATTCCTCATAGCAAAGAAAAGCTCATCACTCTTTTGTACATACAGATCAATTCGGATGGGTTCAACAGTGATTAACTCTGCACAATGTAGTAAAAGTAGCTTTGGTTCGTCTATGATTTTGAATGTATCTACACTATGTCAGCTATTTAGAAGGCACCTGAGGATTACACATAAAAAACCTTTACTATAGTTTGGAAATCGGCTTTTGAAAACATGCTCATAAAACCTAGAAAAAGGCCTTCTTTAAGTTTTTTCTATATATTTACTCAGACAAGTGCATGCAGATTTATTAGGACTGCTGGAGGTGACGCCAGGAGATCAGTTATATACCTTTGAATGATTTAGAAAGTTAATCTCTGTGTATAAGTGAACTAGTTGAAGTGCATGAAAAGTTTATTTGAATAAATCCAGATTCTTCCATCAGTTTCTTGTGTGTTTCTTCTCGTTTAACGAATAACGTATGACAGAAGTTTTGTTGACCTTTGTGACATTCTTTTCTATATTTCTTAATAAGTGTTATCAAATATCCATCATCTGTAAGGCTGTTTTCGATGGTTGTCAATGTTTTTCTAATTTTATCATCTGACCAGATGAGTCTAATTTCATTTACTAGACACTGTGGCTAGTAGGATAGAGCTGTTGTAATTAAATATTACCCCTCTATGTGTTTCTTTCCGTTAAATGATACTTTTCTCATTCATTACGTCATTTCTGTGTCTTACACTGAGGTCTAAAAATTTGAATTGTGTCGTGACATATCCACTGCGACCTATCATTATGGGAGAAGTATGGGTTTTTATAGTTCTTTACGGTTAACAGTACGATGCAGTTGATAGATCTAGGGTGGTCCGATTGTAAAATTAATTGAATCAGTACTCGATACGGTTATTGCGAACGTTATCCCTGTTGATTGTACCTAAAACCGGATACCACGACTTGTTCCTTTCCAAATTCAGAGCTACTCCAAACGACGAAACTTATGAGAAGTTTGTATTGCCCAGAAAATTTAGACATGACTGGCAAACAGCATTTTTATAGTAATTATTTCATTGTGATTCTTAGTTAAGTGAAATCATCAACTGAAATGAATTAAATAAAAATTAGCAGGTCAAGCATACCAAAATCAAATCAAGTCTTTTCACTTGACTTACTGCATAATTGTATTCAAGAGAATTTGGAATCTCAAACAGTTTTATGAAGGAACTCTATTCAAATGAAAAGACACACGAGAAGTATGGTTCATATCATTGCAAATTATAAAGGTGTCATCAATATACCTTAGGTATCGCTTATATCAAAGTTATCCACAAAATATCGTCTAGGACAGGTCCAAGTGATAATCGCTTCTCTTCGTTTGTACAACTAATTAATGAATTTTTATTAAAGCCGTTTTGTACAGAGTATTAATTGTTGCATTAAGTTATTTTGAGGCAAAGGAAGAAGATCGTTCATAAACTGTCTATATTTCCATCTGTTGGTATACTCAAAAACATTAAATAACTTCCTTCTTATAATCCTGTTTTGTTTTTCTCTTAAGCAAGCCCCAATGATCTTTTCATAAAGTTTAGTTACCTTTGATACTTACATATAGTCTACTATCTAAAGCCATGCATTTAGATTAGATTATCTAATTTAAAGTCACATGGTTCAATAAATAAAAACTTATATTCTGATATACCAATAGTTGTCTACTTATCGCTTCATAATTTGATTGTTATATAGACAAGTGGTTTTCATTCGACAGAAGCACAGTTTTCATAGTGAAATAGTATGATTTCGAACTCCAAATTTAAATAAACAACAAATTATTCCTTTACAGTAGACTTTGCTATAACCTCATTCACTACTGTCATATGTCAGTAATATAAAACAACAAAAATTCAATGCCTACAATATCGTCTCCTCACTATCACTGATTTTCTACTATTAAAGCGGGTTGTTACAAAACATGAAATGTTTTGCATCATTAAAAATATCACAACTACTAGTAACTTCCCAAAGAAAAGATATCTGTTTAATGAAATACCTAATATTAATCACAAACTAAACCATGGAAAGTTCTAAGGTAAACTTCTTAGAAGTGATCAAAATGTAACAACTAGTTTATCAGAATTTTTTTTTCCAATTCTATCTTTGTAACTAGGTCGCTGCTTTTGGGATATTTCAACAAGTTGATTTAGAGATAAGAGTCGCAGCTACAGGCGATCTTGGTTATGGAGTGGATGAAAATGTTTATCCCCTTGGAGTTCCATTAAAAATCCAAGTACTTGCAGATGGAAAACCAAACAATGTGGCTAACATCACATATTTAGTTATAAATAAAAGTAATAATGTAACGTTGGACTCGGCAGTTGTTTGGAATAATTATTTTTTGTACACATTTACTCAGGTTGGTTTCACTGAGTAATAACTAAATGTTTTCAACATTCATAGTGCTGTTTTATGTCTTATTTTATTGAAATGCTGGTTAGTTTGAGATTAAATCATTACTATCACCGCTGCAAATGTGATTTTCACTTTTCAGGAAGATGATAATCTTATGTAGAATCAGACATTTTATAATGTGGATTAAGGTTGGAAAATAGTTGATTGACAAAATTTGGGGAGAGATGGAATAACTACACTCCTCAAGTGGCCACAAACGACTATTCCTAATACACCTGATGAAATCTATTGAAAGCTAGCTCTTATTAAAAGAATTAGACAACTGGTTACCTAAACTGGTAAAGAGTCAGTTTGTTTCTGATTTCGAGAAAATCATAATCATAGGTTAAATAGACAGGATTATTGTTTCAGTACACTGGAATCTTGCTGGTAAATAAGTTTCTTGTTTTAATGACGTCTAATACATAATGAAACAAACTAATGTCTCACTTAATATGTTCCAAGCTGGAATTCGATATTATCTTCTGAATACATATTTCACTGAGACGAGCTAAACGAAAACAATTAAAAGTAACTGGTTTGTTTAGTTAGTAAAACGGGGACTTGGTACGTGAGTACACTAATTCAAGTTACCATACCCCAGTTAGCAGATAGAGACTAAATTGCAGGACTAAATCCCAAATTAGTGGAGGTACAAACAGAGTTAGTATTAATGGAGAGGATTAGAAATCAAAGATAAGATTTTAAAGAATATACTTCAGTAAAAAAATTATGATGAATTCGGAGGCCTGGATTTCTGAGGAAAACAAAGAATGGATGCATCTACACCACTGTGAACGGTTTTGAGCCATGTCATTCAACGTCTTTAACTACTGGTTACGGTCATCACGTGGGCCTTAACCAGGTAGTCTAAACCTATTAACATGGCTCGGCCTAATTGCCAATGGTTGCATGTAATGGTACCATGTTTTGGTTTGGCCACCACTAATTTTTCTCCAGTCTACTCATCCACCTTGCATCATTGCTCGTCGAGGTAGGTGGTGTTTGAGCATACGTAACTCATGTCGTAACCACCTCAGCTGATGACGATACAACATCTTATTAATCGATTTACCATATTCAGCTAGTACTTTATTTCAAACCCCAGGTATCTTTTACTCATTTATCCCAGAAATTACAAGCAGTGATTGAAAAAATATATGATCAAACACAAGAAACCTACGAATATCTTGTATCTTTAATGGCCCTGTTTCAGATCCCAAAAGTAGAACGGTTCTCAACAGTGCGCAGTAAACGTATGCTTTGGTCGGTAGACAGATGTCTCGCTGTTGCCAAAAGTGACTCAAATTGGCAAAAGCCAATAGAGCCTTCTGTATACAAACTGAGATTTCATCAGATACCAGATCATTAGGACCGATGAAACTCCCAAGATAAGGAAAGCAGTCAACACATTCACCTACTTAGCTCCATATCACTAGTTTAGGCGATAATGCAAGCCAATCCCGAGGCATCATTTTGCATTTGGGTGGGGAGAACAGCATTCCAATCATGCTAACATTGATGTTCAAAGTGGTCGAAAGACTGAATTTTGCTAGCACACCCAATAAAACTGTGTCATCTTCATATTCTAAGCCAACATGTGCATCTCCTGAGAGAGGGTCAACGCCTGAGAAACCAGAAAACATAAATGTCAACTCTAAAAGTATATCCATTATAAGATTAAATAAAAGTGAGAAAAGCAGACTACCTTGGGGTATATCACTTGAAGTAATTAATTCCGACGTTTATACAACCACGTTCAGGTTTAAAACCACCTAGACTTTCTTGAGTTTGCTCTTGACGACCTTCAGTTAGGCGTCGAAGTACTGTTATCATAATAAGCACATGATCTACTTGCGTTTGAAACTTCCTCGTAATTTGAACTAGCCTTAGAATATGAAATTACAAAATGATTGACCAGTACTGACTCGGCTGACTGCCACACGTGGCATTCAAAATATTGGCATTTTATTTACTGTTATATTCAAAATTAAGCAACTGAGCAAGTGGTACTTAAATAACCATATACTTGAAGCGTGAAGGATATGGCACACTGACTACTGCGAGTATGTAATTGATTAGTGATAACCATTTATTTTTAAGCAATTTTTATGCAAAATATCTAGATTTTGTCAGTCTGTAATATACTCGAATAAGATATACTGTGTTTTGGTTGCAATCACTGGTAACAGGAACGTTAACCAACAATCACACGAGTGCATATATTTGGTTGTTTAGTTTTTATCTACTTTCAGACTGATTGCATTCCTCCTCACTTACTCCAAAACTATGGAGGATGAAGAAAAATATTTACCTTTAGCATATAGTGCTTATTGAGCTCTATAGTTATATAAAAAGAAGCAAACCTGTTATTATTAAGCTGTTACTTTCACAAAAAATCCAAGGATTCTTACCGAAGTTAGTCACTAGCTATCACATAAATATGGCCTTGCGTACTAAAGTGCTCTATCTTACTTGACCTATCCATCCGTGAACTTATCTCGATTCACTGCTGGTAGTGTGGCACCAGAACCACCTGATTGTGTCACGTCGTAGTACTCTAGAAAAAGATGAATAGGTTACCATAGTTGTATGTTGTATGCTTATGATAATGTATACTTAATTCAACCCAATCTATTATTATTTGTCACAAGAAGAAATCAGTGCAATTTAGCTAACTAAAAGTCACGGAACGAACGTGTCTTCAACCAAATAATTCTAAATTCACATATAGTTAACTTTTACATCGTGAGTAGTATAATATTAATAACAAAATATATAAATATCTAAAATATTCACCATTTAACTGGAATACACTAGAAATCTCATTGGTATGAAGGCAGATTCATGATGAAAATTTTTGGAAAAACTATTGTTGTTTCTTCTTTTTTGGCCCCTGATTACGTGTTTTTGGCCGATTAGATGGTAAATAATTTAGTGGTTGGTGCTTTCTTGTTAAGGATAGTCAATTAATGGTGTACAAGAGGACATTTTTAACTCCATTGATGATCCTTTATTCTGTCTTTCTATATGACTTCTCTGTAACAGATTGCCATAAAAATCCCAAATAGATATACCCTCGTTTAGGTTGGATTGTGACTGGCAAGCGGAACCAGGGAAGTGAGTCTCGCCCTACTTGGGATGTACCTGCATCTCAATATTGACGTTCACACAGGGATTCGAACTCAGCTCACTTCGTACCAAACGCCACGGCTTTCGCCAATAGGATACTGAGTCCAGACAGTCATACTTGTACAACGGATATATGTATTTACGATGAATTCGTATCTTCTAGTTGATAGGGCGAAATGCGTGTTCTGGATCCCGCTTACTAATCACAATCCAACTTGAATAACACTTGTGATTTATAACTGTATCAAGGTAATCCGCTCAGGATGCACATCTAGCAACGGAGGCTGATCAGTTTCAGTCCATGATAAATCACCAGGAAGATACAAATTCATCCTAATGACTTCTCCCTTTTGTCATTAGGATGAATTTGTAAGGACTTGTTATATTTTGGATCAGACAAATCAAATTTTTTGGAGAATTTTTATGAAATGAATTAATTTTAACAATAATTGTAGAATTACCTTTTTCTTTTCACGTATTTTATTCTTCCAAATAATTTAGTTCGGAGAATATAAAATTGTAGTACTGGTTTCAAATCTACTAAGCTCGAAATCAGCTTTTAAAGAAATTGCAATTAGAACATCTTTACGTGGGCTGCAAGCTTATCTTGTCGGAAATGGTGTATTGAGACCAAGTCAACAAGGCATAGTACGTATTTTATTCGAAGCTTATCCGAACGATGCGTGTTTGTGTATCACAAAATCAGATGGAATTGGTTCGGTTTATTATCCAAAAATAACAGATCCAACTTCTATATGCCCGCTTTGTCCTGGTTACTTACGTTTACAAGATACACCAGTCAACCAAACGTTTTTGTTAAATGTTCAGTATGCTTCAAGTGGGCCTCAGTATGTGTTCATCCAGGCTATGAATCCATCGAAAATGGTCGATAGTAAATTATACATCCCCGTTACATCTTCAACTTGTCTCCCACCTACAGTATTCATAACTAACACATCATCACAATTAACAAATTACCCTATTAAAGCAACCACTTCCGAAATTATAAATATTGAAGCAATACTTACTGTACCTGATTGCTTGTTATCAGTATCAAATGGAAAATTGTGGACTTTATACTCAATTGATCCCGATACTATACAAACTCTGGCACCTATCCAACTGTCACAACAACTTGGTTCAAATACACTAAGACTCAGTATTCCTGCTAATTTTCTTACACCTGGGACTTATAAAGCTACGTGTTCAGTGTATTTTACACCACCTCGAGAAGTCCCTTATCTTGTCTTGTCAAGCGCATATATAATAATTTCCCCACCTCCATTACTTATTCAGTTCGATTTGGGCAATCCAATCAGTAAGACGATTGATTTATCTGTAAACGAGATTTGCTTAAGACCTGAAGATTATTCTATTGACCCTTCTATGAACAACGTCAGTGCCCCACAGGTATGTTATGTACTTTGTTTTATAACCTAGTCGTTTTAAAAAATGGATAAACAACATTCAACTGTAATCAACAGTTAATTTAATAACAAGCATGAAACCATTTATAGTTAACACATTTATAGTCACACAGAAGTCTATACAATGTGTACTCATGATCTCAATGATATAGTATGCTCGAAGACGAAGAAAATAAATGTTCTGTACCGAAGTCACATTCATTTTAAGGTTTGGAACTGCCATTCTAAAGAATGCACTTAGACTTAAACGAATGTATTTATGCCTTTGAGCAGTAATGCAAATAAACAACTATACTTGAATGAGTTCCGCTGTTCTTGAATAACTATCCACTATAATGCGTTTCATTGCTTTGCAATAACTGTAAGCATGATGGTTAGGTGTGACTTGAAATTTTCAGTTTTATTTTATCAACCCCACAAGTGTTAGCATAGTATCAAAATAATAGGTTAGTACCTGTTTCAAAAAGCATATGGTCATAAATCAAACTTAGAGTAGTTCATTTTTATTGAAGAATTCACTAGCTACCTCATAGATTTATACTAAGTGGAAACGGCTTTATGCATAGATCTGATTGTACATACTTATTGTCAGTAGATAAAGTTATAAAGAAATGAACAACATAGTAGAGAAATAATTAGTTGTAAGGTAAAGGTTAAATGTAAAAAATAATCTTGTCGAAACAGTGAATTTATCTTAAAAAACCTACTAGGTTTATGTTTTGAGGCTTATAGACAATCCAGTGATTGGTGTGAAGCTACATTATATGTAGATGCCACTATTCAGTAATTTAATTGTCTCCCTTATCTCTATTAATTTGATCTTACTTTTCAAAAAATCATTTAATTGCATGATACATCTAACGAAGCTTTGCAATTTCCACTCATTTTCGTAATAGTATGATAGAGTTACAACAACAAATGTATACTGTCTCTTGTCACTTCATGTAAAGGTGAAATGCATTCAGTATAGTGATTATTAATCATCTGAGGTATAGTCAAGTGGGAGGTTATCTCGAATTTCTCTCCACATCACCAATTTATAGTGAACCAATTATAAAGCGCAGTTCCTGTATTATTATTTTCAGGGTATTGGGTCTTGGATATGGTACTGCAAACAGGCAGGAGAAGAACTGTCGGGAAGTTTGGTTTCTCCTAAACCACCAGGTTATCCGTACAGTTCAGTTTATACCGGTTGCTTTGGCGATGGTCCAGGAGTAATTGACACAAACAATGGCACCTTATGCTTTTCAACAGAGAACTTCAGAGTAAACACAACATACGAATTTACAGTTATTGGTAGTAAACCACCGAATCGTACGGGGAGATCTACGATGCAACTAGTGACTACCAGTTCTATAGCCCCAACCTTTTCAGTAAAGTATGTTTTTGGTCATTAAATAATTGACGCATCTGTTTACATACAATAATGCAATACTGTTTTTATTAATGTCAAAAATAAACAAAACAAAGGCTTTAGAAGCTTGATTTCAGTTAGATAATCTAGTGAAAATTAAGTTCTCGAAATTTATTTTAGTTTTTTCTAATAGTGCCCATCTTAACGAAGTTCAGAATAAAAGCTGTATTTTTAGAACTAAACATTTTAAAAATGACAATACATACTTAAAAGTGACATTTGCGGATTACCGAGTTGTATTATTTGTAGTTTGGAGATGGGTAATAATGGCAAAGCTGATGATGAAATTGAGAAGTCAAGTCAAGTCGGTTTCATTTTTTAGTTATACAACACAATCAGTACCCTAGGTGTTAGATTTTGAGCTGTTTTTACATATATGTTACTACAAAATAGTAGAACAAAAACACACCTTCATTACTGGGCTATTCCATTGCTACTCATTTTCCAGTTACCTCAAATATATTGATAAATGTTAAATTTATGATAAAGCCGTTTAGTGAATAAAACAACCACAATATAAAACTTGCACTTGTGGTCAAGATTTATTTAGCTCAGTGTTCCGTTCGCGATGATGAACATAGTTCTATACCTAAAGTAGTATTTATACTGATGAATATGTTGTAATTTCTCATAGTATTCTAAGACCAGTCTAACTACAAATAGAGAAAACTAACAGATGTAGAACATTTAAATCTGATATCTTTGGAACGTAGTATTACAGTTTCAAGCTTTGGATGTTCACTTGATTTAGTTGACAACTATTTGATGACTATATATCCTGGTAATTTTCAAGTGATTTACTTATATGATAACAAGTATCTTAGGATCAGTCAAATATATTTGATCAAACCAAACAAGCAAATTAGAATAGACCAGAGTCCATATGAATTTGTGATTAGTAAATTGAGGCATTATTTATCTAACATATTATTATGCTATCTGAGTGTATTGAATCAACTGTGAATTGTAGTTATATTTGAATTACTTGGCAACATAAAGGATAACTAATGCTGAACAGTCGTACAAACTAATGACAACACAGATGTACAACTAATTTAGCTACGAAATATGCACAAAGATTATTTGGTGATGAATATAAAGCAGATGACGTAAGGAGTCTGTAAAAATGCTACTTAATGCAGCCTCTCTACCGCCCATTTACGTAAATGTAAATTAAAAATTCATAAATCCCTTACAGATTACTTCATTTGACGGTTGATATTTTGATATAAGGAGCATTTTAGTAAAGCTGATTGACAAACAGCATGAGTTAAATAATTTAAGGATTCACCAATTTACCTGAAACTACTAAACATTTCTGACATCTTAAAAAAACACCTAGATCTGTTCCAATCTCTGAACTGGATGATTATGCTGAGAGTATTTATTTTTCGTTATTGATATATAAGCAGATCTTAGCGCTTAAAATTTGTTCACAAGTGTTAAATTAAATTGTTTCGATGATCTCATTTAACAAGTGATTGTCATTAAGAGTTTTGCAATATTTACTCGTGTTAATTTGTTGCATGACTGTTCGACTGTTATTTTATTAGTTAATAAGTCAAGATTATGTCTGTTAATTCTACAGCTACCTGAGTATTAAGCTCCAAGAAGTCCTCAACGATTTTTACAACTTCCATGATTCAACTATTCTACAGTTGAATTCATGACCATATATGCCTGTTTGAAATCATATTACCATTGATATGAACATCATATCAATGTTCCTCATTTTATTTTATTTGCTTATCTGGCAAATGAAGAAGAAATATGTTTTAAAACAGATTCGCTGGTTCTGTTTAAAATGATCACCCCATATCCAATTGTTTAGGGAGGTGTTTATGATTACTGAGTAGCTAAGATATGATATGTTGGAAAAGTGTTCTTGATTAATTGAAAAGAATAGTGACAAAATGCAACTAATATTTCATCACCCTCTGATTATGCACCTTCGATTCCTAAATCTAGTTCTCTTGAATTGACAGATGGTAGACAAAAGGTATCTTCATCAGGCACTGGATCATTTCCTCAAGATTTGTATAGATTTTCCTAAAAATTAATATTACCAATTGAAGTGAACGCATACAAATATCAAACACACCTTAAAAACACCTATTGTATGCACTTCATGAAGAACTATATTCTTGTGACCGTTTTCTCGTGCGTATTTTTTTAAAACTAAATATCATTTTAGATGCAGCATACCTTATCTGTGTCATAATCTAAAAATCGGCTCATCAAATTTAACCAGATGGTTCATCATTGATTCAGATGATCTTTATGTGACTACTTTTATGGAATCTGGAACATTAAGTTCAGATATGTTAATTAATTGGGATATCAGAGAAATGTATCCAGACGGCTCATTGTTAGCATTTAATCAAACTCGACAAGACGCCTACACGAAAGGTAAGTTAAACTTGTAATTTATGCTATTGTTAACTAATTAATTAGCTTTGAAACTACCGGGTAAAAAAATATAGTTAGCAGTATTTTGAATACGTTTATTTCTTGAGTATAACTATCATATCAAGTTGAAAATGATGTGATATTAATTAGTAGTTGCATATTCTTAAACAACTTTCACTAGCTAATGATCGACAACCTAATATTTAAGCTATAACATATAGTTAATGATTTATACTTAGTCCAAAACAGTCCCTGATGTACTGAAAGTTTTCTTATGTTTTACTTTTACTGGTTTCAAGTTTTATTATAACTATGTAAAAATCTCCATGATTTTTTCAATTTATGCAAAACAGGAACACTTACTCCATCATGGTATATAAACAAGGAATACTTTATAAACAGGTCAGATAATGTTAGCGGATGTGTTATATGTGCTACTTTGAGTAAAATGAATCAGAGTGGAACGTCTTGTTTACGATTTGAATATTTGCCAAGACCTACACCAGGAATATGTACATATACTTTAGAAAATACAAAAATGTGTGTAGACTGTTTAAATTTCACCAGTACTGTCAGTCCATTAAAATATACATTTTATCGTAAGTCAATAAAAATTCTTCCATTATTTATTATGTATATTATTCTGAATTCAATTAATTTTTTAGAAAAATATTTTTAGAGTACTTCCTGTCTGTTGAAATGATTGTTTTCTTACTGCGTAACTTTGAAGTCAATAGATTTAGGAGTCCTATCATCAGTGAACCATAATTTGAACATTGACGTCAATTGAATAACCATCAAAAAAATGGTAGTCGCGAGAGTGCTGTCATCTTTTAGCCTCTTATGAGGTGAAAATGCAATATAGGTTCATTACTTTAAAACATCGATTAGAACTTCCAGTATTCTTTAGCAGATAAGACTAGAAAAGTAACAGAAAACTATTCTTAGCTTTAAAGTACAAGAATCTGCCAGATACAAATATATTATCACACATACTATATTGTCTTTTTCAAATCTTAATAACCAATACTTATTTCAAAAGCTGGTTGCATATGTGTGGAACTCCTACTGTGACACATTGGTATCAGCTCTCAGTTTCAGTTCATTCGTTTCATAAACAGTGACCAGTAACCTTTTCAATATCAGTTAATTGTTCATAACAGTCAGAGTTCTAAGAAGGAGAGTTATTTTAACCTATGGTAACCCATAACATACCAAACTCATAGAAAATTTCAGTTTGCAAAATAAAACAACCTACTTATGATTTGAAAGAATTGTTACGGATTGAAATTGATCAGCCTCTGTTACCGTATTCCCATTCTGAGTGGACTGCTTCTATACAGTGATAGTCTAAAAGTACAACTAAAGTCAGATTGTGGCTGGCAAGTAGACTCCAGAACGTGTCTAATTCCATTCATAATGCATTGCGTTACTCTTTTTGAAAATCCCTTCGAGAATTAGTTTATTACCAGTTAAGTAAATATCCATCCAAGTGTTTATACGCTATATGAGAATAACTCAATTATTTTGAAGGTAAATTATTCATATAACTCTAAACTATGTGGTAAGTATAATATTATAAGTGATAGCAACTTGTCTCTTCAATAAAACAAAAATGATGACTATCATTCAAGTTTATTGAGGATATTCACATCCAAAAAGTCTAAAGTACTCAAAAATACTATCCGCTACGACTGTATAAGAGGCAAACGTTAATAAAAAGTAACACCGAAATCAGATTCAACAATCTTCCCTACACCCAATTGTAATAAAAGTAATGAGCTGATTGTCGAGTTTCCTTTAATAATGAAAGTTCTCTATGATGTTTGAAAAGAAATTAGATTCAGAACTGAATTAGTGTAGAAACCCTCATACTCAGTAAATATTAGAAAAATTCTTGTCAAGTTCTGCATTTTTAAGTCCAAATTAAATACCAATCCAAAAGGAATAGTAACATTCAAGGTAGAAATATCTTTCAAACTTTCTGTATATGAATTGTTAACGTTTGTTATGAAAGCACAATTGTTAGTGTCAAAATGACTAGTTCTGGATGTTAAATTTAGTTATTCTATTTGTTATCTGAAACTAGGAGAGCAATCACGATGAGAATGAACATATTAGGGTGAGATAAATAAACAGTGTTAGTGCAAATTAAAACAAATGTTTAATTGATGACTACATATAGAATAAAATGATACATAACAGTGAATAATAAAAAATAGCAGAATGGTGTTTGGAGTGACTAATTTACGTTCTTCCATCGGAGGCGTGAAAAATATCAATCGTATTTTGTCAGCACTAAAGGTCATCCTGACTGTTCTTCGTAATCTTTAGATTAGTGTTCCACCCTTGATTTATAGTCACATGAACATCGATTTGTTATTGATGGTTCGGATCCTTTCTACTCTAACTTTCATGGTAAAATATTTGTTTAGAAACTTTCTAGAATACAAATTTTAAGAGTATCATACAAGACGTCCAATTCTTCTTTAACAGTACCAGTAGAGTATTTGGTAACTACTCTGTAACTAAGTATTTACGTTAAATTTCAGAAGCATAAACTAAGAAAACATGTATCATTTTAGTTTTCTGACAATTCCAAACTCAGCTGTTATAAACTAATTTTAAAGATATTACCAGCTTATACTTTGCTATTCTACTGGAATAATAATAAGTTTTGATCTGTAAACGTAGAATTTGACGAAGATTCATTAAAAAAGATATTCTTCGCTCATATATCGTCGGTCTAAACCAAATGAGAATCAAGTTTTATTGATTGGATACGTCACAGATTAATGTTGGTAGGATACCATTGAAAACAGTGGAGCACTGGACAGCTGTTTTGTCCTAGTATGGGACTCCTTAGCAGTGTACACCCTAGATTCTTCCCCATAAGCTTCAGGTTGGCGAACGCCATAACACGAATTGGTGGAAGTGGGAATTCTACCTCTGAATACAGGTCCAGTGGTGCAGAGGATTAGTCGTCCGCCAACTTGAAGCCTCTGGGTTAGAATCTAGGGCGCACACTGTTGAGGAGTCTTATACTAGAACAAAATGGCTGCCCAGTGCTCCTTGGTTTTCATTAGTATCCTAATAACATCAATCTTTGACGAATCCAATCAGCAAGACTTAATACCCATCTCTACAAAACCACCTTACATCAAAATGTGAATTTGGAATCAGTTTTACAAAATATCGAATTAATCTCAGTCCTAATTATTTATTGTCATGCTAGTAAAATTTCATTTGAAAATCAACAACATCCTAAGCTTCAGGGGATTGTTATTATGATTGATACATAGAAATCATCCATTAGATTAATTAATAACTTGCAAACTTAAATTATCTGTTCGTTTCTGAGAAAATTAGTTCACTTGATGTTCTCTTTATCAATGTTTTTCTACTAGTTATGAATTCATCCATCAATTTAGTTCTTGTAAGTGGAAATCTTTCTAAAATTTGCTTCACTGTACCTTATATGCAAAGTCCACTTGATGCTTGTGTCCAGGTTTCGGATAAATTTGGAGGTTCAATAGAAGTATGCTATGCTTATATATTTGTAAGTTTATTTGATATTTATTTTTCATTTTAGTTATAGTACTTTACTGATAAGAAAGAACTTAGGAATTCGGTTGACAGCAGTTAATATTATAAGGGTATAAGTGATGAACTCAGATAGGTATTTGAATGCACTTAGTAATTCATATTTCAAATACAAACGGATACTTTGTGTATATTCTCAGAGAGAATATCAGTGTGGTCTAAAATAAGTAGGTTAAAAATCTCACAGTTATCTTTCTAACCCACAATCATTTTACCTGTAGTATAAATAAGTAGAGGCAATTGAAAATATGGTGAACATCTCAGTTACTTTTGAGTACCCCCCCCCAAATACTGTACATTCAGAAAGGTTCTTGATAAGATTCAAAATATAATGTAAATGATATTAGTTTAAGACTTGAAGATACTGAAGCCAATGATTAATAAACTTTAATAGAAGTAACGATTCTTTACATCCATATGCCAATGTCATAAGAACAATCTTTAATTTTTAGGTAATTGAATACCATGTTTGTTGTATGGACGCTAAAAGACTACTTATGCATCGCCATTTAATATACCAAAAGTACAGTTCATTTACATGATGGGTAACATGAAACTATGAATTGCTGTTGGGAAAATCAAAATTCGTCACTTGGAATAATCACGAAATACAGTCTAGGTGATTTATAAACAATATTATAAGTAGATTCGAGAAAAACGGATAAACGTCTCCATGATCTTAAACATTAAAATCATGATTACTTTACTCTGCATAACAATTGCTGTTATTATTACTAACATTAATGATGACAAAAAATAATGATTGGATTTCTTTTTCACCTTAGATTCAACCAGAACCATTGGAAGTTATACGTGATACTGTACAGTCACTTGCAGATAAAAATGATACTGTATTAAACAGATTGGTTGTTACAGGACAATTATCAGCAAGTGCAGCTCTAGTTACCAGTTATGCGTCAACCGTGCACATGTTTTCAACTCTTGAAACTCTGAGTAAGTATAAACTGCAATAAATACTGTTCATCTGATGCCTTATTACAACAAAATTCAAGACTTCATACTCTTATTATATTGAGATGAAGACGTATTCTTTTTTAATCTGTGAACATATGCAATGATGTTGGTTACTAAGTAGGAATCCTAATGTCCGTGCTTTTGTATGAAAGACTGTTTGAATTTAAACATTGTTGTAGAATTGTCTTAAAAGTAACTTGGGAACCATAATAAATTCCATGCAAAACTGTTGTACTGGAAAAATGGTGCATGAATTGTATAGATGTGTAGTTGATAATTATCTTAAATAATTGTGCTGGAGTGAAAACTACTCACATATCTGGAATTACAGATGTAAACCCGCAGTAAACGGATATATAAAAGCAGAAAAAGCTGTTAGTTGAAGCGAGTTTTTTTCTAAAAGAGAATAACATACCCGTACACAAAACGTATGTTTTGCTAACTAGAGGGATTTGCTTAATTGATTGCTGATTGATGAGTTTCCTCACTAGTCTATAGACACGAAATTTGGTGACCGTAATATATACGACACAGTTTTGCACAAAATAAACATGATTGGATTCCATTTTCAACTCATGTGATCATTGAGTTCTGAGTCTGTAGGTAATTTATCGTCCTATGGCATTAAGGCTCTAAGTCTCAATTGTAAACCGTCTCACTAAAAGCAGATTTAATTATTCTTTTGATAATCCAGTTTTTCCTAATTGTAAGAGGACATTTGAATTAACATACATCGTAGTTACGTAAATAATATCTGCGTAGTCATATCATCGTGATATTAGTTCGAAGCATAAACTGTTTATGCAACTCCATTCACCTAATAACACCTCACTGTATGTCAAATCAAATAAGAAAATTGATGTGGACTTTTCATCTAACAGATCGT
This sequence comes from Schistosoma mekongi, assembly GCA_034768735.1. Lineage (NCBI taxonomy): Eukaryota > Metazoa > Platyhelminthes > Trematoda > Strigeidida > Schistosomatidae > Schistosoma > Schistosoma mekongi. Next base: position 40,704,030 of record CM068305.1, on the reverse strand, counting down.
TCAAGCTTTATCCACTGTAATTTGGCTGAAATGGTGATGATAAAAGTAGATAAGTAAAGTGAGGAGGTTGTTGTGTCTAGTAGAGACTTTTAAATCACAGGCGCCTGAGATAAATCGTGTTTGATGTGAATTGCATAGAGGAACAATTGATGAATAAGGAACTATAAAATTTCTAGCTATCACTGAAATCCTTCACTACCAGATTCAAATTAGACTTCGGTATATGTGGTTCAAAGTTATTACTTACATGGAAATACTAATCCTAAGGGCATGACATCAACTTTTAATCTGTCGCGAAGTGAAATAACATCGGTAGCGGACACCGGTGAAGACTAAACTTGAAATAATCAAGACTATTTGATTGTTATTTTACTAAGTTACAATTAAATATTACTACTGACTAATCTATAGAATGACAGAAAATATGGTCTTAATTTAGGATATTGTATTTGTAAACACAGATGAAATCAAAGTAAATAATAAGATGGCAAAAGACTAAAAGACTGGAATCAAGTTTAACTTTTGCTCGTAAATCATTCACCGCTACAGTAATGTAATGAATTAGTTAGCTGAAAGGTAATATCTATAAATACAACTCTGTGCCTGCTAACCTTTAGACATAACTACAAAAGAAGACAATGATATGATTAAGAGAGTTTAAAGCAGTGCATGTATGACAACTTAATATTCGTCATTAAGTATATATTAATCTATAGCAAATTAGAATAGATGACTTATCATTAATAGAGTGATTTACTTAAATAGAATATATAGTCGCTCAAGTTTGCAATCATGCATTGATAAAATCATTAACAAAATATGAGAAATTCAATATCTCGGCAACCAGCTGGGCATATTCAGTTAACCAAATGTGATCAACCGACTAATCACATTCTCTATATTGAATTCCTTAATCCAACAGGAAGCTTATATTAGCGATTAGGTCATTTTATTCCATAAGATCCTGGTATTACCTTTTGTAGCACTTAAAAGTACATATTGCTCTTTATAAACAATTGGATAAAAATGTTTGAAATAGTCATCTATGTTTTGTCTAAATAATATCTAGTTCAATAATAGGCATTTTTATTTCCGTTCATCTTTTCAGACTCCACTGGCACATATAATGTAAGTGATGTTGCTATTAGTAAATTATAGTTTGATTATTTACTGTCATTTATAACTGTCGACAAATCGCACAATATAGCAAAGCTGGGCTCATTAAATAAATCAGTTGATTAGTTGATGTTATATGGAGATATTTTTAAGAAGGGCAACTAACCTTCCGAACTGTCTATTAGAAAACTGTTTCATTTATTCTCAGTATATGTATATCGAATCTTCTAATTCTATTATTGTCATATTCCCATCTCCCTAATCTTCCACTAGACTTGTAAACTACATCTTCTCATTTGTCATTCAGGAACTATAATCAATTAATTATATATCTGTACCATCCCCCCCAAGTCCCTAGTAATTATTTGTCCCGTTTTGAATAAATGTTATTCTTCTTATTGGTACTCTGGGTGGTCAGGTTTTTACGTATATAAATGGATGAGTGAAATATAGTCTGACTATCTGGCGGTTGGTTTAGTTATCTTGTGTTCTTCATCCCTGCTTGGGGACTAGTGATCATGGGGCAAATATGTTCAAGCACTAATAGGTACTAACGAGGTCACTGTTCTTCACGTATTGTGGAGCATAATGTTACTACTTTGGAAGTGTCTGTAAGTTGGCATAAAAATGCAACTCAGTATTCATTAAAGTGATTTTGAATAAAGAATGCATAGTGATATACGTTGAATAAAATTTCAGTAAATATTTCTTTGGTTACATATTAAATTTAATACTAATATTTAGGTTTTGAATACCAATTAAAGGTAATCTGATAAATAAATAAGTTTCTTCAATATGCAACTTTATTATCTCACACACCACCACTTGTTTGGTACTGGTTTCATTATATATGTGTACTGACAACTCCGTTTTGTTTCACTTCCTAATATTAAGTAATGCAACCGATTTGTTGCTTTCTTGCAGGCTTCAAGTGCAACTATAAATCGTGATTTACGTTCTTCAGTAAGTCATTTTTAAAGGTTAATTTGACTTGAATTATCATCAAGTAGAACTATCTTGTTCATTTATTTATTAGAAATGATAAACTTCGTGATTGTCTGCGGTTTTTTGAAATTTGTTTGTATTCGCGTAGGTTTTAGTTACAAACTGCGAAGTATTCATTCAAAACCAATATAAAAAGTTCATTTACGAAAAAACCGTTTACAAAGTGAATAAAGGACTCTAAATAGTCATTTCATACATTGGCAATCTCACTGTCATGATAGATTGTGATAGCTGTTACTGAGCATCATTTATTGAAGAAACTAATACAATTCAATCTAATGAAAATAATAATTGATCAAGGGAATTACAATCCAATCAGTTTTTCACCATGGCTGTACACTAATATGCATGTAAATTACAAGTATGATAAAATCGACACCAATCAAGTAGTGGTGTATCAATCGAGATTTATGTGTAAGAGTAGCTGAACGCATACGTAAATGGCTTCAAAAATAAATGAACTCGAATGGCAAAATAAAAGTACAGAATAAACAACCTTCTTCGTCTATCACTAAACTCTTAATTCAGACAGGCTGTATAATTGATATCAAATGACCTTACTGTGTTGTATAAGAGTGCTTTAGGACGTACACTAAAGTTTGTTGAGGCCTTGGCTATAAGGAATTTCTAACCCCATTTGTCTGTTCGAAAATAATTTGTACTTTTACTCAACCTACTCTGCAGAGTGTGACTCATAATGTTCTCTTTATTATCTCTGTTTCCTTAGCCTATACTCTAATTTGTCTAGTGACCTTTATTTTACATATATATAAATGCTTTAACAAATGTGTGTGGTCAGATTCTTTGAAATATATTGCGCAAATATATCGCATAGCACTGACAAACTTCGTCGGCTTATTGCATTATCAAAACTTATCAGATTATGATATAACATGAACCAAAATGTCCTGTAAAGGTGATTTCGAATGATTCGTAGAAATATCAGGGAAGCAAGTGACTACTGTTCAATAGTCACAAATCATAGTCGAATGAATAAAGAATTATGGGCATAAAATTTACTGATCGTATAATATTAAGTAAGAGAATAGACATATTATGATAATGGACTAAAAATTAATATAAGACAAATAAGGCTAGAGGAATCGATATTGATAAACAAGAGAGACAGGAAAGTTTCAGTAAGACAAAATGTCGGTGAGTTTTGGTAAAGGTTAGTTTGTGAAAAGTTATATGCAAATTGATAATAGAGTTAGAAAGAATGTTTCAATTTTAGTTTTGTAGTATTGCTCCCAAGACAGTGCAAGTACATGAAGATGAAAGACTTGGAAAAAATTGTTTTTCATTCTTCACAGATTGATATTGGTTGTCTAGCACTGTGAACTACAGAGCATTGGACAGCCGTTTCATCCTTATATAGGACTCCTCGGTAGTGCGCATTCTTGATTCCACCAGGAGTCATTGTCACGCTATCGACTGATCGAAGTGGGGATTTTAATATTGGACGCTGCCTCAGTAGTGCAGAGAGTTAAGCGTTCACAAACCTAAAGATTTCTGGTTCTAATCCCTGGCGGAATTGAGGGTTCATACTGCTGAGCAGTCCGATTCTAGGACAAAACAACTGTTCAGTGTTCCCCGGTTTTCAATGATACCCAACCATCATCAATCTGCAGTGTATGCATTCAACTAAACTTATTACCTATCTTCACAAAGCCACCTCACTTCAAAATTAAGAAAAGTTAAGAAAAATTTTGAAAATGTTCTGCTGTAATCCCGCTGTGAAATGGTCTCTGTTGATAATTAAGGTTGAGGGAGGGATTGTACAAACTACTCCTGTATACAAAGATAAGGTTTTTGGATATGAAATTTTATTCTTATTCAGTCAAACCGTTGATTTCTTTCGCTCCATACGAATATCACATAAACTCAATTAGAATAATTACGTAATACAAATCATATTCACGTTCGCATAACAGCCTAAACAACTACTATGATTTTGTTACATCTTAAAACGGCACGAGGTTACATATTTAAAAAATTGTGAAGTAAGAATATCGTCGTGTACATCAAAGAACCACTCTTCTCTGTAGCATAAGTAATTTTCTGCTTTCGGATCTAAGTTTTATCACTAAGACTTATTTATGAGCATAACTGTTCTGAATAAAAACACTTAATTTCAGTCCAGAAATTGATATCTTCGTCATCAGTCGAGTAAATCAAAGTGTCCAATAATTCCGTTAACATATTTTCCTGCCGATATCAAATTTGGAAAATGAATCGTAATGAACTTTACATAAACCACCAATTAACTGTATTTTAACACTTATCTTGACAAATCCAACTTCATATTTAAATCTTAAAATTTTATTTCTTTTCTTCACTTACTAAACAGGTTATTCAACAGTTGGTGAATGTTGTAAACAATTTTATACCAACCGATTCATGTTCATTCATCTTAACAACGTCATCTGTCAAAGAGATACTTGTCAACACACTGGATGTCGACAGAAGCTCACAGTCAAAATTGAACACTTACTTGATGAATATGACTCAATCTCTAAAAACAATTACTTTTGATAGTACAATAAAGCTGTTAGAAGTAACAGGAACTGTATTTGAATCAGCTCTTCTTCTAGCTGAAGTATGTCATAAAGTGCTGTTTTTTTAGTTTATCAGTTAATTAATTTTCGAGTTACAGGCTTTTTAAAATTCACAATAAAACAAATGGAAATACACCAAAATTGTTGCCATATGTGCATCCTGAGCAGATTATCTCGATATACCGATAGTACACAAGTTATATTTAAGTTGGATTGTGACTGGCAAGCAGAGACTGGCCAGTTTCAGTCAATTACAAATCAACGGGAAAATACAAGCTTGTCCCAATTACATATATGCCTGTTGGAAAAGTGTGACTGTCTGGACACAGTAGCGTAGTGGTGAACGCGGTGGCGTTTGGCACGAATCGGACTGAGTCGGAATCCCACTGTGAACATCAACATTCGGATGCATCTAGCTGATGAGTCTCAAATAGGACGAAGCGCGTGACCTGAATTCCGCTTGCCAGTCACAATCCAACTTAAACATGCTTGCTATATAATGTTTACTCAACGTGGTTTGTATCTCATAAGTCTTCTATCACTGTCTGTTGTGATAAGAGTCTAAAGAGTTAGATATCTAATGTAGCAACTAAGTTACGAAATAAAACACTTACCCAACGGTGTTATTTGATTAGTATTAAATAATGTCGGTTAACAATAGTATACAATATGTACTTTCTCTAAAACAATGTTATGATTACAGAATAGTTTCCTAGTGATAACTAGGTTTTGGTAATTGGGGACATTTGTCAGAAAGCCGTCAAGTTGAGTTTCATGCTAGTTAGTGAATTTAATTAGAACTTGTCTTTGGATATGAGTAAACTGTTATTCTTTCTGGGGTTCAAATCCCAGTGTTAGAGTTGGGGGACGGTGGATTACTACTGGGTTATTCAGACGGAAACTGATTTATTGAACTGAGATCATTAGATTTACTGAATATTAAATAATGTCATTTTTGTCTGGTTCTTATTTTTTCTGTCAGTCTGAATCAAGTACCATATGCATTTTAAAAAGGCCTATGTTAAAAATCGTTTCTGCAACTTCTAATTATTCCCTTGCATAAAACAACCTATATTTAGCATAGAATGACAGTAAGTACAGTGGATAGATACTCTCTATTATTTATGCATGACTAGAATTTTATTTTAGTATTTTGTCGTTGTGAATAACTTTATATTCATCATAATCTTCTAAACACCCATTGAAGATAAATGCATATTTCCAATTTCTGTATAGCAAATATTAACCCATCACTTAACTGTAATTTAATTTCTAGGCTGGAAATAAACAGATCAATAACCCAATATCTTTAGATATACCGAAAGATCCAGCTGCACTAGATTATAATGTTGATCTTGAGAAAGCAGGTAAGTTAGTCTAAAGCCAATAATAATAAGGTGACTGCTTATAATGACAAAATTTTCGATTAGTTTAGCTTCTGAAGTGAGTATTAAAATTTGTAAACTGAGTGAAATTTTCTTCATTGTGATACAACATATACGATGTTTGGTGGTAGTGTTGGGAACAATGTTTGCTTGTTTTGGCTCAACTAATTCCATTACATTGTACACTGGACAGCTAACTAATTTCAATTTAAAACCAGAGGTGTACATCCTAGACATTAAATTAGCACTAAATCCGCAATTTTCATGCATTGTGACAATTTGGACATGAATTTAGAGTCCAATAATTTACACTGGCTAAATTTAACTAAATCTTGTTACAAATCCAAATGACGTCGTTTGTAAGTAGTTACTTAACCTTCTAGTTGGTTGTCATGATATGAACTACGCACACAGAATCTGACCAAACAGTGGACCAATACGAAAAACAACGTCCATACAAAAGAAAGACAAGAATGACCATCATCTTATGGAACAGATACACAATTAACTAATTATAGTCCTGAATTACAATTGATGTGATAACAAACCATGGGTCTGGTGGGAGGTTACGGTGAGTGAAACATGATAATAATAAAAATAAAATAATCGATTAACATGCACTCAAAATAAATGAACGTCTTGTGAAAGATAGTTCAAAGTTAGTTATTCTTCTCGAATCGCCCAATATAACATCGACTGACTTTCTGTGTGATAGTTTCTCCTAGAGAATTACATGTGCCTAACATGTAGCTTATCGCTAGTAAGTAAGTGGTTTTCTTTACAAAATTACGTCAGCTGGAGTAATGAAGTTGTATACAGTCTTGAACGAATCATCTATGTAGAAACTGTATTTTAGTTGTCGTTACTTTGAAAAACATTGCTACGACAATTTTTTTGATTTTCCACTATTTTAAATCAACTAGATGTTGTTTACGAAGATTTTGAAGCTTTCGTTACTTCTGTCGAATAAACTTAATTATATTTTATACTACAGTTGTCACGTACATTGTTATACATTATACTTGAGACAAACTATACACTAATTTTTGTCTTTCAGGTTTACAGACATCTGGTCTCGACCCAATGTTTGACTTAATGTTACAAAACAGTGCTGAACAGCAATCATTATTGGTGAGTTTGTTGTTTATTGAGAAGTGTTTGAGTCATTGACAGAAGTTCGCTAACTGAAAACATCATCCGTAACTGTTCATTCTTTTCAAAAAATTTATTCAACATTTTCGGAAAGATTCACTCGATTCATTATTTTTTCCACTATTTTCATGACTTACAAGACAATCTTGGTTGGTAAATAGATATTACAAGAAAATTCCTACCGAACACCCTGAAGTTGCACCAGGTATATGACCAAGTTACGTTTGGATTATTACCAGAGCAACTTCTAACGATTGAACCCACTCTTACGAATGAGAAGAAATCAGGAGGCAATGAAGTATGGAAGAGAAGTTATATTTGATCGTGAATGGAGCGGCAATGGGATAGCAACGTCTAGGCTGGCAAACTAGAGAGAGTTGCTTTTTACGGTACGGCGTGACGTGATCTGGTAGTGATGCGTGACCGAGCGCCTTCAACTTAGCAGTGTCCGCTAAAACAAACATGGTCAGCATCAATGTCGAAACCTATGTAACTACTTATTTTGGGGATTATTTACCGCTACAACCCATATACTACTCACTTCTGTCTGTAATATTCTACTTAGTATGTAATTGAATTTAGTATTAAATTAACTTTATATTTACTTATAGAATTATCTGGAAGTTGAGATTCAACCCGACAATTGAGCTGTCAGAATCTATCTTAAACAGACCAGCTCTTTAGGCGTGAGAATCAACAGCTTAATGGAAAATCATTTAAAAACGCTTAACTCAGTTAAGTTTGAAATACGCACACTTTTATCTTGAAGCATTTCAGCGAGAAATCAATGAAAATATAACAAAGCCACTTCCTTAAACATAATATCACCATAATAACCTTTCATTACTGTTCATCTAATTTTCTCTCTTTTTATTTTACTTTGTATGAAATAGGTTAGCCAAACATTAGATGTAATCGATAAAGTAATGAATACAGCACAACATATCATACAAGACCTATTGACACAAGGTGCTCCTCCGATTACATTTCAGACATCAAATGGAGTGATGAGTCTTTACAAGATCCCACCAAGTGATCTGTCAAATAAGATCTCAGTAGAAACTGATAATGAAACTAATGTTTTCGTCAATAATTTATGTGACAACTTTCGAGTCTTAAATAAAAGTTGTTCAGAACCATATAGTTTACAAGTGAGTCAAATGGCATTCACTGTTATATAATGTTTAAATGTGGTCTTCATTATGCCTCGATTTCATTCAAATGGCCAAAGTTCTCGGACTATTTTGAACAAGCTGCCTATATTCTCAGAAAACGTCTTACCAATAATAATAGCTGACAAATAAAATTTCTGTTGGATTCACTAAAATTTCCTGTTGTAGTCAATCCAGAACTGATATCCGGCATTCACTAGTTACAACTAAATGAACGATTGCGGAAGAAATCGACTGTAATACGTAAGAATAAGTTGTTCCATATCATGAATTGATTAGGATTTAAACTTTCAGTTTTAGACACAGAAGTTGTTTTCTACAAGAAAAGTCTAAAAGGTGCAGTCAATACCTTAAAAGTATTTATCGTTGCGTAATGATGAAGGCTTCATGGACAGAATTTACTAAACCGTTCATTGTTACTTAACGTTTAGTAGTCGTCCAACCATTAAATAACTGTCTCATATTCATGATATTGATGACTTGTGTTCCGAAAAGTTTTGAGACTTCCGTTTTCAAACTAGCTAGTTACGATGAGAATATCTTACTTCATCAGAATGTTTAAATGAAATAATTATTTTCATACTAATCCTTCTTTAAAAACAGGTCTCATAACTAACTCAATTAATGTTTGCTTGTTTTGTCAGAAAGCAAGACCAATTACCCCTACAGAACTGGAACTTGGAGATGACAATATAAGCACTAAATGTTACATTATATTTCGAGCCCAAAAACCATAAATTGTAACTTGAGATAACTGTGAAGTTGCCCACTAGTATACAGTTTAGTGTAGCTATGATTTCACAGGATCACGAGTAAGACTAAGTTTCAAACTGTAACTGGCTGACAGATAGTTTGCGTTATTTTCACTTGTCAACGATTTCATCGTTAGGGGGAATCAATAACTTAGTTTAGTGAAGTTCAGATCTTTAGATAGCCAGAACAAAAGTAAAAGAATATACCTTGGATTGTGTTACGACAAAATATCGCTAAAGGAAAATTTCTGTTAGGAACACAGTAGAATGAAAATTGTCCAGACTATCTTATACTGTGGGCAAAGAAAGTTCAGAGATTGCTTTGCTAGTAAAAGAAGTGACTTTATAGGTTCAACTGATAAGTTAAAGACGATGGGAAATACTCTACTAATAGGATAAAAATAGAAAACATCCAATAATGGGATTTAACATTTTTTTCAGACCGAGAGTTTTAACTTTAAGCCTTGATAATTATGTTTTGCCAGCAGAATATAATTGCTGTATATTGCAAAATAGTCGAAGGATAGGTAAGAAAAACATACCAAACCTTTCGATTTTTCAATAATTTTTTAAGTTATATCAGACCTTAGAGATCACATGTCCCAGGGAAACTACAGTCATTCTAATAAAAACAAATGACCCACGAGTTTTTTCACAATGAAATAGTTTATCAATTTCAACAGATAATGAGAATTTATATATTCGCATTAATATCTTTGGTTCATTTGTTAACTTCACCATTAAGCTTTTTCCATACCTATCTAATACCATAAAAACATATTCCCCATTTTAGACATTCGTATCAGCAACAAACCTGTTCACATTTCGTACAGGTTCACCACTACCGATTCCTTCAGATACCCAGACAATTTCAGTTATTGTATACGATACCGATCCAGTTACAATTCAAAACGCTAAAGAAATTATTGAAGTAACAGTTCACAGGGTAATTTGTTTATTTATGGGCAGCATTACTTGTTAATTAATCAATTAAACATCCTATTACTTCTTTCTAGATCTAAAAACAGTCTTAATTGCAAACATCGGTTTTAGGAGCAAAACAATCCATGATGAAGTTACGAATAAACACCTTGGAATTTTTACAGATTTTATTTGTTAGTATTCATTAAGCTAATCTCCCAAGAATACCTGGAGTGATTAACTGCTTGAAACTAATCAATTTCTTAATATGTCACAAACAACAAGGTTAACCTGATGATTCAGAAAAAAATCAGTCAACAAAGAAGTAGTTATATTTGACTAATATCGATGGCGAGAAGTAGCATTTCTCTGTAACTGTTCCAAAGTATTATAAATTCCGAACTCATAGATTTGGTTTATCTAAAGTTAACTTTTTCGTCTGATTAAACACTTCATTTATTTTTCGACATGGGCATGAGATTGTAACCTGAATCATTCATACACTTATTCATGAAACCAATTCAGGTTTTTAATGTGAGACATTCCTGAAGAAAATCAAAATGTTTTATATGTCTGTCTTCATTTTGTTAAAACATAATAATTATATTCTTAGGGTGTAGCACAAATAAATTAAGGATTCTCAGTTGCGTTGAGTAAATAGAAATAGTTATTTGTTTCATATATGCTTTATTTTGTACAAGATGTTTATTGGATATTCATTAAAATGAAAATACAGAAGTTATATTTGATCCCTAAAAATGTAAAATTAAACTTTATCTTTTCCTCAAGTCTTTGAATTTCAAACAACCGATGTTTACAAGTATGGATCCAGGAACTAATAGACCACAGTTACCAGCTATACGAATAGCTGTGGACAAAACAGAAGTTTACCAAGCTCTTTTAGTGAGTCATCAAATAGTACCAAATGACGTAGCTGTAGTTTTCCAATTGTTTCCTGAAAATATTCACGAGTGTCCACAGTATTTACTATTCCTGAGGTAAGTATTATTAGTAATATTTAATTTTCGTAATGGCAACAGTATGTCTTAAGAAAATCAAGTAACTGAATAGATGGTCTGGGGTAATATGGCGGCTGGTATCACGTTCTGATCATCATTACGGTTCACAATTCATTAACTTGACTGCGTAACATAATAACGTGGATTAGCAACTAAATGCAATTTAGCATTGAAATATGAAGTACTATGCTTGGTTTGCAAGTTGACTATGAATTTTCAGCAACATGTTTCTGGACCTACAAAGTGAATTAAAATTTCTTAAAAATTAAAGTAATGACCACTATTTCTTTGAAGGAACTATACAACTTTTCAAAGATTAATCATACTCGTGCCTATAACCAGTGCTAACTAAATGTTATCAGCGGTATTTGTAATGTGATCACTAAGTTACTTAGCATCAACAAATATTGGTACCAGGCAAGAAAATTAAGATTACATTATTCACCTATTGATACTCAAACTTTGTTGTACGTACTAGATTAATTTCAGTGTAACAGTGAACACTTATTTTTGCTAAGATTATGACGCTATTAGTTCTGTATAATCGAGGATTCTTTGAATTCACAGATAACTGACGCACGTTTGAATCCCGAAACTATCACAAATATCTATTAACTTTAAGTTCCTCTGAATGACATTTATTAGGTAACTTAAAGAGGGATTATTGTAGGCACCACAAATTAATGATGGCAAGTTTTTCGGCTATGCAAAACTCTGAAAACACCATACAATAATAATAATATTATTAGTCGTATACAGGTTAGCTGAATAGGATCGAATGATTAGCATTCCCATTAAACTGTGTTTATCTTGGTTACAACAGTTAAACTTCTCACCGAAAAACCAGAAGATGGTGTGGTTTTAATGTCACTTTATTTTGACCATACGTCCACTTGATTCAGGAGTAGGCATTTAAAAGTCTACTAGTAGCTCTTGACCAGTGACCTCGGTGTGTAGACTCAAAAGCAAATTCCATGAATAAAAAGCCTGAGTTGTAATAAACCATTTATCTGTCAGTGACTGTTCCAGTGAATTGTTTGTCTCATTAACATTTGCTTTCTTAAGTTTAGCATCTACGTAAATATTAATCTTTAATTACAGTACATGTAAAAAATGATTAGTATTCAGGTGACAAAGTATGTTCCATTTATACTTATTAAAATAAAGGCAAGAATGGAAATCACAACATATTAGTATAAATCCACACACTTCACTATCTCTGATTACCTGCTTCACAATTTCGTATCGTGACATTAGAAGAGTTCTCATCAATGGAATTTGACAAAAACGAGCATCAAGTACATAAGGATACTTTCATTGTTGAGAACTCTCTTAGTTGTGTAACAGCTGAGGAATAGCTGAGACGTCTACGAATTCATACTACTTTACTATGATTGTCGATTTTACTTTGTCTAAATTGATAAATGGAAAAATTGTGTTAAATTATGTTAATTTCGCTTAGATTGATTGATCCGCCAGTAATTTCCTTAGCAAGTGGAGGATATGATATGTGGGCTACACTACCTGAGGATACCTCACAATGTGGTAAGCAATTTTTAGATTATATCTTAAAGTTGTACACCACTGTTATGTTGAAAGTTTGATGAGTATATCAAACAGTGTTGCTTATTTCAAACACAAGACTCAGGATGTATTCGGAAGCAAATCTTGCACATTATGAAATATACTGAAAAAGAAATCAAAACAGTTTTTAAATGTACATCTCATACAGCAATTTTATTAGAAAACCTCAAGTAATACATCTGTTATGTGCTTATAATGAGTATAGTTAAAGTGATATGTTAAGATGTGAGTAGATAATACATTTAGAATCAACCACCTGTTTGAAATTCAGAAATTGTAATCGTTTGATCCATACATGATATGAAATCACATTTATTACAATCAAATATTCAAACAAATGAAAGCCACCGTCAAGAGTGAGTGAATTGTCGTCGAATATATTGGTATATTTGTTAATATTCACTTGACATCGCAAACTGTTTGGATTCACATACCTTAGCAAGTTTCTCACTTTATTGAAATTTTGCAATTATTACGTGAAACAAAAAGGGTTGTTTATAAAGAAAGAAATTGTTAGATTATTTATTTTAGTTACTGTGGTGAATTACGATAATAAATTCTCAGCAAAATATGATCTATATATTTCTCTCTAACATTTGTATGTTTATTCCCATGACTATTAAATATTATTACTCTTGTAAACAATTATGCATGTGGTTGTTTCCATGTCTGTCCATTTATCCCTCTATTGTATCGACCTTTATGTTGGTTACATGATATTGACATACTCCAATCACATTCTGTAAAATGATTCATATCATGGACACATCTTGATTGATCAGTAGCTTGACTGCTCGCGATTCCATTACCAGTTAATACGATACAATACAACTACTAACGAGTTCTTACCGGGTTACTTTGTGACTGTAATTCGAAATACTAAGTTCTAAGTACTAATGATATCATTACAGTTACTTAAAAGAAATTTAGTATGCTAGTATTCGAACCTTGACCCGTAAGTAATTCACTATGTTCAAACTGTGAGTTTTGACACAGTTTGCTCTATAGATAGGAAAGTACTACCGAAGTTCTAGAAAGTAAATCTAATCGTTGATGACTTATTTGGTTAGTCATATTCCGTATCAAGAACTATTATTGGATCAGCATCTATTGCTTTGTCATACGATTGGCAAACCAAACATATGATTGTCACCATCAAGCATTTCATTCACTGTAGAGATATTTTTTGGAGACGTGACTACGTTTTGACAACTTGAAAGGTTTCGTTGTGTAGCACAAACACTGATAATTAAATAATATCGAATTAAAATATTGTGTAAATAATGGACATTTAAATTGAACCCCCCTCTATCCTCAAAGTAAATGCGTGTTAAATTTTATTGTAACCAAATCGATATAGATTTAAGGGCATATTGTGGATACCGGCATTGTCAAACTAACATTCAAGAAACATATGTAGAACAGTGTTGAACACTTAATGAAACTTAACAAGCGGGATACAAGTGTAGAAAAACCGATTTTTTTCATCATATTAAGGAAAAACTTTCTTAAACTATAAACGTCATGTCAACTAGAGTTTGACACTAAGTTGATTGTTATGAATTGACGACAAAAATCATCATTTGTTCTTCTTTTATAGTCAATATGACAACAAATCCAAATGATCCAAATTACAGATATACATTTATGCTGGACAATCGTCAACTAATGAACCTTAGATCAGCACAGCAATACAGGGAAAGAGTTGAGCTTCTACAAAAGTCTGTGGCTGAAACAATTTACATTGGTTTTCGTCAGCTTAATCAGTACGAAATTAATGAGTATAAAAAAAAATATCCCCCATCAATTCCTTATCTATACAGAGATCAAATAAATAATACAGCTCTTTCACGTTGGTTCTTAACATCTTGCTTATCTGGTAAGCTTGATTCGTCAAAACAGTGGTCTACGAACAAATGTCGAGTGAGTTTCATAATATTTAGGTAGTTATTTCATTCAATTAGCTCACTTTGTGAACTCGAATTCTTGTCTCGATCAAATATTAGTATTACTGCATATGAGATGTGATTGAACTCCACTCGATACGTCTCCTCACTAAAGATTTAGGGATTAAATTTAAAGTTAATCACTAGTAACCGTGAGACAAATATCACCAATGGTAATGAATATGGTTTTCGCAATATATCACGAATTGGCTGCATTTAGAAATGCTAACCACTAGATATTGAATGCCTCTGTGGTCTAAAAGTTAAGTTGTCTGCGCAAAGCCTGATGGTCCTGAACTTGACATAGGCCCACACAACTGAGTAAACTAATATCAGGACTAATCATTTGTCCAGTGCTTCGCGGTTTTCAGTAGATGTCTATCTCAAGCGTGTTCGTATTACTGAATTAATATCCAACAATCTCTACCACACTAAATAATAATAATTTCAATAAAATATTCTTCAAATAGTACTGAATCGGTATCGCTATCGAACGGGACAAAAATCTAGTAAGTTATGAGGGATGTCCACATGAACTCAGCAATCCTTAAACACTATACAAATAGTTAATGGTTAACGAGAGCGCTGACTACTGGAATGTTAGCTTATTAGTCGTCAATATGTTGGTTGGTTAAAAGGGTAGTTAAATTATAATCAGTTGGACGCCAACTTTCAAAACCATATCAAACATCACATTATAAATGCCCAGGTCTTAAAAAACGTCTCAAGTATTCATCTAATAAATAAAGGTTTTTCAGTTAATTATTTACCTTTTCATTATTTTATCATTTGTTGGCATTCAATAGTGTTATTGTTTAAGACTTTAGAATGAATATCTTTGTTTATTATTCGCTGTTAATGTATCTTAGGTCGGTCCTATGACTACTGTTCAACAGACGCAATGTATATGTGATGAATTATCCACAATCACGTCAGGATGGTTTGAATTACCTAACACTATTGATTTCAACTATATATTCGCTAATATGGATTTCAGCAAAAATCCTACTCTGTATGCTACAGAGATTTCCGTTGGTATACTGTTTCTATTGATATACATCTGGGCACGCAGAGAAGATATTAAAGATATAGACCGGGTAAACATTTCCTACTTTAAATATATCAATTCCGATTCTTTTCTGATTATTTTGGTTAAAGTTCAAAGTATGTCACAAATTCTTATTCGCTACTGGCGATATGTGGAAATAATACTAATAGTTGGCTGTAGGTCTGATTTGATTGTATAAAAGACAACCAGGAAGGTAGATGATAATGATTTTATAATTCTTCTATTTTAGCTTCGATAAGTACTGCTCGATAACGACTGTTACAGCTTAAGTATTTACTGTTTACAAAACTGAAAAGTAAATTTGAAAGCTAATGTCATAAGAAGACAAATATTAAAGTTCATTTTGTTAAGTTTTTAAAGTACTCACAATACAAGGATTTGGTTAGAAATCGCAAATATATTTATCCTATTTATCGTGGAACTAGTAAATAACAAACGACATTACATATCACTTACTGTTAATTAGAACTTTTCAGTTAATTCTGTTTAACTGAGTGTTTCGTAGATCTAACATAAATGTAATTTTAGTTTGTAGCTGGCAAATGGAATCTAAGATGCACATCCAGTCATATTTGGGACTCGTCACTAGATGTACCTGTATCCAAGTGATGGTGTTCACACAGGGACTGGAAATCAGATAGCCTCGTGTCAACTGTTACCACATTCACCGTCAGGCTACTGAGTCCACAAAACAAATAGGGTCTGAGCCGGGCGTGAATATCAACACTGGAATGCTGACGAATCCCAAACGGGACAAAACGCGCGTTTGGCTTTTACTTGCCGATGATAACCAGATTTAAATCGCACTTGTGAACTACGGCTGTATCGAGGTAATTATCCTAGAATACATATATGGTAACAGAGGGTGACCAGTTTCAGTTTATATTAAATCAAGGGGAAGATTCAAATGCCTTCAGAACAACATAAATCCGTTTATCATCTAGCTACATAGTTTTGTAGAATATGGCTTTTTTTGGAAACGTACTCAGTGTCAATCAGAAGATGCAATAATAGTTTAATTTCCACTGAAATCATTATATAAAGCAACTATCACGTATTCCAAGTTATCTTCTGAACGCATAGAAAAACATAAACAATTTAATGGCAAAGTGCATCCTTTTTTCTTCATAGCTTTTTCTTTAGGAGCAGAAAATTTAGTAATTACATCAAGTTACAAATCCATGGGCATACTTAAATTGTTGATGTAGTTGACGTCGCAGACTCCTATCAAACAGAAGTCTATCAAAAATCGAAGACGTTGGACGGTTGTTTCATCCCAATTTAGCGCCTCCCAATAGTACCTACTCATGATAGCGACAGGGATCTAACCCAAGAATTTCATGTCTTATTAGAAGCACTTAGTTTAGACATTCTTTTAGAAATGTAGTAGTTCACTTATCTAAATTTAATCAAATCATGATATAGCTCCAGTTGAAGTCAAGATTAACAGAAACTACTTCAACATGAAGGTAGCTTTATAATCAATCAACTAAATAACACTTTAAGTGTATTAACTTACGTAAGTTTGGTGCAATAATGAATGCCAAAATAATTGATGCAATAAATGCGGGAAATAGTACATTATAAATTATTTACTCAGGTCTAGATGTTAGGACAATCATGACAGGATGAAACATTCTAGAACTGTTAAATTAGAAAATATAATGAGTTGATGAACTGTTTATTAGTCACGATGAGGTTAAAATATTGGTCGATTGAGATGAGACATTTGCATCAGGATAATTAGTGGTTGACACTGTCTGAAATCAAGGATTTCTTGTGTAATGGGGAACAGTCAGTTCTACAAATATCTGATATCTTACCTTTGTTATTTGTGCAACGATTGTACTGAGGAAGGTGTTTAATCATGTAAGACATTTCTCTTTAACTTTTCATATTCTTACTTGTTATTCTCAAGTGAACTCAAATACTAGATTAGGAACAATAACTTGTCTATAATCAGTATACTTAATGGAATATAATACGCAACAAAATCACAAATGTTATAAATACTTTAATTAGTTCTTTGTATTTATTTTTAGCTTAGTGTTACTCAATTGGCTGAGAATAATCCTGACCATGAGTATTTATATGAAATCATT
Source organism: Schistosoma mekongi (assembly GCA_034768735.1). Taxonomy (NCBI): domain Eukaryota; kingdom Metazoa; phylum Platyhelminthes; class Trematoda; order Strigeidida; family Schistosomatidae; genus Schistosoma; species Schistosoma mekongi. Next base: position 40,686,249 of record CM068305.1, on the reverse strand, counting down.
GTGAGTACAGGACATCGCAGATGTGCGGGGACTGATTCTAAAGTTTGTTTTATTCTTTCTGGACAAAATGGCGAAACAGGCTGTCGTGTTCTTCAAGACCCTAACAGGAAAGTATTATGTCGTGGTTCCACAGATCGGTTTTTACTTGCTTGTCCAAAGTAGGTTCTCATAAATCTTTTGAATATGTGAAACTTTGTGTAAATTTCAATTACATCTTATTAATATATTATTGGCATCATAAATTTTCAACTCGACCGACTACTTAATACAAATGCCAAAATAACCTGAGTCCAGAGATTCAGTGAGTAGTATGATTTCTACCTACTGGCGATTACATAGAATGAATAAATCTTGCTTATGTGTTTTTTATTGCGTGAAATACATAACAGAGTTGTAGTGATGTTTATACTACTAAAAATTGGAGTTTATCAGTAACCACGTTTATTTATAATTCAAAATTGAGCCTTAAGACTACAGAATTAGAACTTTCTACTCAGTTTTCATACAGAAACATAGTTTGATTTCTTTTACTCAGGGATAACTATAATTTATATATACAATTAGTGTATCGGAATAGGAATTTGCTGAATAATTAACCTGGGAATCTAATCAGTTAATAATTATCTAATCATTTTTCAAAACTGCTCATTTTATGTGAAACGATCACATTTCTGTCCAAGTAAAGAGTGGTGTGATGGCATCTAACCTTTAAGCTACTTTGTAGTTAGAAGTAGAACAATTAATTTGTGTAGTATTCTTGTATATGCATATACTGTTTAATAGACAGAACTCCGATATCTGGAAAAACATCACTTCCCTAAATTTATGACTGTAGGCCTCGGTTATTGTTGTGACGCGTGGTTTAGATCTTTTATCGGCCGCAAAGATCTCCGTCGTAAATTGTTATCTGTCTAGGTTGGCCGCACGCTTCGACTCCTAAGCTATGATTCGACCTCCAGGCTGAAACTACTCGTCAACAGGAACACGATAGAGAAGACAGGAAATACTGCAAAAAATACTCTACTACAAGAGTTCAATTATGTACAGAAAATTAGGATATATATATTATCATAAATGTCCTCCAGGCTTCTAGAGAATTCTGTAACCTTCTAAACACAGTAGTGCTAAGATAACTGACCAATCACAGACATAGCACGTGACTTCTCTCTGTCTAGAAGTTTCGGATAAAAATAACTATCTGCGTTCTGATTGGACGCAATATTTCCTATTGATTTCTATGCCAGATGGAGCTTGTTTCGAGGGGTCTTCTGAGCCTACCCAACAGTTATGCATGCAGTTCCTAGAGTATCAAAAAGGAAGGAATAGTGGTCTGTGTTCTACTGAAGAGTGACTTCAGTTATCTATTACGTGGCAAAGCAAAAGACTCTTAAATCTGTAAACAGCCGATTTGTGAATCTCCTTGAAACATCTATCATTATTTGACGTTATTTGATGGATTTATCAATTAAATAAATCTTTTATTGTTATTACACTCCGAATCTATTTTCTGAACCCATCGTAAAACAAATTATAGGCATCATTGATATCGGAAAGCACTATTGTCTAGAAGAATTTGAAGTAAAACAATAAATATCAATATTAATGGTTAAACTCTTAAGTCCTTTATGGTCTTTTCAGTAGTCTGCAAGTTGATCGAGTTTATCTATCTATTATTAGGCATAAACAGTTATAAAATTAGTTACTAGTTGACTGAGCTAAAAAATCAATTGTTAGGAGCCGGCTCCGGATCTAATGATAAAGTGATCATTGCGCAGCCAGACGATCCTGGATTCGACCCCCTGCGAGGTCGTGAATGAGCATTGCTAAAGAATCCCATACTATAGTGGCCATTGCCTGTCTAATTTGAACCAATCCGTTACATAAAATTAAAACTACCAGTTAGAGTAGAACTTTAAAAAATCTACGATATAAAAAGGACTGATTGATAAACATCCACTTGTAGATGTATGCTAGCTACTGTGTTGAAATTACATAGACAGAATAAAGCTGAGAAAAGATTTGGGTGGGATAAGTATCTATAATTCAAGAAAATCACTTGAAAATAATGTACGGTTAATGTCAAAAGAAGAAAAAGAAGAACAGTTATGATAATCAAAACAATATATCCGTAACAAAAAAAACCTACTTCCAACATATCAGTATACTCTATTAAATTATAATCAAGTTCTAAAATGAACATCATTCATTGTTTTGTAGTGTAGTGTTTCAATTCAAAACGTTAAGACATTTTTATAAAGGGATCAAATTCACTTAACTACAATATATTAACCAGTACTCTATGTTCCTTGAATTAGCTTCCAGTTGGAAAATTTCACTGAATAATTTAACTCTGAAAAATGTCTATATTTAACACACTGATAGTTAGATCAACCTTCAAGCAAACTACGTATGAATTCTAACTGATATTTTGCTCTAACTACGAATCCAAGTTACTTACTTACTTACGCCCGTTACTCCTCACAGGGGAGCATAGGCTGATCACCAGGATTCTCCATTGAACTCTGTCCTGAGCAATCCTTTCCAGCTATTTCCAGTTGCTGTTTATCTTTTTAATGTCTGCTTCCAATTCTCGACGCGGTATGTTCTTTGGCCTTCCTCTTTTCCGTTTCCCAACAGAATTCCATGTTAATGCCTGTCTTGTGATGCAGTCTAATGATTTCTGCAATGTATGTTCTATCCATTTCCAGCATCTTTTCCTAATTTCCTCTTCGGTTGGAAGTTGGTTTGTTCTCTCCTATAGTTAGCTGTTGCTGATGGTTTCAGGCCAACGGACAAGCTTGCTATAAAAACGCTAACCAGATTCAAGTTACTGCTTAGTTTTAAATGTATTCCATTTCTCATCAAAATGTCCATTTGCACTAAGGGATAATTATGACAGTGATTCAATTATGATAACTGTACTGACTATGTAGGTACACTGTATTTCATCAACTAGTTATAGTTAGTATAAAAGTATTTTAAGATTTTTTTACATAAAACATTCAGCCTTATTACAAGTTTCTTCTGAAATATTAAACCCAATGGCTAAGTACGAAAAGAAAGGAAGTTGAGCTACTGATAAAAGCATTGATTAGGTTTCCATGAAAATTATGAATTTTTTGAATACTTTCATATTCACTTATTAATATTGCAGACCACTTGGACCGTTAATTTACATCCGCTTATGGCATGATAATTCTGGTGTAGGTGATAAAGCATCTTGGTATTGCAATTATGTTGGAGTTGTTGATTTGCAAACTAGAGAGAAGTCACATTTCATCGTCGAGAGTTGGTTTGCAGTTGAAGAAGATGACGGTCAGGTAAGATATTAAAATAAGTTAACTAGTAAATTATATTCTACGGATATGAACTTGTTGAATGTCAAATGCCATCCAACGAAAATGAGTTGTGTGCATAATATTTATTGCCCTTCCAGAGGTTGCAAGTGCCTATTTCTCAGAAGCATTAATGCCATACCTTTGTAAGTGAGACCGTATTTGATGTCAGTTTCCTGACTAGCACCATTTATAAATTGAAATTACCTCTACAACCACTTAAATTAAATTAAAATGAATTGGTACAATTGGTATAATAATCGAATATTTAATAAACGCTGTTTACAGGACATCATTCCTAAAACGTTGCTTGTCAAGCCACTTGAATCTTCTCGACGATCCATTCAGGCTGCTCAACAAGCATCGCGCATCTTCTTAAGAGAACGTATTCACAAATGTACATTATTGCTAGAGAAATACCGAAATCGTATGAATAATCTTGATGATGCAATAAAACATCTAACTCCAATGGAATTACAGTCTCCTGTTTTCAGCTTTTTCAATGAAAGAAAAAACAGCTATTTAAAGTCGTCAAAATTAAGACAAATTAGAAAATATGACAGAATGAAGGGAAGAATAGTAAAAGGAAGAACAACAACTACATCGAAACTGACCAAATTAAGAACAGACCACAATATGTCAAATAGAACTCTAGATAAACATGAAATCGCTTTACTCGAAAGAGGACTTAACTTTCATATTCACTTATTAATATTGCAGACCACTTGGACCGTTAATTTACATCCGCTTATGGCATGATAATTCTGGTGTAGGTGATAAAGCATCTTGGTATTGCAATTATGTTGGAGTTGTTGATTTGCAAACTAGAGAGAAGTCACATTTCATCGTCGAGAGTTGGTTTGCAGTTGAAGAAGATGACGGTCAGGTAAGATATTAAAATAAGTTAACTAGTAAATTATATTCTACGGATATGAACTTGTTGAATGTCAAATGCCATCCAACGAAAATGAGTTGTGTGCATAATATTTATTGCCCTTCCAGAGGTTGCAAGTGCCTATTTCTCAGAAGCATTAATGCCATACCTTTGTAAGTGAGACCGTATTTGATGTCAGTTTCCTGACTAGCACCATTTATAAATTGAAATTACCTCTACAACCACTTAAATTAAATTAAAATGAATTGGTACAATTGGTATAATAATCGAATATTTAATAAACGCTGTTTACAGGACATCATTCCTAAAACGTTGCTTGTCAAGCCACTTGAATCTTCTCGACGATCCATTCAGGCTGCTCAACAAGCATCGCGCATCTTCTTAAGAGAACGTATTCACAAATGTACATTATTGCTAGAGAAATACCGAAATCGTATGAATAATCTTGATGATGCAATAAAACATCTAACTCCAATGGAATTACAGTCTCCTGTTTTCAGCTTTTTCAATGAAAGAAAAAACAGCTATTTAAAGTCGTCAAAATTAAGACAAATTAGAAAATATGACAGAATGAAGGGAAGAATAGTAAAAGGAAGAACAACAACTACATCGAAACTGACCAAATTAAGAACAGACCACAATATGTCAAATAGAACTCTAGATAAACATGAAATCGCTTTACTCGAAAGAGGACTTAACTTTCATATTCACAGAAAGCCTCTCACCACGTTAGAAATAGCACCAATTCTGGAGCCATTACTAGAAAAGTTATCTGATTAAGAAGCTCATATTTTACGTCAAAAAACTTCCCACGTCCTGACTAAACAAAATCATCTTTCTTCAAAATTTGTCAAAGGGAGAATTAAAAGCTCTGTATTCACTACAAAAAGATAAATCAATAGTAATTACCAAGGCCGATAAGGATGATACCACAGTTGTAATGAATAAAACAGATTATGAAGAGAAAGCCTTTGAGCATTTATCCACAGGACAATATCTAATGATTGATTCAAAAAATCATTCAGCGATAAAAAAACAAAGTGAAATCGGAGACGGGTCAACTTCTGAAACAATTAAAACCTTTCATTAGTACCTCTCTTTGGTTTACTTTATATCCTAAATCATGCACAACTCGTTTCTATGGTTTACCAAAAATTCATAAATCTGGTGTCCCACTGAGACCAATAGTTGATTTCACCAACACTCCAATTAATGCGCTTGCTAGATATCTAAGCAACATTTTAAAACCACTACAACATAATTTACACAATGTTGGCAAAGTAACGTATAATTTCAAATAATCTCAAATTTAATAGTTGAAGATATTGAAACAATGGTAAGCTATGATGTTGTATCTTTATATGTAACTATTCCAACTGATATATGTCTAGAATCTATTAATGGATTACTAGAAAATGATCATACACTATCTAGCCGGTGCCCATTAAGCATCAGTTTAATCATGAAATTCCTAAGCCTATGCTTGAATTCAACTTTTTTCACCTTCAAAGAGATTCTCTACAAACAAACCAACGGAGTAGCGATGGGCTCCTCCCATTTCACCAATTGTAGCAAACCTTTTCATGACCCATATTACATCTCACATTTTCAATAATGTCATTAGACCAAAGGTTTGGCTAAGATTTGTTGATGACACGTTTGTCATCATCAAAAAGACTTTTCTACGATCACTCTCCAAACGAATCAACAACCTATCTCAGAATATCAAATTCACTTTAGAAAGTGAAAATGAACACAATGAGTTACCATTTTTAGACTGCCTAGTTAAAAGAAATTTAGATGGAACTCTTAATCTGAGAATTTATCGCAAGCCCACACATTCAAATCGATATATCGATTTCAACTCAGCACATCCATTCAGTGCAAAGATATCACTGGCTCTAAACTTGTTCAGAAGAGCCAGTAGACTCACTACATCTGAAGACGACAAGCAATGCGAATACAGAAATAGATTCAACATCCTACGGCTTAATAATTTTCCAATGAATATTATTAAAAATTCACATATTCATATATTTTCCTCTCACATCACACTAACATTTACATACATGTCTCACTTCAAACCACCATGATCTATATGACTTGACATCATGACACGATCAAACTCGCATTTTGATTGTACGAGTTTATTTTGTTTTTGATTTGTTCCATTGTATTATTTAATCTTGTGTTAATTCGATTCGGTTATTCATTTCTCTGAAGAAGCGACTTGCACTAAGCCGCGAAACGTCAGAAATTTTAATTTCTATTCATTGGAATTTTACAAATATATATCACTTATTTTATAAATTAAAATGACTTTAAAAGATGGTAGTAAAATCTGATTATTATTGAAGACGTATTCCACTTGAGAAATAGGCGTCTATAATCGCTTAGTAATTGTTTATATCAGTGTATATTCTTACCATTGACATAGAAGTTACACTGAGCAAAAGAAAGAATGTTGGAAAGATCAGCTTTTGTGACATCAAACTATCATAGCAACAAGTAGAATAATTGTTATATCAAATAGTAAAACGTTTACATGTAACCGAACAATGCAAGAAAAGATTCAAGATATGTTGAAGTCGATTAGTTTTGAATTAGATCACTCAACTAAGAACAACTTGTACTTCTTAATATGCCATCCGTGAGCAGCATTGTTTTACTATGATTACGAGTGAAAATTTACAATTGTCCATTTAACCTGTGCTCATAAGCGATCTCAAACTAAAATATTGAAAAAGAATAAATAGACTTAAAACCATAACTGTGTTTTATCTCATCAATAAAGCTACTTTTGCGAATTGTTTTATGGATTACTGTAGATCTATTTTAGTGTTCGTAGCATTCATGAAGACGATTAAAAACACTAACCTACTTTAATAATGAAGTATATTTTAGTGTTGAACAAAAAACCATGCAAAGTAAGCGACAGTCTCCTATATTTAAATTCTTAGTAAGTGATTTATTAGTTCGAAATTATTTGTGAAAAAAATAGCCAATTCTGAGGTAGATACAACATCATTTAGATATCAAGGACAAATGTACATAAATTTTCAGCAATTTGTAAAATACAAATGTTAATGTTGAAATAATCATCATCATGTAACTTGTGAAGTGTAAACGACAATTGGAATAAACAATAGGATTATTAATCCAATATGTATGTAGGTATCTCTGTATATGGGTGACATAGGAGATGGGGGTGGTGGCAAAATACGATTAGACAAAAGCTGAATCCGAATAGGTAAGAGATTGTAAAATGCAGTAAGTGATAATCAAGATTCGTCACATAGTAACAATAACAATAATAGAAAAAATTATAATCAGTTCATTTGTTTGGTCTTAAAATGTTGCAAAGTCAATAAAATTAAGAAAGAAGATTAAGTGATATTCAAATTCATTCTGTGTACTTTGGTAAATAATTGTAATATTAATAATTATTATTGTAGTTCAATGGGGATGGTTATTTTTGTGGAGATTGGTTATTTTATTTGATTAGATATATCACAGATTGATGGAAGTGGGAATTCTACCATTGGATGCCGACCCAGTGGTGCAGATGGTTAGGCGTTCGCGTCAACCTGAAGCCCCTGGTGCGGAATCGTGAGTGCGCACTGCTGAAGAGTTCCACACTAGAACGAAACAGCTGTCCAGTGCTCCCTGGTTTTCAATGGTACCCTGCCAACATCAAACTGTGATATATCCAATCAATTATTATTATTATAAATATTCACATATGTGAACAAAGAGAGTAGTATTTGGACAGGGTAGACCTAAATTATACAAATACACATATAAAGAGGGAAAGATACATATGCATTACTAAATTTAAATCGTCGTATGATTAAATTGGAGAATGGCTTAATGGATCTAGCGTCGGCCATGGCAGGAGAAGAGGTTGAACGTATTTCTTCTGTATGCATAGTTCTGGCCTCTTGATCCGTATAGCTATCGCCTCGGTTGTTTTAAGGACTTCAACTCTAACCGATAGTAGCAGATAACTGTTTACACAGAACATTATTGTGAATGAATGATTTATGCTTGCTGCATAACCTGTTTGAATTAGGTGAGCTAGTATTGAGATGTTTATACTTCTGACAACTCCTTTGGTTAACCAAACCGGAAGAAAACCCCCCGGGCACGGTGGAGTAAATTCGTTGACCATCTGCCAATGTGACTTGCTCCACATGAGCACTTGAACTGATAGATACAAAATAAAGTAGCAAGCTTAGGTAATTTATCTTTCAAAAATTTAAAACAATTTGTCCAATTGATAAATTTTGATAATGCAATAAGAAGACGAATTTTATCAGAGCTATGTGATATATTTGCGCAATACATTTCGAACAATCTGATCACACATACACTTGTTAAGGCACTTATATATGAAAAAATAAAGGTCACTAGACAATTAAGAGTATAAGCTAAGTATGAACTAAGATAATAAAGGTAACAATGTAAGTCACACTCTACCAAGGTAGGTTGAGGGAAAGTACAAATTGTTTTTGAGCACACAAGGGGAGTTTGAACTTCCGTATAGCTAAGGCTTCAACATACTTTAGTATACCTTTATAAGCGTTAAGTTGATGATATCTTAAATATTTGCGCGAAAATCGATGATGCAAATAGGTTACTAAGGCAACTGAATACCATACAAAATCATTTTAGTTTATCCTGTGAAGAGAAAAATAATAACCAACTTCCTTTCCTGGATATATTAATCAATCGGAGGGATAATGGCTCAATCAAACTCTCTGTCTACAGAAAATCTACATAGACTGGGCAGTATATAAACTTCCATAGTTATTGTCCGGTGGAGTATGAAGAGAACCTAGTTAAAGCTTCATTTAATAAGATTAATCGTATTTGCACTTATGACACTACTGAAGAAATAAAAAACTACTGACAGAAACGTTAATGCTGAACGGATATCCAAAGAAGTTCATAAATCGATGGAAATATTGCAGTAAGGTGAAACCTACTGTATTTCTAGCACCCAAAAATCAGTTTATATCACGTTACCCTTCAGAGGTGACTCAAATAGCCTTGTGTTGAAACAAAGGCTTAAGTCAGTTGTTGACAGAATATTTTATGCTGCTAAGGTAGTTGTAGTAGAAAACTATAGGTCATTGATTCACAATAAGCCTAAACAGCACGTAAACGAATGCATCACATCCCACTGTATCTGTCAGTTTACGTGTATGTGTGGACACACATACATAGGGAGGAGCAATCGTGATCTGCATGTAAGGGTAGCTGAACACGTACATAAATGGCTCCCAAAACAAATGAACTCGAAAAGAGAAATAAAAGTACAGGATAAACAACCTTCTTCGCCTATCGCTAAACACTTGGTTGAGACAGGTCACATAGTTGATATCATATAATCTTTTGTGGTGTTGTATAAAAGTGCTTTAGGATGTATACTAAAGTATGTTGAAGCCTTAGCTATACGGAAGTTCAAACTCCCCTTGTGTGCTCAAAAACAATTTGTACTTTCCCTCAACCTACCTTGGTAGAGTGTGACTTACATTGTTACCTTTATTATCTTAGTTCATACTTAGCTTATACTCTTAATTGTCTAGTGACCTTTATTTTTTCATATATAAGTGCCTTAACAAGTGTATGTGTGATCAGATTGTTCGAAATGTATTGCGCAAATATATCACATAGCTCTGATAAAATTCGTCTTCTTATTGCATTATCAAAATTTATCCTTCATTCCCGGTATCACCATAGGGCGGGTAGAAAACACCGGTTGTAGTTTTCCAGCGTTAAATGTTATACGAATGGAACTTCGTAACCTCAACGTTAGCATTTCACTGGGCAAGTCTCCCATGAATGCTAGTCTCATGAAAAGTTGCTTCCTATCTACGATCTGAAACACCTTTCTATTTGTTTTCAAGATAGCATGTTTATTTATAAACTTTATGGGTAGCCATTCTCCCTGAAGGTTTCATACAATGCTTCCGTTTCTTCGTCAACCACTTCAAGAGAGCACTTTCCCCTTCTCATGTGAATTTAATAGCCGGCTGAACCTCGTTAAATTGCCTGAGAATATCAGACCGACTAATATCCTTTTGGCAAAGAACGAATGTGTCATCCACGTATTGGCAGTACGATGACAATTTACCAACGAGTTGTGGGAGTGGCGGTTCTCTAGTTTGGCTGGGAAAATATCGGCCAACATGGGACCCAGTAGAAAACCCATTGCTACTCCATTCGCTTGTCTAAATATGTCATTACTAAGAATGAAATGTACGTATAACTATTTCAGGTTTTAAAAATGCTTATGCAGTCTAGTACTGTTTATTTCGAAATTACATGTTCATTTAGAAACCCACTTAATGCGACGTTAGTGTTAGCTGTTGACAAGATTGAAGAAGTGGACGTTGTCTTTACCCATGAAAACGTAATTCAGATAAGTTTATCTTTCCTACTTCGATACACATAGTTTAAGACTTCTTAACAAACACAGGCTATAGATAAACATAGTCATACTTATTAAACTAATCATAGTAAAACAAAGATATTTAAGGCCTTTCTAATTAATCTATTTATATTGTTTATTTCCTTAAAAATACTACTTAGGTTGATCGTATTATACCAGTTACAAGTCAAGAAGAAATGCTAACGTTTACACACCTCTTCAGTACAACAGCGTCTCGAAATATGACTGAAGAGCATTTGTGGATATCAGTCGTAGCCCGCCCAGTTCAAAGTCGATTTACAAGAGTTGAAAGACTAGCTTGTTGCTTACTTTTATTATATCTATCTATGCTTGGTTCATGCATGTTTTACAAAGGTGAAGGAGCTGTTAAACAACCAGATATATTTAGTCTTGGACCATTTGCTTTCAATGAGAGTGAGGTTAGTTAACATATTGTAACTACTCATGAATAGGAAATAACGCTGCCCCACTTAAAATTACATTCTAAAAGGATAAAAGAGAAAATGATACGCATTCATAAATTTTTGAAAAACAGTGATTAACCAGATTATGAGATCGAATGCGATCAAATAGTCGATATATTTTCAAAGCCAATTACATAATAAAATAACATGATCTCTCATCACGGCTACCGATGATCATTTTTATCAACTTTTAAATTTCTTCATGTAAAATTTAGTGATTCTTTAATGAAGTACCAAGTGTTCTGTTTTAGAAACGAATGATTATTGTGTATAAAGTCACACATTAGAGTGAATTATGCTTGAATGGGAATCCTACCATAGGATGCTGGCCCAGTGGTGCAGATGGTTAGGCACTCGTTAACCTAAATCCTCTGAAGCGGAATTTTTGATGTCCACTGCTAACGAGTCCAACACTAGGACGAAACAGCTATCCAGTGCTCCCTTGTCCCCAGTGGTACCTTGCCAACATTAATCTGTGACTAATTCAATCAACTAAAAATAATATGGTCACTTGTTGAAGATAAAAAATCTCTTGCAAACCACGAAAATACAGCTGTTCACTGCCTCATGGACTTTATAATAATCAGCTGAATTATTGAAATATGATAACTAATTATGAGGGAAAATTATTTATTATATTGGATAAGATGGCATTTACGAAAATCTGACCATAAGATAATGTGTTTCAAATTGTCAGTATGATTCTTTTTAAAATGTGAAAAAGGATTAGATACATACATAAACATAACAGCCGAATTAGTTTGGTACAACAGACTAAGAACTTTCCACATAGTAACAAAAGCTCACTAACCACAGACAGTTTTGTAATCATGAGTACTATTAAATCTTTTCCATGAGAAGAGAAATTAACTGTAAGAAGAAATACTTTATTAATGAGCGTTATTTATTTACTATTAAGCAATAAACTTCAGTAATATGCCTTAGAATTTAGTATACTTTGCTGTTATTTCAAATATTCACTTGATGTAGTACTTCGTGACTTCGTATTATAACTTCAGACTACTATTTCGCATAATTAGTGTATTCTGAAAAGTAACTAATATTATCTATAATATTTCCAATTTATTTAAGTTGAAAGCATCAGTGAAGGAAGCCGAACTAGTAGATTTATAAATAAGATAGCACGTCCAAATGAAGTTACACAGTGAAACGGAATAACTCTACGCTTGTACCTGTTTTTAAGAACTGTCCGACTAATATCAGTACATGACTACTTAACACTGAGAAAATGAAGAATTCTAGTGATTACTCAGCAATTTGTTTTATTAAAAATTTTTTTCTAGAATAAGGACATCATTGATTTAAGAATGGCATCTACTCGTAAAAAGTTTAAGAGTATAGTATGAAGAAGGCATACACTTTGCTTTTAAAGAAAGCACGGTGAAATATGTTTCTTTATACTGGTGGAGACATGTAAATGTGGACTGAGAATTGTAATTTATCAGTAAATTTATGATAACTATCATCCATCTTCTTCTTGCTAGACTAAAACTCATATCATTGCACAGTGTACTGAAGATACTGTAGTTAAACCAAGCTATTAATCAATGACTATTTTTGTACAGGACTAATGCGAAAGTTTTTATCATTCTAATTTTGTAGTTGCTTTGCAATTTCCTCCTTAACTCCGCTTAATTGCTGAAGAAAAACAAGCTGAAAATTTTTAAAATGACGGTTTACATTTACCTTATTTCAGTCATTGTAACTAATTTTATTTTGCATATTTTTGTTCTTTCTACACGTTTTCTTCTCTTCATAGCTGTATGTGGGTATTATCAACAACATACTCACATTTATTCCGTTGTTTCTCATCGCTTACATATTTCGTCATTCACGCTTACGCGTTAGTCATGCAAAAAAATTACGTGATGCTGTTGAAGAGCATTTAGATGAAAAATTGTATCTTGGGAAAGCTTCGTTTGCTTATAGTAATCATTCAACAATAGAAGGCACAAGCGAAGATGACGAGTGAGTTTACTAATTGTTATCATCTGCGAAATATTGTGTTGTTCTTGGTTGTTTTGTCTGTGATATGTTAGACTAGGTAAACAATAATCTGAAACATAGGATATGGAAGCAATTTAGTTGATTCGAAATTACAATAGCTAAATTTAATGTGACGAAATTAATGATTAGCTACAAAACTTCTTCACAGCTTACTTCACCTTCATTATTGCTATTTGGATCTAGTAAGCAATATTAATGAGTTAATGTATTCCAGATGTTTTATAGCAATAAAGGATAAGATTTTCAAAATCTACATAATTTCATCTAGATTAAACTATTGTCAGTTACTCGACACAATCGGTAACATTAAGAGGCACTTATCACTGTTATAATATTTTAACAAACTCAGAATAGTGAATTCCGTAGACATTTGAGACTGTAACTTTTAGAAGACGCCGCTGTGTTGTGCATAATATGCTCCAGTGCTACCATTATGGACGACAAAGGGGAGAAATGTTTATGATTTCAAATTTTCAACAAGACGCTGTATGGAATGAAAGAACTACTTGGTGATTTAGGTGTTAGCCAACAAATTTCAACCAGTCAACCAATCAATGCCTGTTGCTCATCGTGGAACATAGGCCACGTACCAGGATTCTCCAACCAACTTTGTCCTGGGCTCTCCTTTCCAGTCCTTCGCAAGTGCTGTTCATTGTTTTAATGTCTGCCTCCAATTCCCGGAGAAATGTGTTCTTTAGTCTTTTTTTTTCTATAGAGTTGGAGGTTTCAAGTTAGGTCTTGTCCTGTGATGTATTTTGATGATTTTTTCAATATGTGTCCAATCCACCTCCAGTATCTCTTCTTAATTTCTTGCTCGGTTGGAAGTTGGTTTTTTCGCTGATACAGGAGGTCGTTGCTGATAGTGTCAGTTTGGTGTTTGGGATAGAACTGGTTTTTGTAGTCTTCATGGCTGTCGTTGGTCAAGACATAGCACTGTACGATATTCATTGTGACCCCCCCTTCTTTGGCTTGAAAAATGCTTCGATGATCCTAGATCTATGAGGTTCCCATCCTATAGATGCTTCATGTGCTTCTTCGGATAGCATCAGCTATACTCCTTGTATGTACGAGACATTTTCTACTCCTTCTTCATGACTGACGTATAACAGTATTTCTCATGAGAATTATCTTTGCTCTCCAGTTTGCAGGCAATTGGCTCCACTTATCTCAAGTATCTTCAGGTTGTATCTTTTTATATCCTCAGCTACTTGGATGATTCTCCTTGTCTCCCACATCGTGCAAACATTCCATGTACCTATATTAATTATTGTTCTGGTTGTCAGAAGGGATATCGGCCTCGTGACTTTCGAGGAAACTAGGCTTTCATTATGAGGCGTGATGACTCTTCGAAATGAAGACTATCCAACTCCCAGGACAGGATTAAAATGGTTTAAGTTTTTTTGGTTGGTGTTTTTTAGGAAGATTGATTTTTACGGAATTGGGTCGCTAACCATGTCCAGCCCTTCTTCATCGTCCAGGCTTGGGACCCAAAGTAGCTTCAGGGGGGATTCTAGATAGAGTTGCTTCGACCAATGGTGTGAACCAATTCCAAATTTCGAAATAACTTCCTGTTTCATTTTCGTATAACAATGAAAAATTTAGCGCGACTTTATTTATATACTTGGCGATTAGTTCAAATTACTAAACTGTTATCCAACGCTCCAAAAATCGTGAACAGTATCCAACAAAAGTTGACTCATCGTATTTGCCTAATTGTAAAACGGCTGTTTCTCTTTTTAACCTAAGACTATTGTCAAGCTAAACATTTATTGGCAGTAATATCTCATAACCGTTGTGTTTATTAGTTTCTTGCTGTACCTGTATTTATTGGCACCTGTTTGATCGTGAATGTTTTTTTCCTGACGAGTAGTGTTCAGTTAATATACTAAGCTTTTGCTCAAAAACCAACTTAAGCTAAAAATGCTTCAAAGGATTACAAGCAGTCTTACTATGATTTTCATTCAATGACAAACATATTTGATGTATTAAGAAGAGAGTCTGATAGATATGTCAGTAGAAGATCGGAATTTGTAGATGATAGCTGTACTCAGATCGGGTTTACTACACTAGTGCTTTTAAATTTTTCGTTGAAATAAAAAGACTTTTGACAGAATTTATTCCAAAACATCAGTAATCGGAGTCTGAATGGTGACCACTGTTTATTGACTGCCTGCTATTGAGTAATGTCTTAAATGATACTTATTTTTGGTTATAAACTGTCAACATATATTCAGATGACTAGAAATGCCAATACACAGCGGCATAAATTTCTCTAAGTGTTTATGTAATGCAACGTTGATTAAACTTTGTCTTCCTCTAATTTATTCTGATGTAGTCCTGAAGCGTTGACTGGAGATGCTAACAAAACTACAATCAAACGAAGATGTACTTTGTATTGTGGATGGCAACTGCGCATTTTGGCTTGGTTGTTACTTATTCTATGCTTGGGTGTAGCCGTCGCCTTTACAACATTCTATGGTGTAATGTTCGGTGAAGCTACATGTAAAAAATGGCTATCATCATTATTTCTGTCATTCTTTATAAGCATACTTCTACAGCAACCAATAAAAGTACACACGGTTTACATTTTTTACGAGTTTTTAATTACTTTTTTTTCGTTTATTGCTAATCGTAATGAAACATTTTTATAAATGAAGGTAGATCATGTTAATGAAGTACTTATAAGTTGAACCTGAATATTTATAAAACAGATTAGAATAACAGCGGAATAAATCACCAGACAGCACAAAATTGCTTACATAACCGATACTGATTGGCAATAATTTATGTCAAATAGATTGATGTGATACTGAGCAATCGGTAGTTAGTTTATTTCTTTTAAGGCTAAATTTCATGAACGATGTACCAAGATGATTTAACTCATATATTGGATATAGTAAGGTAACTCAATTAAATTGTATTTGAATTAATGAATCATTCACAGGGTTAATCTTCAAATATCAACATAAAAGAATCAAGAGATTAAAATGGTTAATCACTTGAAATGCTACATAAATAAATACTAGGAAAATGAAACCACTCCATTTGTACAAAATATCTTATTAAAACAGTTTGACTGCATAAGATAGCATACGAATGACCGATGACAGTAGCAAATATAATAATGCAGTTGTTTTTACCTTTGATCTGTGTAGCTATTTACAGAATATTTATGAGATGTACAGCAGGAATTAGTTTGTCCCAAAATCAAATGTTTTATCATAAGCTTCAATTTTTCTTATCCTAAATCATGGTGATGAGGTTGAATTAATGTAGACGTCGGTGCAGACAATAATAAACTACTAATTAACGACAACCATACGCTTTCGTCTTAGTTTGATCGTGGTAGCTATAAAAGTAACCGGCAAATTTCAAGCGAATTTTAACATATAAACTATCTATTAATTTCCATTGTAACTCAAACTCTAGTGTTTTTCGCCAAAATAACATGATGAAAGGAGTATGCATAAAATCCAGATATTCACATTGATTGTTGAACCACATGGTTAAATAAAATATGCTCCCTGAGACGAAACAGCTCTCCGGTACTTCCTTACAATCAATGATTGTCTGACACCAATTGACGATATCCAACTCAGAATCGAAAACTTCCACAGCACCAAATTACAATATTCTACATTGTAAACGATACTGTAAAACAATTTTCTAGCCCTAGTTTAGTTATTATTTCAAGGTTTGTAGAATGATTGCATTCAATTCATCTGTTAGTCATTGATTTCTATAAATCGACTGATATTTAATCGGATTTCTACTTTTCTTACCATTAATCTGTGAATTCTCATTTTCAAATACAGTTTAATAGTTCAATCCCCAAAGTCTAGTTCTGTGAGCTCAAATTTTACTACATGAACAGTACACCATTAATCCTTTCTAACCACTTTTTTCATTGGTTTATCTGTAGTGAGTAATCAATACTTAAATTATAACGTATCACTTAAATGTATAAAATCACTAAAAACTGGCGATCCTGGTACTAGATTTGCATTAGGATTCAAAAAGTACTTTACATCCCCTCGAAGTAGATAGATGCTTTTTGAAAGATTTTCACAAATTAATTGTATCTAATAGCTTGATTTGGTTTAAACCACTTGTTACAGCTTAGTTTATGTAACTAGGTATCTGTTGTAGGCGAATTTACTTTTGTTTGACTTATTGTCACTGGCATACTATAATTTTAAAAGGCGGTTTTTGAAAATTTTTTCTGCAATTAGTATAAGTTTATGATGATGAGCAATGTAATGTTTTTGTTGCATCCAATAACTTTATCAGGTAGTATTGTTGGCCTTGTTCTTCTCGTGCATTTGCAAATCACCTGAGCGAGCAGATGAATTAGAAATTCTCGAGGAAGAAAATCGATTGATCCAAACCTTAGGCAAACGGTATCAACTAAAAATGGATGAAGAGTACTTAAAAAATAACTACTGTATGTGAATTAACTTTTATGGTACCGAATTTGTAATAATAATCACGTTCCATCTTGACAGATGTGTCACTTTTTGTCTACTCTCATTCTAGGTTAAATAGTGGATATCTTTGTAGCTGTTTAAACAGTAAGCTATAATGACGTCCAGCGGATTACAAGGCCATTGTTTTAGTGTAGCTTTATATTATTACCAACTGACGGTTTTCTATGAGATATGCAAAGTGAATTAGTTTTCAATATGTTGATAATATTAAAATTAAAAGAATGTAGTATATATATATATATATGTCCATTTTATTGGATTGCTTCAGTTCCTAATTTCGGAACTTGCTGTCACCACCTAGATGCAGTCAGTAGAAAGAAATCACACTCAGTTCTACTTATTACAAACAGATGAAAAGTTGCCATCGTAAACGAATTATTAAAAAATATCGGTAGCACCCGCTTTTATTGTACAAAATAGGTCAACATTTAAAGACGTTGCTCATTTTAAAGCAAATAAATGTTTGAAACATAACCGTTGTTGAACTACCTGTCAACATATATTTGTGTAATAGGGGAGGCAAAATGTCTATTAACTAGTCTAACAAGATGTCTTGTTGTTACTTCTGAGCAACTAAACATCAAATTTTCATTTGTTAGTTGGTTGTAAGCCAGAGATATAATTTTCTACATAGTCTAGCCCAAACAACAACTTTAATAAAAATATATTTTAGACCATTGACAGGTTGTTCATTTTACTAATCAACTAGTATTTTGATTCGATTTTAGTATCTGCTGATTTTCACCCACACCGTTTGATAGTCTTACCCCCGGACCAGTCAGATTTGGTACGCGCTCGAGCTTATCGATTGAAACAAAGAAGAGCAAATGACATCGTTCGAGAAGTCTTACTTTATGTATTATTTCTGACATTACTTTTAATCGTCATCTTAGATTTTCGCGATTCCAACGGATTTCTTCTGAAATCCAGTTTAGAAAAGTCCTTTTTTTCAGATACATTTAAAAAAGTAAGTACTTTTGAATTGATTCGGATCTACTAGATGTCGAATTGATTATTATGTGATTTTGATGGGGCCTTATGCACTTTCTCAAAAACTCCTTAGAGCACCGATTTCTGCCACCAGACTATATAAATCATATTTTTACAGTCATATGTATAACTTTCCGGTGTCCCACCTACTATAAGACAAGCTAAACAAATCACAAAAACTTTTATCTTAGTTTAGTGATTAATTTTACCAGATGGCCATACATTTATTAAACTTCAAGATATATCGATCTGTCTGTACTTGATATTAACTATTTTCTATATGGTGCTGTCTATAGTACTGTGCAGGTATTTTAAATTAGCATCGGGGTCACATGGACGATGGAGTAGAATTAATCTATTCATTGGAAAAGCCATCGTGATTGTGTAACCTAGAAAAAACACTCATTTTCATCAATAACAATATTTACAGACCAAACAATTTAAGATAGTTATACGTAAATGTATATTTGGCAATCACTTAAGTTTGAGAAGTGAGTGATCTTAGTTCGATGATGAATTAGTGTGTTTATCACTCAAGTGTTTTCGAACCAACAAACAGTAACTCGATAACATATTTATGATATTCAAATGAGTAGAAATTGGATTTCTGACTACAGTATAGCGAACAATTATTACTAGTCAGTAATAATTAAAAATCAATTCATCCTATCACTTAATCCACTTTTCGAATTTTTAAAGATTACTCGTCCATATTCTGCTTACTAATAAGTAGTATAAAATACATTTGCAATTCGTATTTCTGCTACATTATGGAGTCACCGATTTCCACTACTTTGTAAAATAAATAAATAACTGAATTAAATTAACACCAGTGAAAATAGTAAAGAGGAAAAGGTCAAAATTATTTGTTCAATAAGAAGTATAGATAATGTTACCAAAGTTGTCATTTGAATCATGGTGATTCTGTGCCACTTATTTCTCCCTATTCCCGTAAATCAAAATGGGTGTGAAAATGTATATTTTAGTCAAGAAACGGATATTTTTCAAATATGTTAAATGTGTGAAATTGGAATACGATTAGCTACGGTTTCTAGAATTTAGATGGGTACTGAGGCCTTCCAATTTATTGAGTTCATGAGGTTTTATCTTCAATTATACGGATTATTTTACAGTTGGGAAAATCTTTTTGAACAATTTAAATTAATTTTATGGCTGTTGTGATTAGCATGAGCTGGTATTGTTGATTTCAGTTTTCGCTTTCCAAGTTCTACGGTTTTATTAAAATGCCTTTCGTATAACGTAACACATTACTTGGTATGAGTCATGGTTTCATGTGAGGACTCTCCAATATAGAAAACCAAATTAAAGGAGACTTTTCCGTTTATTTTAAGTGTTAGTTGTCTTGAAGAATTCTCTTCATTCTACATTTTGTTAGCACTCTTCGTAATTTTCCAGTCTTGTCATAGATGTAAGGTTCCAACATATGAAACTTCATCAAATTTGTTATTTAGATATAGATAGTTTATTGTGTGTACATTTTTAATAACTATCTGATTGTAGAATGTCACTTATGTCTTCATATTGCCTCTCCCGGTCTTTCTCTGATGTATTCACTGGTCTATCTTGTGAATAAGTTTATAGCTGGAGACGTTTCTGCACTATGCGAACATACTGAACTAAAATCGATATATCTATTTGAATGTGTCCGTTGATAATGTTTGCCCAGGTTAAATGTTCCCCTTACATCTCTTTCGACCAGACAGTAGTCTTTATTTTCACTTTCAAAAGCTAACTTACTGTAGGCTGAGGTGGATTTGGCAGTTTAGGATATGTTCCCAAAAAAGTATTTTATTGATGACAAAAGTGTCATTTATATATCTGAATCAGACTCATGATCTGACCGCATTATCTAAAATATGTGGACAAGTTGGCTTTAATCACAGACATGATAGATTCCATTGCTACTCTGTTTGTTTTCGTATGGTCCTTTTGTAGGTGAATAAGATGAGATACAGACAAATGAATTGAGTCCTTTCAAAAATTGACCCCTGCCGGATGTAACTTTATTTTTAATCATAAGAAGACTTTACGAATCAATTTTCGTTGTGTTCCTGTAAATAGATATTTAGAGAGCACTTCTTCATAACATTATTTTTCATGACAACTGTTGTATTGCCTTCATCAGCTTTGGCGATTACCGTCATTTCGCCTCTTTGTAAAACGCAAATGGCTCTCACTTTTTTTTCTTGATGTTAGAATAAAAAGATTTGTGTTCTCCCAAATTATGCGAATCAATTTGACGCATTCTATCAGACCCTCATTTTAATGATTAATTCAAAGGTTTCTAGGATATTTGAATAGGGGGGGGTTTCTTTGTGAAATAAGATTCTACCCTTTTTTCAATGACGTGATTTCATCTTTATTGAGAAATCTATCTAAAGAATTATGGACAAATCGGCGATCGGTAAAACTGGTTTTAGTTGTTGACAGTTACTCTTCTTTCTTTCTTCCTTTCTTTCATATTTTTTAATTTTTCAAAAGTTCAAAAAATTTGAATAACACTGTTCTATTTCATTACTAATGGCTCCATTAACAATTTTCCTATTGCTTATTTTGTTTACAATTATGAAGTCCAACCTTGATAAGGATACTTGTTTATAAATTGTAAAGACATTGCTAATTGATTAATGGAAATTATATTCACACAATTCAAGTCTTTCTTATAATTACATAAATTCACTTTATTGACAACTCACAACAATTAGGAAGATCATTTTCAATGAGACAGAAAGTCGTGATATGCGTTTGAACTCACAACTTTAATTTGATGTCCGTCGAGGTTGGACACTATCGATATTTTTATATAGTTTTATCATAGACTTACTAGTGGAAACAATACTTTCTTCGTCTGAATCTTCAGAAATGGCTATCCTATCAGGAGGTCTGCTTGTTGATTTGAACTACGCAGGTGCCATAGTCCTGCTTGGTGAATATACTAATAAAATACAGAGTCTTTTGATAACATCGAGTAATAATGTAAGCATGTTCGGGATGCGTTTCTTTTCCTCTAATTGAAAACTGTTACTTCAGGACTGACTTTGGTCAATACCTGAATGGAAGATAGGAGGGGATGTAGTCGAGCGCGTTGATCACTTTACTTATCTTGGTAGTCTTACCAGCCTTATTGGATTGATGTCTGTAGAAATCCCGATACAAATTAAAAAAGATCATCTAGCTTTTAATAACGTAAGTCACTTATAGCGAGGGCGAAATATCCGTCTATCAATTAAAAAACGAATATAGTATGCAGCAGTCCATTCTATCATACTGTATGAATGTGAAACGTGGCCACTGATAGTTGATATCATTTGCAGATTATTGATATTAAATCATAGATGTCTTCGACACATCGTACTAGTTTGTTGGGACCTGGTGGGTTTGTAATGTTGGGGTTAGAAGTTTGGTATTGAGGAAAGTTCGTAACTCAGTTTATGAGGTTGCAAATCTACATCTACTGAGGTGGTTGGGATATGTATAGCCTATGCCTATCCGTCGATTGCCTCGATACTAAATACTGACTGATGTTGGAGAAGGATAATAGGAAGCTAACGAGTCCAAATTAAACCTTAGAACCAGTCCTTAAAGTTACTGACTGTTGGCCTAAGTTGTATTGGTAGATATAAACTACTTGGTTAGGGTCCTAGCAGCTGTCTCATCAATGGTTTGTGACATGACTCAGAACCAGTCACAGTGGCGTAGGTGTATTCACTCTTTTCTCTTCGCCCTAAATAGTAAGCTTAATACTAATTTATGTCCCTCCACAAAATATCCCTTTCTGTCTGTATCATAATCTATATGTCGACACATTTTTCTTACCACCATTCATGTAATTACTAATTCTACTACTATGTTGTTCATCTTCCTGTGTATATGAAATGTGGTAACTTGGACCAATGAAAATATTTGCCGGGTTCTACGTTATGCTTGACTGACTGTCCGCAATAGGATGAACATCCATTGGTGGATTGTAACCAACCCTAAGGAACACAATATGCGCGTTATGAACTATCCTGCCGATCAGTCAGCGTAAGAAATAGTTATTTTAGGAGATCTATTGAGAGGACGAAAGTTAATTTCTCATCCATTGTGGCTCATTACAAATCTGATTACAGGATATTTTACAAAAACATAATTTTTGGCAAGTATTATTATCACCCGATTCGGTCTGAGTTCATTCAGTAAATGTGCGTTTTAGTAAAATAACATCTCAGCTACTCAATACTCAAGTATTATTGTGTTCACAATATCAATCATAATATTACTACAGTCATGAAAATCAACTGAGATGACTTTTCTCAATAATCTCACTTCTACACCTCACACTTTTGTATGCTCTTATTAATGAGGACAAAATCTTAACACCAGAGAAAAGAGACTGCGCTTAGCTGTGAATGGTTGTGGTAAGATGGTTATGACCGTCATTTGCCTTACATCAAACTAATGAAGTGGTTTTTGAACCTAACCTAAGTCGACTTGAGTAAGCTGAACAGTCTTGGAACCAGGATTACTTCCTTGGCCCTAGACATTTATATATTTTAGATGAAATAAAGAAAAATCACCTGAAAGTTTTTTACTGCCTATGTAAGTAAATTCTTAAGTGAATTACTGATTTATCACTTGTTAGTAGACTCTGATTACAAAATGTTAAGTGAGGGAATAAAGCTGACAGTAATTGTGAAAAATAAAAGCGTGATATATGCGAATTACAGTAAATAAGGATTACTAAGAGTAATGAACAATCTAACTACTAAGATATTCATTAATGATGACTATATATAACATCAAGAGTATAAAAAAAAGACGTTTACATATGCTCAGTAGAGTTTGTTTTCAATCCAAGAAGCAACAGTCTTTTGCTGTTTTTGAATCTTTTATAGTAAAACAAAAATAAATGTAACGTCAACTGTCTCCAATCACCTCATATTAAAACGTAGTTAACACAATGACGAGCAACATAGCCTAGTGATAACATCGTAACGTGATCTATAGTATCCAATCGTCATGACGGAGTAGACAAGAATGACAATAATCACTACCCTGCAACCAACCAATCTGATAGAACAAATATATTCTCTTAAATAACTACTATCGTGATCTTCCACGAAATACGTTATTTCCTGTGTTCAGTTTCTATATTTCCGATGAACTGGCTGTTTCACTGAATGAACATGAAAACTACTTATGAAACATTTAGATGATTGTTTTAAAACAATTCAGTTTTAGGAACGATACTATCATATTAATAGGTATTAATAATGTATTTATACAAGCTAAAGTGTCCTCATATCCACTGTGTTTTATCAACAATCCCAAGAAGCTATACATGGTCTTTTAAGAAGTAACATCAAGTTAAGCTATTATCAAAAAACATGTTAATTAATTTCATCAAACCTTACGACGTGTGTTTCAAAGATACGTCAGCATACTGTAAGTTGTTGAAACTATAGGATAATGTCTTTTATAAAGCCAACTGAGGAACAAGATAGTAGATTGGAAGCTAAATAACTCTGATAATAGTTGAATAAAATCTATCCGTAACACAAGTATTAAATTAGTTTTTGAGAAGCATCATCAATCATTTTCATGAAAGAAGGTTAAATTATTTACTGGAATACTACTGGAATATCAAACAATCATCTTTGTTGTAAGGCGACTAGATAGTTAGTAGTTGTATTTAAATCTAGGCAAGCCAATCAACCACTTATTTCATTTAGATACAATCAGAATAATTTGATCATATCTGAAACTATTCATAAAAATGTCTGTTTAAATAATGATTTCCAAATAACACATTTTATGTGGGGAGCGGAATACATTTCTTTTTGCAGATGAACGATGTGGATGACTTTTATAAATGGGCCCATGAAATTCTAATCCCTGGTTTACGTGCGGAGAGATGGTATAACCGTGATCCACCACTATTTCAACGTGGTTACTTGGAAGATAGAACGAATCGGATAATTGGATATGCGATGATGAGACAAGTGCGAACTAAGAAAGGTATTTATATAAATGTAAATTATTACGTTTAATGAGTATATTATGAACTTATTAAAGTAGTAACGTTATAAGTCAGTAAATATGGCATTTTCTTCATGAAGAGTGAATGTCCTAGGTTGCATTTTAGTAAATACTGCAAAATTTAAAGTATTTCATCCCGGGGAATCTATTTAGTTGGTGACATTGGCATTGACTAACATATAAGGAATATAAGTAGCCTCTAAATTTAGGATAGTCAGTAGTTAGTTCTTGAAATGTATACTTATCGTATTATATGTACATTTTTATGTGGTCTTCTTTTATCTCTTGAGTAGATTCGTGTGAAGTTCATGACCTTGCAAAACACTTATTCAAACATTGTTACGCAAGTTATGATATGTTTAACGAAGATAAAGAAACTTATGGGATATCATGGACTAAGTTTCAAGGAAATAAGAAGTTTAATAATTCTGCACCGGAATATATTTATCAGAATTCATCACAGTTAAAAGGTTATCCATATATGGGACAGATTACGTGGTATTCTGGAGGTGGATATGTTCATTTGCTAAGAGGTTCAAAGGATGAAATGTTGGATAAGATGAGTTATTTAAATGAAACTCACTGGATTGAATTTTCTACTCGTGCAATTATAATACAATTTACAGTGTATAATCCTAACGTTAATCTATTCGGTATTATTACTGCTTTAGTTGAGATGCCTGGTATTGGTTCGCTGATACCATCATATCGTATTGAAACAGCTAATTTATTTGGTTCAGGGACTGAGACCACACAAATTGCATTTCAGGTACAAATATTTCTAATGTTTATTCAAAATGTCAATTTACTCCTTCCAACAATATTGTAAGGTGGATTGCAAAAGGTTTTAAGCCGTTACTTCTTTTTTGTCTATAGTTTTTCGGTAAATATCTACCCTAAGTGCTGGACAGGACCGGGTCTATGTTAAATGATTTTATTGAAAGTTGTCAGCAACAGTTCAGATGTTGAGTTTGAATGCCAGACATATCTGGAGCTTATATTGGCCGCATTGTTAGAGATAAGTTAAAAAATATGAATCAAATAACCATAACCATCCAGATAGAGGCAAAATGCCCTGCAAAGTATATCCGCTTATGTCTATGGTTGTCTGAAATGCCTTTTTTTCAAAAGCATTATTGGTCTCTGTGTGAAATTAATTTATTAGTAATTTTTTACCTAACTGACATATCTTAAGCATGATACGCTAGAATCTATTGACTGTAAATATGTCCATCATTCAATAAATTAGTTTCTCTCTTAACTATACAAACTATCTTAGTAAACGTTTAAATTTCTGGTTGTTGACGTTTAGGACTCTATTTGATCCTGTTAAACATGTATGTACAATTATACTAATATAAACTGTGTATTTAGCTTTTCATACCTCTGATCAGTCGATAATCTGAAGGTCTGAGTTCATTCAGGTATAACAGAACCCAACTAATTGAAAGCTCAAGATATCGTATAATCAACAAGTCTATGCAACTTAAAAGTATAACTGATATGTAAGAAAATCAGTCACATTTGTCAGTATTAGGAACTTGAACTTGGAAGTGATGAACGATGTGCACTGTTATAACTAACACTCTTTTATTTAGTTAGGTTCTGTAAAACGCTTAAAATACAAGGGCAGTATTTGGCATTTTGATGTATGAAATAATCACGCTTCGGATACACTAGAAGTATATATAAAAATAAAGAAACTAAACAGGGGGAAGAGGAGGTCAAAATCTAGCTACTTACTTTGTGTACGGAATATAAGAGGTTAGGCTACCTTACTTTAACATCCATATGCTGTGTTAACAATTATCGATAATGAAATCTTTTGTAAATTCCTTAGTTTATTAAGATTTTTTACCATAGTTACTTTTATAATAACTACTTTGTTATTATTTTGAAATATACTCTCGACTTGCATATACAATAGTTTCATGTAGTAAATACTGGAGCCGGTTTTCTTTATCTAAAACCACTTTTGGATCCCTTGTAATTAAAGATAATTACTCCTATTGTATTAATATGTATACGGGTTTCGTAGTGAGTTAAGTCAACACACGATAGAAAATGAAGCTATAGGTCTATGAATAAATTACTGATTTTATTACAAAACTTGTACCTGAGAGCAAGCGATCTGGCAAACACCATTATTTGTTAGATTTAAACCGGTTTATTTGAGAATGGTAGTGTTTAGATTGAATTTACTTATTTTGCTAACTTCATTAGGTAGAGAAATTTGATGAAAAATTGACTAAGCGAAACTAAGTACTATTTGATCTCCCAAAAATATTTTGACAACGTAGACCCGTCAGATGATATATAAATACTGGTTAAATGTATGATCAATAATGTACATGGTTTTACATGGTTTTACTGAAAATATTTATACCAAATTTGATCGCCAAAATGTCTAGTATACTCACACTATGAAACTCAATATCCCGTCTGTATCACGGTTACGAATAAGTCGAGACTCTGGATAGATTAGGACTCCATAAAAATTACGTACCTTTTCTATAGACACAGACGCAAATTATACGTTTCTGTGACCCTCACATAGGACGTAAAATTACGAGTTAATAGGCAGGTATGCAATGAGTTAAAATTCTTAAAGTCCATTCATTGAATGATATAATATTTCCTTTCATTTTCTTCTATCTTCATTAGGCACTCTTCGCATTCATACTGTTTTGTTATTTAATTAAAGAAATACGTAATATATTCAGACAACGATTGAAATATTTCACGAGATTCTGGAACTTTGTTGAGTTATTCATTATTTTCGGCTCAATAGCTGCCATCGCTGCATATATTTATATGATATTAAGCACGAAATCATCTGTCGAAGAGTTTTCACGTACTCATGGTAATATTTTTATGAATTTTCAACTATTAGCATACTGGAATGAAAATCTAACGTATCTAACTGCTGTAATTTGCTTCTTTGCTATGTTAAAACTGGTGTTCTTGTTTCGTTTTAATTACAGGATCGGCTTATTAGGCTCTGTATTGAAATATGCTGCAAAAGATTTGAAATACTTTTGTTTCATTTTCCTAATTGTCTTCTCTGCGTTTGTACTGGTTTTCTATTTACTATACAATGACACATTGAGCGGTTTTAAGACCATTCTAAACGCTATAGAAACGAGTATGCAAATTATTCTGGGAAAATTCGACTTCACAAGTATGTATGAACGACAAATGGTGTTGGGTCCATTACTGTTTGCTGCATTCTCCTTATGTGTTGTATTTGTTATGGTTTGTATGTTTATAGCCATACTCGATGAAAGTTTTCATAGTGTTCTAAAAGATTTGAGTCTACAATCAGATGATCATGAAATGTCGCAGTTTATTGCAATCCAATTTATCCATTGGACTGGATTAGACAGAACAGTATGGGGTAAAAATTTTATCAAGAATGTTAATACACAACAACAAGAACCTATTTATGATCCTGAAAGCGAATCTACTAAACATGTAACTCAGCTGAAATTACTGATGAATGAATTCCTAGAGTATGTTCAACAAAATCTTATCGCGGAAGAAATAATAACTGTGAATTCAAAATGATTAATTTCACTAACATTGTTAACTTTTCTACATAAATTAGTTAATATGTCATGTTGTTGATTGATAAACTTCATGGATAATAACACATTCCCTAGCTTCGTCTGCTGCTTTACTCACTGTTTATTTATTTATACAACGGTCGTTATTGATTACACCCTTCACTTTGTTGTCATCTATTTGTTGTTGTTGTTGTTTTACAATGTAATCTAAGGTGTTTTGTGTCATCGTAAACGTTAAGTATAGAAATAATGACTAGTTTAAAAATTCGTTTCATTTCACTTACTTAGTAAAATGAATGTTCTTATATTTAATTAAGGCCAATCGTTTATATGAAATCAAGAAACTGTCAACAGTATGAATTCATAACTTCTGTCAATCAAAACTCAATTTTCATTTCTACTGTACTA
Source organism: Schistosoma mekongi (assembly GCA_034768735.1). Taxonomy (NCBI): domain Eukaryota; kingdom Metazoa; phylum Platyhelminthes; class Trematoda; order Strigeidida; family Schistosomatidae; genus Schistosoma; species Schistosoma mekongi. The sequence continues at coordinate 40,657,577 of CM068305.1, read as the reverse complement.
CTTATTTACAGTAACCTTGACCCTCATGAACAAGTTAAATGTGTCACTTGTTACAATATTATGGAATTTTGCTAAGTATAAATTTCTGAGCGTTTAAAAAGTATGTAGAATAAACATAGTACTGTTGAATACTCACTGATATAGACAAATATGCCAACTAAGGTCGGTGTTAACTTTACTAACTTACAAGTGCATCAGCCTTAAGGCACTACTCGTTTACGTCGATCGACTTGTCCGACGATTGTTTGCAGAATATTTATTTTTATTTAAGTCCTAAGAGTCAAGCTATTTAGATACGCTGTTACGGAATTTCTGTATGCAATTTCTCAGCTTGAGTGTTTTGTTAGAATAATGTGCGTAGATGGATTTACAAATTCACTTGTTAATATGGTGAACTAGCTATCGAGAAGAACAAGGTAGAACGCACATTTGATGTTCACATCTACTACTGGAGACGGATATTCATGCCTTAAGTTTTCACGAACCTTACTGAAACGACTGAACTACTTAAAAATAACTTATTCAGTGAGTCATCTAACTAAGTAGCTATTAACATTTTGTGAATTTTATAAGCACTGACTTATGTCCATAATTAATAATTTTATTACCTCGGTTCTCGTATTTAGATGACAAAATTGGTCAAGTATTTATTAAGCTGTTTTACAATTCTGCCCATCTAACGCATCGCTTTATGCCTATCTTAACATAGACATTCTCCCATTCACCTTTAAGTTACTACTTTTATAAATGAAGTTAGTACCTCAGGTTAGAAGAGAGTACCTATTGGGTGAAATGTTCAAGAGTAAATTAGCAGAGTATGTACATGTTAGTTTCCAGTTACAAAACGTATATTTCATGAAGAATCGCACTGGCAAATCCTCATGTGATTTATTGACAAGAGATATTAAGTGCTTGTGAACATGAAGTTGGGAGACAAATATCTCTTACTATATCATTTTAGCTGTAAGCTACGAGCTGCAATTATACACCAAACAAATAAGTAGTATGTCTTATACTAATAAATATGATTGAAATTAATATCATTAATACTAGTGTCAAACTACTCACTAGTAATCAGGTGTAATTTTTGGTGGAATCTTCATTGTTTGAATCTAACATTATATCAAAACACTAATAAAATTGTAGGAAAAAGATGATAATATTTTTCCTCGGAGACTAAATGGAACTTAACTACTCATTACCATAGCAGTGTATAGATTGAACAAACGAAACTGAACGTTACAGGCCATATCATTGTCCACAAGTCACTAGATTTTGTGACAGACTAAAATGTAAATGAATTATCTGGTCAAGAGGCGTGTTACTAAGTTATCCAAAAGTATAGGGATTAAAATATCTAATATGCTTCTGTACAAATCAGACTGTGTCTCCAATACACTGAGTTATACTGGATACCAACACCACTAACAAAATGATATGTATTTCTAAATTAAAAACAGATAAAAAAAAATTATCATTCTACATATTTTTTTCTGTTTAGATGACCATTACGTGCAGCCACAATCAACTGTCAGTGTAAAGCATCAATTCGCATTCACGTAAATAAATTTCTGATCTATGGTCACCAGTTGTCAGTTAACATACTTTAAAGTGAAAGTCAATTCACAGAAATAAACATGTGTGTACAATTGTAAAACTACTTATAGAATTTTCATACTGACTACCTAATGTTAAGCGATAAGTTGGAATTACATGATTAATAGTGTTCTAGAAGTAATAATTGGTTTTAGAGACAAAAGAGGTTAAGTAACGATATATAAGCTGGTAAGAGTAACCAGAATTTTAGCAAAACGAGTGGTAAATTACCACAAGTGGTAATTTAATAAGAGCTTAGTGTTCACTCATAAATTCAAATAAGGTAACCAAAGATGATAATTAATTACTAACTCGTAGTAATATTAGAATAAAGAGGCGTAAGACGAACGACTGTATAAGCCATATTTTACACGAAGCTAGAGCTATAACTGCGTAATCACCAATGTCTTTGTTGTGATCCAGCTAAATACCTATACACTCTTTAAAACATCCAACTTTATAAATAATTTTTACAGAATCGACCAGATAATTGATTAAGCTTTAATTTGTCTTTCATTTAATGGTTAACAAAGAATGTATGAAAAAGTGCTCTTTATACTCCCGAAAAGACTAACTTCATAAGTTTAGGGTTGACGGTCACCTGTATGTTATCTACAGATAAATTTATAACTGAAAAGGACAGTTTAAGGTTCAAATAAAAGGGCTGCATTTTTGAAGATCAATAGAATAGGTATTTCAATAACATTTTGCTTTGAATTCGACTTCATTTATAAGCTAGGTCTTCTTAGGTTTAGCAAGATAACTTTCACAATACAAGTTTTTGGTTTTAAATTCTCCTCGATGGATTTGATAACTGTTTATGAGGAGTGCTTATCAAAGATCTTCTGATGATTTGTGATTTGCATCATCTGTGAGAAATGACTACATTATTAGTTATAAGTTTATTATCACGACATATTTGTTTCTTTCCTCATCTTCAAGTTTTTTTTAATATTCAAAGAACATGCTTGACATGATCGTTACTTAAAAACTTGACTTGACCTGAGCAATATAACTTCCCAATTATGACTAAACACCAAAATAAGCCTTTCTTTTGAATATAAAAGTAAATACTGGTTAAATTATGATAAGTAAACTGCAAGTATAATCAAATGGATGTAATAGATTTATTCATACGGTTGATTATTAAGACAGATTACATATGGACGTAAAATATCAGTGTAGTTTAGCTTTGGAGAATTGGTTATTTATTCGATATGGTTACATAATGATGTTAAGAAACATAGGAATAAGTATGGGCTTATCAAATAACTGATTACCATCATAAGCGTTGTTTGGTATTCAGTATATACATTTGGATACTTGTTATGTCGCGAAGATAATTGATCCGTTGTGCGCGGCCGCTTATTGAGGTGTGATTAGTGGATAACCCGCGACTGGCCCTAAGCCCACTCAGTCCCAAGCCAGAGACAGAGGAACAAGCCGATAGGCCAACCAAGTAGAATCGAAATCAGAATTGGAATCAGATTCAGATTATATTTTGCACATTCCCTTATATATACAAAATAATCGTAGTGATTATTCATCAAATGAAATTATCAACATTTATAATAATACAATTAAATGTTGTCAAATGTGTTCACATACAAGCGATGAAAGCTTACAAATCATGTTAACAAAAAATCAATACAACTTGATAAAATGATCAATTGCATTTCTAGGGATTTCGAATCCTTAACACCTCCCCTTTCCGAAAATAGGACAATGACCTGGTCCCATGGTTTACGTAATTCTAAGTGCGATCGTATACAACTAAAAAGAATACTCAGAGAAAAAAGGAAACATGATTAATTACGAATTACGTAAACAACCACTATCTACCACTAATCTCCTCCTCCACGGGAAATTGTGGGGTCTTTGCGTAGTGGCAGGAACAACACTGCATTATGTTGAACATGCATAATCTTTAAGCTGGTATTGATAAAACTTCGTGGATGAGTTGTGAAGTCAAGGAATTGATCACGTCTGGAGCGTACATTTACAACAGTAGGAGTGTTCTTATATTTAATGCACCTCCCGGCTGAATAATGTGACTTGTTGGGCTCAACAGACGGTCTGAACACGGTTCTCGGGATGATTTTTTGACCTGGACTGGCGGCTATGCTCCGCTCACGTCTGTTGGGATAAGCACTGTGAGATTTTGCAGATAATTCTGCTGACGCGGCTGGTTTATCCCCTGATGATTGTTTCACCTCTGAAATGATTTGAACAAATGTCTCCAATGAGACTTGTTTCTCCGGCACAGCAATACTAGGCACATGGGACAGAGGTACTTCTGTCGAGCATACCGGTTGAATTTGGGGTTCAACTTCAGACGTGGGCTTCGGTAATACTCCATCGATTACCGGCATGCTGATGCTGCTGAGCTGAATACCCAATTCCTCTAATGCGAATTCGATCAATCGCTGGTTTGCAAGAAGAAGCTCATGCATCAATAAGTTGGCACGTTCACTGAGTGCTGACATGATGATTTGCTGAAAATATTGACTCAGCTAATGGCCAACGTAATGTAAAGTCAGTGATGAGAACCCTAGGTTCAGATTGGTCCTTGATGCGACTCGATTTTTCGACCAATACTCGGATGACCTTAATTTAGCTGCAGATGCTGAGCTTGATTGGGTTAGATAATTTTCACTCCCGTCGCCACTGTTTTGTCGCGAAGAAAACGCGAAATTTGTTATGCCGCCACTTCTATGTTTTCACTGCCAGTTGAGACAAGATACGCGTGAGTTCTTATGGACTTAATACGGTTCGCGTACGATCTCTAGGGTAGCCGAATTATACGCCTGATTGCTACGATTTTCTCGATACCGATTAACTGCGAACGCTACCTCAGATACTTGTACTTCTGTCGGATACCACAACTTGTTTCCCAACCCACGGCTATTTCAAAAGACTGCATTGTAGGAAGATTTGAACTGTGGAGGAAAACGGAGAGACGACTGGCAAACAACGTTATATATATCGATTTAACTTACAGTGATGGGTCATCAAGTAATTTCATAAACCTTTTACAAATACAATTGAATGTTATTAGGAGTAAAACTCACAATAAATTAATGTAATGAGTTTACGAGTCAAGTTTACAAAAAATCAATACAACTTGATAAGATGATCAATTGCATTTCTAGGGATTTCGAATCCCAAACAATACTACACCGCATAGATTCAATGGTCGATATCGACTAGTTGTGAACGAACATTCTTCTTTTATATTTGCTCAGTTATAAAGCGTGTTTACTAGTCCCAGTCACTTGACATCGTGTACACTACGTCTGTTTGCTTAATGAATGATAAGAATCGTTAGTAAGCCTTAAATCTGAAGTTCTTTGTAATTAGCATATGTTAGAAAGGCATATCTCCAGAGAGCCAACTCTCTCATTATTATCCGAGTCAACTAGTGACCAACTAGTTGTCGTTATCAGTGAGTTGAAAAGTACGGACCGGAGTGAAATCTATGCCTAGGATATTTAGTCACCTGACGATTTAATCTTCATTTATTATCTTTAAATTAAAATTATATATTTTGTTCTCACTTATAACCACCCTTCGTAACCTTAACTAAACCAGACCTGGAAACATATCTTAATTTTGTTCAACACCGGACAATCTTTCTGCACGAACAATGTGTACTACATACAGACTAGTTTAATTAGCTGATTAACCTTGAACTAGTATGTAAAATGTCAATATTACAACTATTAACTACTTTTAACTATATAAGCAATGATGATAAAGTCAGTTGAAAGTAAAGTAGTCATTCAAAGTTCTTACTGTTGTTATAAATGGGTAGTTGGATCGATTGATCTCTTTTATTTACTTGGAGTAATTTTAATCTCGTTATATTGAAACACATGTTAGTTCTTTTAGGGAAGGCAAAGAATATGTCAGATATATTTGCTAATAATTAGGAGATTTTTATACTACTTTAATAGAAGTTCCATATTGAATGGTATAACCCTATTGATGTTATAGAGACTCTGAATTTATAATTGGAATCAGTTCAATATTAATAAATGTAAGATTAAGCCTTTAGTGTTAGATAATAACCCGTTTATTTTACACCTAATTTCTAATTAAACGTTCAAAGAGTGTTGATGGCACTTACAAAATATAAAGGAGCTTTAGTAAATTGAAAATTCAGTGAGCATAAGTTTAAAGTGCCTATAGTCTTCCATAGATCATAATTTAATATACACTATTCACCAGTGAGGAACTTTAATAGGTAAGAATGAATGCTTATTTCATAAGAAATACATGTTCAACGGTTAACTTGTGATTCACTTCGCATAAGCTGCAGAAATATGATATCGAAAAATACTTCTATCGATTATTTCTTCTCATTATACATAGATTTTGGCTACGAAAAGTGTAACGGCACTGCGTTTAACTTTAAATGACAGAATTACAGTGCCCTACACTTGATAGTCAACTTAGTCGTCATAAACTCCAAGGCTCTATCTTTTAGTTTTCATGAATTCATCAGTCGTCAGTAGAATCAAAACCGAATACAAATTTCTTCATGATATTTAAAAAGGAAAACGATTATTTCATAGAATAATTTATGTATTAGTTAATGTTTTTGATGAACAAAATGACTGTAGTTAAATAGACATACAAGGAGTAAAATAATGAATATACTAATTAGGCCATAATTATGCATGTATTAAAACAACGATATACTAATACTATTAAAGTAATCACTATATGTTGATACACAATTATAGATGATTTATACAACAAACATTAAATAGTTAACGACACAACAAATATGAAACAACTAGTATTCCAACAAGCTGGAGAAAAAGATACGGCTAGAGTTTCTGTTTAAACTTCCTCTATCCCTTCAATATCAGAATCGTTTTCGTCATCGACTGTCGCATCTTGATATTGTTGATACTCACTTACCAAATCATTCATATTCGATTCAGCCTCAGTGAATTCCATTTCATCCATTCCTTCACTAGTATACCAGTGTAAAAAAGCCTTACGACGAAACATAGCGCTGAACTGTTCACAAATTCGTTTGAAAAGCACTTGCATTGCCGTACTATTACCAATGAAAGTCACTGACATCTTCAACCCACGAGGTGGAATGTCACACACTGCGGTCTTCACATTATTCGGAATCCATTCGACAAAGTAACTCGAATTCTTATTCTGAACATTCAACATCTGCTCATCCACCTCCTTCATCGACATACGACCACGGAAGATGGCAGCCACTGTCAAATACCGCCCATGACGTGGATCACATGCAGCCATCATATTCTTGGCGTCGAACATTTGTTGCGTCAATTCAGGTACAGTCAGAGATCGATATTGTTGGCTACCACGACTGGTCAGTGGGGCGAATCCAGGCATGAAGAAATGCAATCGGGGGAATGGAACCATATTCACTGCCAGTTTGCGAAGATCAGCATTCAGTTGACCAGGAAACCTCAAACATGTTGTTACTCCAGACATAGTTGCACTGACCAAGTGGTTGAGATCTCCATATGTTGGATTGGTCAACTTCAGTGTTCTGAAGCATATATCGTAAAGAGCTTCATTGTCGATACAGAAAGTTTCGTCAGTGTTCTCAACGAGTTGGTGAACAGAAAGTGTAGCATTGTATGGCTCCACAACAGTATCAGAAACCTGAATAAAATACAGATGCAAATTGTGGATTTCATGTTCTGCATCGTTTACTGACAGGGAGGAAATGGAGCTGACTCAACGTTTTGGTTTCAAAAGCATTCACACAAATCAATATAAAGATTCAAAATTTCTAAAGTTGAAAATTACCTTAAACTTAAGTTTCCGGAACAACATTTTGCTTTTCAGTCTCTAAACGTGTATGAAATTCGTCTTAAAAATAAACTATCAATAACAGATATGAATGCTAATATCTGACATTTGTCACCTTAGTAATTTGTGCTAATATTTTGAATAAAATATTCACTTTCTTCACCCCTCACTGACTAATCTATTAGAGGAAGTAAGTGATCTGAATAGTGTGCGTTCTGTCTTTGATTTGAAAGAGAAAACATCATCTTAACCTCAGAATCCAGTAAAATTTACATTAACTTAATATTATCTAAATATTCTATGGAGTCTCAGTTACTCTACATGTTAAGTGCAAATAAATTAAGAAACACTAACTAAACCGTTATTTATTGTGTTCACAAGTAATGAGAATACTGAAATACATCTAAATAATGACCAAGGATTCTCATTTCGAAGTAAACGAGAAAAAAATCTTATTTTTTTGCTCGTTATGAAGATCACTCAAACTTAGTTTCTTGAATGTGAATTTTCTCATATGTATTTATTAATACATATCATTTATATTTAACGGACGTCTAGTGTTATAACTATGTTCTGAAATCTAACAGTTACATTCATTTCTGTATTTACATTGCTTCATGAGTGATTTTTCAGATTCTCTTTAAACTTCTTACTTCATTCGAATGTATAGTCATTACAAGAACTTAGGCTACTCGATGAACGTCTTTATTGGATCACATTTTTCGTTACATCACCGTTATTTTTAGATGGTTGAGTTCAACTTTTGTGTTTAATTAGGTCATTTTAAGTTTATCAGCTGAGCTTAATTCACATGATTATCAAATATTTCCAACCACCTCTTATGATGCAAACATTTGAACTCTGATCTCTATTTTGCCTTCTGGTACCTTCCTTTGTATTCGATATATATTTACAGCATATTCTTCAACATTTTAGTTATGTTCACATGTCTAACATGTTTGATTTCAACCAAGTTCAAACACTCTCATGAGCACGTTAAACTTTGTTTTTAAATATTAATACTGTAAAATATTATCCTAGGTTGTATGCAGCTGATGAGAAACCAACGAAATAAAATGAATTCATCTTATTCTGCACAAATATTTGTTCTTGCTCTCTTGAAATTAACAAAGGGAACAAAGTGTATGAAATTTCAAGCCAGTTGGTACACTAGTTTAATGTTTTATATACATTGCGACATAAATATCTGATCACTTTCACCAATAAAATTTTAACACAGTTCTTGTCAAGTTATCCTGTCTTCTAAATTCCACACTACTGAACACGAAGTTGGGATTCATAACTCCTGTATTGCTTAATCATTTTTAACTGGTATTACAAATTTGAGTTAGTTAAAACATCGTTATATCAGAGCTCCAGTGATTAGTTCAACTACTTATTTGCTAGTATTTAAATGTTAATATTATATGTAGTCGACTTGTGAGCTGTTACTAAGGTCTAGAATCAAATACGAAAGAAATTAACTACAAAAGATATTCCGTAGGATGAATGAAGGTGAGCCATTAAATCTTGATTCGCCTTGGTCAAGTCTTGATTACTAGTGTTGTAACATCTAAAGTAATTTACTCAATCAGTGAAAAAGCTAGTTCCACTAGAAATGAAAAGAAGGAGCTTTCACAACCAGTTTCCAAAGCTTATCATAAGTTTGTTCCTTTTATCAGCCATGATAGGACACTAGACAGCCTAATTCCATGATGAATATTAGGAAATGGATAATTCTGATAGATATAGAATTCATTATTTAGGACTCAACTTGACTTAAACTACTAAATCATGGGATTAAAATTCACTCAGTTTGTTTAAATTTTAGAAACTGGTGAATATTTCCAAGCTGTATATAAAAAACATGGCTTTCAACCTAGTGCATAAAACTTACAGAGTTACTGAATTATGCGGTTATTTTTAAGCAGTTAAACAAGCATAACCGTTCTTTATGTAATATCATGGTCAGTGGCCTACGATTGTTGAATTCTCACCATCTAACAGCTTCTACGAAAATAATTAAATGGTATTAAAATACCTTATTCCATGAATCAGAATTACTTGTTATTAGGAAACTAGATATACGAAATTTCAAAATTCAGTAATGGTATAATTATATGTGGAAAAACCAATGAACTTGATATACCTTCGGTGATGGAACAACTGAAAATGTATTCATTATTCGATCAGGATACTCCTCACGAATCTTTGAAAGCAATAGTGTTCCCAAACCTGAACCTGTCCCACCACCAAGTGAATGGGTCAACTGGAAACCTTGAAGAGAATCTGTATTCTCTGCCTCCTTACGCATTACATCTAACACAGAATCTACGAGTTCAGCACCTTCAGTATAATGACCTTTAGCCCAATTGTTTCCTGCACCACTTTGTCCAAACACGAAATTATCTGGACGAAATAATTTTCCGAATGGGCCTGTACGAACACTATCCATTGTTCCAGGTTCTAAATCAACTAATATTGCACGTGGAACATATTTTTGTGAAGATGACTCATTGTAGTATACAGTAATTCGTTCCAGTTGTAGATTAGATTCTCCTGTATATGTTCCCATTGGATCAATTCCATGTTCATCCGAAATCACTTCCCAAAACTAAAAAGTATGTTGTAAATTCTTGATCAATAAAAGTGACAGTATAAGTATTTGGAGTTTCAGTAATCTTTCTGCTTGACTTAGAACCAGTTGAAATCAATAATCTATGTTAAGACGTAGAGTTGTAAAGAAAGTACATTAGTTTATGGTAGTCCTGTTCAAAAGTAGTACATATCCCTGAATAAAAGAAAGTGATTTTTCTCAAAGTTACACCTAAACTCCATTAGTTTAGTGCTTAAAAACCAGAAATATAAAAACTACAGTATATTTCCCAGAAGTTTTTCAAACTGTCTTTTATCAATGGTCACTATCTATCTGCTACTGACAAGATGTTACATCAGAAATTTGGGTTCTGATATTCAGTCTCTAATTTTACATGGCTTCAAGTATTTTAGATAAAATGACTTTTTTGTAACTGAACAGGAATACTGTGCAAATTTGTGAAAAGCTAAAATTTTTGATACAAAATTTTGACTGTGTAATGATACTCATTCTATGCGTTTCAGTTAAAAAAAATGACTTACCACTCAAGTTTATTTATGTATTCTTGTTCTGTAACTATCTGTTCATTAAAAAATTTATGGCAACTACTTTTATTAAACTAGATTATTCTCATACAAGCATATTACTAGGACAGTTCTTTATCTTGAAGAAACGAATAAAGTACTCAAGGTTGATTTTAGTATAAATTCACTTAATTTCTAAACGAAGAAAAGGTTTACACTGATTAAGCTTCAATTCCATAACCAGGTATTAAAGTCATTAAATGATCACTTGTTTTTAGTTGGTATTGTTTGTTTAAATTGATGTACATAAAAAACAACAAACTTCTGTTACCACACTCCTGTGAACCGTCTCGAAGGTAGAAATCCTTCACACTTAGGTCATTCACTACTCATGGGCAAATCTTGGATTACAGTGATTACCTCGTTTCAACCACAAACTCTGATAAGAAACCGAGCACACAGTGAGTGGGCATTTAACACTACCGTTATATGCCATCATCTCCAATATACTGTTGCATTTCGGACAAACAATAATTGATCCACGAAAACTCGCGAATGGAGAGCAGTAACCGTGAAAGACAATACCTGGTCATACATATCCATTCTATGCACCGACTACATTTTTTATGTGCAAAGATGTGATGCAGTCATTTCGCAGTCTGTTTTACTTTAGTCTAAATATTTCGACAGGATTGCAGTTTATGAAGCAATATATGCAGTAGAATGTGTGATAGAACATGGCACTAAAGCATGTGAGTAATCACGGGTTTACAATGTTTTTTCTATGCTTCATACTGAAATGAAATGAATGATCAATTGACCTTATCAATAGGAGTTAACCTGGAGAAAACTAGTGTTTTAAAATCAAGTTGATGTTCAATAAATTTAAACAAATCGTGAATGATTATGCTTTGCATAAGTGGTTAGAAATCATTTGACGTCATACTGTTACACTTAATCTTACTATTGTTTTATTTCGACCATTATTCTCAAGTTTATGTGAGTCTCATAGAAGGAAATATCAATATTTATTTGGTTAAACGGTGATTTTATTGGCAATCATTTGAAAGTAGTTCAAGTAAATTTTTAATGTAATCACGTTTAAGTTATTTGATTAGATTTACCTTGGTTACTTGAAGTGTATACTTACTTATATACTCTATTTACTAATGGATAATATGAGTAATTAAAAGTTATTCACCAGGGATTGGCAATTTATTTGATAATTTATTGTCCAGTTCATCATCGACGTATCCATAATTGATTAAATGACTTCAATATAGAGTTTTTTGATGCATGAAGTGAAACAGTAGGAATTCTGTAACTGAACACTATTATTATTATTATTATTATTATTATTATTATTATTATTATTATTATTACTATCCATCTGGTCGTATATTTCTAACCTAAAGTAAACGAACTTGCAAACAATTGGATTATTCTTATAATACTCTCATTCAGAACCTATACCAAGTGATCAGTTGCACATACGATGTGCGAAGTGTTTAGACTTTTGAACCAGATATTCCAGTTAACTATTATACATTAACATTATTACAGGAAAATAATTGTGCTTGTCAAAAGTATAGGTTTTCAGCGCTCCACTGTATGGTTCTATTATCTGCCATAACGCCAATTACCATAAAACACACGCAAAAATATCTGAGTGGCTGGTCTATCCTCTTTTTAGTCTGTTCTTTAGAGAGTCGAGAAGATAATATATTCAAAGTTATAGGTTAACACATCATCTAGTGTTCAAATGATTGAAAAATTTTATTGATTAAGATATGTATTAGAATAACATTATAAAAGTGCATTTTCTGAATAAATGCAAAGTAAATTTACTTTAAGGTTGGTGGTTATCTGCTCAATGAAATCACTGAAGTCAAAAGCGAGATCATGATTCAAGTAGTCAGAAGAAATCGTTTACTATTGTTTCGAAATACTGTTAAGCTATACCTCAGGTATATCTTCATTCTATATAAAAGTAATTGTTGATTGCATTTAGCTTAGTTCAATTCATCAAATGCCTATTAGTGTTACTCTCTAGCTGATAGTACTCAATCGACCTTGATGTAGTTTTTATAATGTTTTTGCCATGGAGTTTTGAATAAATCCATGAACAATTATTCGCTTGATATCGAACTGTTCAGTAGTAATGACATATAATGAAGTTCAGTTGGAGAATAATTTTACAGTTGTTATTTTGCATCATATATAACTTCTACTAATTTTATATTTTAGTATGCTTGCTCTATACTTAACGTGTCGGCTTTCTATCTTTCTCACTTTTCCAATAACTTTATTTCTAGTAACCTGTAGTTTGTGAAACTGTCACATTTTATAACCCAATATTAGAATTGCACTTTTTTCTTTGTAAGATAGTACATTTGCCCAATAATGATATTCGAGATTAAACTTATCCCCCCCCAGTCATACCTTTATGTGAAACTTGAACATATGTGAATTCATATTCATTCTTATCCACTTAAACATCGCTATTTATTTATCGGAATCCTTATCAGAATTACTGTTGATTCCTTAGGTTAAAACAACACACCTTAATCGGTTCGGTTATTGTATCTTCAGATATCTATCATTTTCCTCAACTCAATTATTCTGTAGTTTATTGGCAAATCGAACGCAAGGGCCATATATGTGTTCTAGTTATCATAAAACTTCATACTGAACAGATGTCATCTTAATAGCCACCTGATTGTCTTCTAAAGTAATGAGTTAAAAGAAAATCAAGAACAGATTATTTTGAAATTATTACTTTCTAGAAGTTGAATATTTGATATGATATCTGAAATTCTCGATTGTTTGTGGACTACGTCCAGCTATAAACACTGTATAAATATTATGAGTCTAAAGTATGTTTTAGAACGGAAATTAATTGGAACGAACTACATTTTTTCAGGTTTAGTTTGCATGATATCAACTTTCTCTATAGTAGATAATCTGTAGATGCTTAAACTGTCAAAGTTGTTTATTTCAGTTGAGGATACAGTAAAAATTGCCATTAAATGTCTTTCACTGAGCTTAATTATAAAAAATGGTCTAGTAGTCCATTGTAAATATAAACAGTGTCAACATGAAGTCATGGTATTTGAATATGAGCACTTCAGAAATCACGTTCACTAAAAAGTGAAATGAAAACTGGTTTAGATACTGGAGGTGTTTTTGATTATCCTTTGTGATTTCATCGGGAACGAGTTAATCTAGCTTAATAGATATACTTGATTAGAAAAAGTTTACGATAAAGTACAACAAGGATTAAGAACACATCTTATTAGTTTCATTGGAAGAGTTTTAGTATGCTGACCGTATCGGACACTACATTCAAACTATCTCAATAGTCACTGTGGACAAAGGAACAATAAAGTTTACAATATACGGATGAATTCGCCTAAATTATGCAAAAAGTGTAACATGAATAGTTCTGTGTGGTAAAAGTAACTTACTGAAGTAAAACTTCACTACGATATTAACTTAAATTAAACCACGAACTCACTTTTGATCCAATTTGATTACCGCATTGCCCAACTTGTATATGTACTATTTCACGCATCTTAATTGGAATAACCTCGATTAATTATATTAAGGGATTATACTAAAACTACATATGAATCTCATCACGTATATAGCTGAATTTTGTTTCCCCTTTATCACTCATTGGCTACTGAATATTGTTAATGAATATGAAAGTAATTATTGGCCACTGCAAACAAAAGACAACAACTACATATTAAATGGGTATAATGTTACTTATCTTGATGTTAATACGCTCATGGGAACACTTACACATACATACATACACTCGTGAAGTAATGGTAAAGGTATCATTATACTTTGCAACATTGAAAGGGCGGTCATTCTTGTTTATTGATAAAACTTTCATTTCATTCTAACTATAAACATCTGTTCAGATGTTCTGGTTGATTCTATACACACCCGCAAAATCGCGCACCTACTAAACATACAAGAAAATTACCAAGTTTATTTTATTATGAAAGAAATTCTTAATAGGTTTCCGATAATAAAGTCAAATTAAAAGTTGGAACATTTTCACCTGAATTTTTCAGCACCTCATATGCTTAATGTTTATGCATCCTAATGGCAATTTGTAAAGGTTAAACAGCATGAAAAAAACATAATAGGACAAGAGTGACCATGGTTACTTGTTTGTATAACCTTGTACTGTAAGAAGGAGTTTTGACAAAGAATAAGATTTGAGTAATTACTATTGACTAAATTTCATAAGAGTACATATCCTTTTCTTGTCTTCTATTTTCTTTTACTTATTAAAAAATTCCCTTGGATAAATACTAGTTCTTAATACAGAATTCTAACCTCAAAAATACAATGGAAAAGTACATAAACCATCTAACTGACAATATGTGAAGGTCATAATTAACAGATGTTGTATGTGGTATCTTAATGTTTCTGTGCAAACTAATATGATTACAATAAAAAGACTTGTTTTTTTCAAGTATGAAAGTATACTTATGCAATGTAAGGTGGACAGTAATTGATCATTCAGAAGTAACTCTCTAGTATGGTTCATCTCGTCGTAGTGAGTTGATAAAATTAATTTTATTGTTTTACTGATGACGACAATAAAATGAGCATACGAATATGATTCTACCCTCAAAGTATGCCATTCTCCATTGAGGTTTGTCGTATTATTCTGAGAAAAATGTTAGATGCGATCACTCCTGAACATTATCCATTCAGGCATACATGATCAGGTTCTCTTGGGTACAAAAAAAAATGTTAAAACGAGAAAATTTATAAACATAAGTTATTCTAAGGAAGACCATATACAATATTCTAATATCTTTGAACTCTCATGTCATTACACCAAATCAGAAAATCTATGATGAAACTATAGAAATAACCCTGCGTCGGTTATCTGTTCTTAGTTATGTCAGTCAACATTATATATTTAGATACTTACAAGCTTATTTATATTCCTGTTAAAAATATAAAACGTAAGTTCTCATTCATTCTTACGATGAATTAAATAGATCATAACAATAAGTTTACCCGGATAAAAATGCTTTTGGATCGACTAACACAACTCAGACTATTATCATTAGAAGAAATTTACAACTTAAGGTCAGAAGAAATAAATGGTTACTATTAAATAAGTTATCAATTAGAAACTGTACTTGGACAAGTAAATTTCTGAAAAAATGTTTCTTTGTCTCACTATAATCTTATTGGAACGACCATACATCTTTATTCCTAAGTGCTTTACTTCCCAGAAAACTACTGATAAATGAGAACAAAAGACAGCTGGAATCATTGTCTCAATGGTTCATGTCATCATATCAGAATGACACTTCTAAGTAAAGTTTATTATGGTTTCATTCGAAAACCGAAATATTCTGGTCATGTTGCTCCACTAAAATTCTAACTATGCACAGTCTTGTATGGTAAAGTAGCTCAAATTTGTTTACAATAAATAGCATTTCTCACAAAACAGACACGACTGATATAAATGCTGGAGGTGCATTCCATTCATCCAAATTGGTCAATAATGCACTCGACATGATTCAGCTCACATATTTAAATAACCTAAGTCACCTAAAATATGGTCAATCACTTAGATATACTGAACTAAATAAGCGTATACTACTCACTGTATGAACATTAAATGAATGAAATAGTTGTTTGTTATTTAGCTTAGGTTTATCAGATCAAAAATACTTCTGATCAATGTGATTTACGAACACAAACATTCAGTAACGGTAAATCAACCACAGCTCACAAATGTCTGCTAATCTGTTAGGTAATTTTCTGGTAACTGAGTGAATAAACACTAGGTTTGAGTTGCCACGAAAACTCTGTCACACATAAAATATGTCCAGCTAATGAATTCCAAGCAGAATGAATAAGTTTCACTGGTAACCACTACTAAGTATAATATGCGATTTACTCACTCTTAGAATTATTCTTATACGGTGGAGACAAGTTGCGTATGACTGCGAGAATTTAATATTACTAACCTAAATTTTATAAGGGAAAAACTATAGTAACTGTGTTTCACTCTTTTTCTCCCCAACTTCACTCATTATACTTCAATAAAACAATCAAACATTAAGAGTAAAGGAACGCAAAATGAAACCATGGTTATCAAAATCACAATTAATTGTATTGTATTCATTGTATGACTAAATATGGTTTTACAACTTTATATATACAAGCATATATATATATATATATATATATATATATGTATATATATATATATATACTACAAACAATACACGAGTCCGCTTAGTAAAATGTTGTCATGGCTTTGAATTAAGAGGGGACTGAGAATTTTAGAAGTGATTAGAATAATGCAAATAATAGTATTGCATAGTCATTGATGAGAAATTAGTTATTTAATAAATAACTTCGACGAATTCTTGACTTCTGTTACAATGACTTAGTTACATTCACTTTGCCAATTGATTAAATATTCAAGTGCCAATTACTTTCCTGTTTTAGCTTTTTCAATAGTGCTAAGCATATCAACGGCTGGATCCTAGTTATTCCATTACAGCCTGTGAATATTTATGAGCCGCTCGCCTAATTGTATTTCCTTTGATTTATATTTACTTGGTATTTAGAATTTTCATAAATTGTTGTCCGAAAATCAAAATCCTGATAATTGAAACTAGTGTCAATATCTCAACAGCTAACATTCTGACTATTTCATCTTAGGAGTGGTAAGTTTTGCTTTCAAAGCACAGATAACAGACGAATATTGTTAAGGACTTTAATGAAGTGATTATTCAGAACATAATGATTTTTAATGATCATACAACCGAAGTCATGGCTTAAATCGTTTTGAGGTATACTAATATTTTTCACTATGCAAACCTGAGACTGGATTTGCCAAAAATATATCTCCAGAACAGAAACTTGATGCTGAAAATATCTAAACTTTCCCAAAATCTATTAAATAAAGTATCAATCACGAGCCACTTTACTACAATACTAAAAATTCATATTCGGTAGGCAAGCTCAAAGTGAAGAGTTCAGAAAATGATGTAACAATTGAAGCTCAAACTTTGTTAGTTTAAAAGCCATCATATGAGGTAGTAGGTATGAATGAAAGGGCATAGTAGCTCAGGATTTTAGAAATTTACGTATTTGAAGATTTTTATTTTGAATCGAAACCACGTGAAAGACAACTACAAATTATACACCGATATATATATATATATATATATATATATATATATATATATATATATAGTATCATATTGATGATACTCCTCACTATTTGACATCTACATAAAGCGAAGCAGTTTACGAAAATATGTACGACTAATAAGAATGGAACTAATGCACTAAATTTGTGAATATCATTTTCAGTCAATATTGTATTAGTAAATCGTAGAAAATGTTTATGGTAGGTGGTTTAAGTGTAGTCAACAGATAAACCTGAACCTAGGTTTATTACTTTATGGCACATGCCATCCTGTCTTACCTAACAGTAACGGTCATGGATCATTCAGTTTTAAGGTCTGCAGCCGTCACTACTGTGCTATTTGGGTAGTAACAGACCTCCTTTTCTGCTAAGTCGTACACTTTGATTGATCACTAGGGTGAATTTTATCAAAACAATAAGGGAGTTGACAAATATGACGTTGGTCACCCAGTGACTAGTCAATATAAAGAATTTTATTTTACAAGTCTCATTAAATGAGAAATAAAGCTTGCATATCTTGGACTTAGGTTAAAATTATACAACTAATGAAAAGAAATAGTTCAACAGACTTTTCTTAATATCTATTTGTAGGATATGTTTTAACCTATGGATAACCTTCCAATCAATAAACTTATATATACTTCGAACAGTGATGGGAAATGCGTCAAAATGAACAATTGTGATGATCAGTCATATTTACAAAAAGTAGTGCAGTTCTATGATTATCAAAAACAAAAACATTTGAACGAAGAATATTCTTTTCGATAAATGCTCATCAGGTTCTACATTTATTAGTTCAAAATTATTAGTGACAAAAATAGCCAGTTCTGAGGTGGATATAACATCATTTAGATATCAAGGATAATCTGGATATTAATTTTGTCTCTTCAGATTATTTGTAAAATACGAATGTTTATTTTGAAATGATCATCATCATGTAACTTGTGAAGTGTAAACGACAATTGGAATAAACAATAGGATTATTAATCCAATATGTATGTAGGTATCTCTGTATATGGGTGACATAGGAGATGGGGGTGGTGGCAAAATATGATGAGACAAAGGCTGAATCCTACTTAAAATGTAATCGAATAGGTAAGAGATTACAAAATGCAGTAAGTGATAATCAAAATTCGTCAAATAGTTATTGTTTCTATTTGACGAATAGAGAAGAACATCACAAAATCTCTAAAAAAGCTGAAAGACCAACAATTATTCCCATCAAACTTATGTGAAGCGATTAAACCATTAGGAACACGCACACCAAGGCTTTACGGTTTACCAAAGGTACATAAACCGGGCGTTCCAGTCAGACCAATCCTAGATCTTCAAAACTCACCTTATCACAGCGTAGCGAAATGGCTGGTACACCTACTAAAACCTCTTTGCAAACAGATAGTTAAACAGCGTCAAAGATGTCTTTCAATTTGTAGACATGGTCAAGGAACTGAGCACAAAAGAGCGATGTATGCTATCTCTGGATGTCACATCCTTATTCATGAATGTTCCACTAATTGAGACCGTTAACTATCTATGCGACCAAGTCATAGAAACCGGAATAGACGTCACCATCCCAATTGACACGCTTAAAGAATTATTACTGAAGTGTACAATGAATGTACATTTTATGTTTAACAACGATATATATAGACAAGTGGATGTAGTAGCAATGGGCTTTACACTGGGTCCCATACTGGCCGATATCTTCCTGGCCAAACTAGAAAACGGTCCACTGGCATAACTCATTAGTAAATTACCTTTCTACTGCCGATACGTGAATGACATACTCCTCCTTTGCAAACAAGATATTAATCGGTCTGACATTCTCAGATAATTTAACGAGGTTCACCCGGCTATAAAATTCACATGCGAAGAAGAAAGGGAAGGTAAAATAGCATTTTTAGATGTTCCGCTCACAAAAAGAACAGATGACTCGCTAAGAAGAAGCCTGAACAAGAAAACCACATGGATAGGACAATACACAAACTTCCTTAGTTTTGTACCTATACAGTATAAAAGGAATTTATTGAAAACCCTACATTATAGAATCATTACGATATGCTCTCCTGATGTGGTTGACGAAGAAACAGAAGCGTTGCATAAAACCCTCAGGGAGAACGGTTACCCCGCAAAGTTTATAAATAAACATACCATTTCCAAAACAAATAGAAAAAGGTTTCAAAGCCACTTTTCATTAGACTAGCATTCAGAGGGGACGCGCCCAGTGAAATTCTAACGTTGAGGCTACGCAGTTCCATCCGGAAAACATTTAACGCCGCAAAAATACAACTGGTATTTTCTACCCTCCCTATGGTGATACGGAAAATAAAGGATAAATTACGTAAGCTTGCCACTTCATTTTGTATCTATCCGTTCAACTGCTCCTGTGGAGCAAGACACATTGGAAGATGCTCAAGGAATTTACTGCTCCGTGCCCGGGAGCATCTTCCAGTTTGGTTAACCAAAGGAGTTGTCAGAAATATCAACAGCTCATTACTAGCTCACCTAATCGAAACAGATCATACGGCGAGCATAGATCAGTCATTTGAAATCATAATCTGTGTTAACAGCTATCTGCTACGATTGGTTAGAGTTGAAGTCCTTAAAACAACCGAGGCGATAGCTATACGGATCAAGAGGCCAGAACTATGCATACAGAAGAAATACTTTCAACCCCTTCTCCTGCCATGGCCGACGCTAGATCCATTAAGCCATTCTCCAATTTAATCATACGACGATTTAAATTTAGTAATGCATATGTATCTTTCCCTCTTTATATGTGTATTTGTATAATTTAGGTCTACCCTGTCCAAATACTACTCTCTTTGTTCACATATGTGAATATTTATAATAATAATAATTGATTGGATATATCACAGTTTGATGTTGGCAGGGTACCATTGAAAACCAGGGAGCACTGGACAGCTGTTTCGTTCTAGTGTGGAACTCTTCAGCAGTGCGCACTCACGATTCCGCACCAGGGGCTTCAGGTTGACGCGAACGCCTAACCATCTGCACCACTGGGTCGGCATCCAATGGTAGAATTCCCACTTCCATCAATCTGTGATATATCTAATCAAATAAAATAACCAATCTCCACAAAAATAACCATCCCCATTGAACTACAATAATAATTATTAATATTACAATTATTTACCAAAGTACACAGAATGAATTTGAATATCACTTAATCTTCTTTCTTAATTTTATTGACTTTGCAACATTTTAAGACCAAACAAATGAACTGATTATAATTTTTTCTATTATTGTTATTGTTACTATGTGACGAATCTTGATTATCACTTACTGCATTTTACAATCTCTTACCTATTCGGATTCAGCTTTTGTCTAATCGTATTTTGCCACCACCCCCATCTCCTATGTCACCCATATACAGAGATACCTACATACATATTGGATTAATAATCCTATTGTTTATTCCAATTGTCGTTTACACTTCACAAGTTACATGATGATGATCATTTCAAAATAAACATTCGTATTTTACAAATAATCTGAAGAGACAAAATTAATATCCAGATTATCCTTGATATCTAAATGATGCTATATCTGCCTCAGAACTGGCTTTGTCACTGATAATTTTGAACTAATAAATGTAGAACCTGATGAGCATTTATCGAAAAGAATATTCTTCGTTCAAATGTTTTTGTTTTTGATAAGCATTAGAATTTTTAAACAGTTCTATGATTAGTTATTAAGCAAAAATAGTCTATGCAATCACTGTGTCCAAGTGATGGGCATTCAAATAGATGTAATTGATCGGGTTAATTATGAACTTAATTAACACTATTATTATGATTTAGTCATATAATAAAAATTATTATCTGTTATCTGCTAAAGAATACTTAATTAATGTGACCAAAAAATGGCTTTATAAATGTATCAACGTATGCTAGACATTCCCATTTATTGTTTGATTGCAGAAATGAAATCAAGGCCAATAAGAGCCACCAACAGAACAATGACTAATAGGTTTTATGATAACAGCTTTAAACATATGATTTGGCATTATGACTTAGCCCAAATTGCCATCTCATGGAACTAATACTAGATAAGTTATGTAGTACAGGTGAGGTTGTAAGCACGCAGATTAATTCACTGATGGAAGGTTGAATGAATGGACGCCAAGCGTGCTGTGTTAAGTAAGAACTTTTATCGAGTACCAAAAATACTCTCAACAGCACTATATTTACACAAAATTGCTCGTCTAAATTCCCTTTTCACACATACGATACATTAAAATCTAGTGAGTTAATATACATTCAATAATTGTAATAAAACTGGCATGCAGGTTAGTCTAGATGTCGTATCTCGGTCAAAGGTTAAGCTGTATTGTTGAAATAACTTTCTGAGGCTTGCAGCCTACTGGTTTAGAAATGGCTCAGTAGACTTCGGCTTTCAAGTTATATCTGACGAATTTGCTTATCAAAGACCAGCGGTTTATCAGTATTAGTAGTTCATTCTTCTCATGTTGTGTAGCAGGTAGTTGTATTATTGGGCTTTGCTACTGGATTCACGTATGAAGTTAGACTCGTAAACCTCTACACTAATCATAAGAATTACTTTTTAATAATGTGTACTTTAAAAAAATGAACAGTTTATCATGAGTGACGGCAATCTCCAACATATCTGACTCATTTGAAACGTAGTTACCAGTGTTGTAATTTAATATATATTGCCTGGGAATTATTTGAGATTAACTGGGTGGTTTATAACGTGAATTTTGTTCATGTAAAGTTAAATTATGAAGAACTACTGAATTGTAAGAGTTGATAATGGCTGAAATTAGCGAATTATTTCAAAAGTTCTACCACTTCGTCGAAAAAAGTACTAGCTCGTCGACCTACTACATTTTGATACGTTTTTGACTGATTACTTATGCAAACGGTTTATACGCAAGACAACAATTACCTTCTCTATTAACTAGTACAGTCTGCCATGTCCAACCTTAATATTGTCGATACCTAAGTGAATATGCTAGTTTCAATAAATTCTAAGGACTAGTCGATCAGTCCCACAAAAATAAATAGAAACAAATGAATTTGTTTGCATTCTAATAGCGTATGCAAATATTTGTCTGTTGAGAAATATGTCGACCACTAATCATCTAATCACTTTCGTTAAGCCTTTTGTGCCTAGTGTCTCAATTATTAGTCCTCTAGGGCGTATTGTCTACTTACTAGACATAAACTCATCATACTAAAATTTTGTTTAGAACAATCCATAATTATTTTATAAGCATACATCTAAACCAATAAATTATATCTTCCGTGTTTCCGAAACACAATCAAGGCTTGTAAAATATAATCTAATACAAATTAATGCTCATTAGTTATTGTCATTTTTGATTGGTGACTGTTATCATTAACACTCAGTTTTCATCAAGTACCTATATCGCAATTGCTGTAAAGCTAAAGTTCGATGATATAACACCTCGTAAACAGGTGAATGCTTGCAACTTGACACAATACTGCAAAAATACCCTACATAAAATTATCTAGTTTTGCGATATTTATCGAAGAAAACTGTCTTAGTATTTGTTTCATTCTCAGTTTTTCTTGTGATTAATACTTTGGAAAACAGTGGCTTACTTTACATGGGACCAAATAACATGAACACCAACCGATCGAGGGTCGTTAAGCTAACCCAATTTTGGGTGAGAACTACATGCTATCTGAGTTACATACATCAATAAATCTGGGCAGGAGAGTGACAAAATGATAAGGACCATATTAACACTTCCTATATATCTGTTATTAATACTGAAACAGTTCATTTCAACAATAAACATTGTCTGCTAGTCGCTTAGCGGTCATGGCTAGCTAAAATGTATTACGGGCTATCATATTCGTAATTGTTGATTTTTAATTAAAATTAATTCATATATTCGTGGTTTTATTCTTGTTTTTCTAGAAATCTAATCAACTTTCTCACTATACGCGAGTGCAAAACTGCTATCGTGTATTGCTCACCCAACCTATCACGTTTGCGCAAATCCTACTGAGCCCTGTCGCACTGATATCAGAAAAAGAATGATAACGAGTTATGCGTAAATTGGCATATTGATTTAACAATTTAGTAGATATGGTGCAAAAACTTTAGAACAAAAACATTACAAAAAGTGACACAAAATATTAAATCTAACTACTCGAAAGTAGTGTAAAACAAAAAGCGAATTAATCAAAGATCATTTTCGTTACTACACGTATTCAAATGACACCTTAATCCTATTCAATGTCATCGTCATCGATTGTCGCATCTTGGCATCGCTGATACTCACTTACCAAATCATTCATATTCGATTCAGCCTCTGTAAATTCCATTTCATCCATACCCTCACCTGTATACCAATGCAAAAATGCCTTACGGCGGAACATTGCAGTAAATTGTTCAGAAACACGTTTGAATAGCTCTTGAATAGCCGTACTATTACCAATGAAAGTCACTGACATCTTCAACCCACGAGGTGGAATGTCACACACTGCGGTCTTCACATTATTCGGAATCCATTCGACAAAGTAACTCGAATTCTTATTCTGAACATTCAACATCTGCTCATCCACCTCCTTCATCGACATACGACCACGGAAGATGGCAGCCACTGTCAAATACCGCCCATGACGTGGATCACATGCAGCCATCATATTCTTGGCGTCGAACATTTGTTGCGTCAATTCAGGTACAGTCAGAGATCGATATTGTTGGCTACCACGACTGGTCAGTGGGGCGAATCCAGGCATGAAGAAATGCAATCGGGGGAATGGAACCATATTCACTGCCAGTTTGCGAAGATCAGCATTCAGTTGACCAGGAAACCTCAAACATGTTGTTACTCCAGACATAGTTGCACTGACCAAGTGGTTGAGATCTCCATATGTTGGATTGGTCAACTTCAGTGTTCTGAAGCATATATCGTAAAGAGCTTCATTGTCGATACAGAAAGTTTCGTCAGTGTTCTCAACGAGTTGGTGAACAGAAAGTGTAGCATTGTATGGCTCCACAACAGTATCGGACACCTGAAAAAGAAGGATTATTTAACTTTGGTCGAAATGAATAATTATTTTTCCACCATTAAAGTCCTGTCAACACTTTTTTCTATGCCATAATTTTCTTGGTTCAACTATGATTTTGACGCAACCTCTCACAGAAATTCTATTTGAAAAATAAAATTACCACTATCACTTTACTACAAACTTTTTAAATCTACTTTTACTTTGTGATGTTATTTATGTACAGTGATTATCAATTCACAATTAATCCTGTCTAACAATAATACCATGATAATATCATAATATTACAAGAGATACTAGTCAATTATTATCCTAGATGAAACAAACGTATTCTCAATCTCTTTGCTCCTTTGATGCTATTGGAGAGATTTGTATTCACTAATCTTCAAGTCATTCATAAATCATAATTTGTTTTATGACGTCGAACTAATGAGACAAGTATTTTTAAGACAAATGTCTGCTAACATACTCACATATATGCAATGTGTTTCTGAAATTTATGTTGTCAAAATCCTGTCCTCTTTCAAATAGTTAACTATTTATCATGTTTTGACTATTTTTATTACCTAGTTTTGATTTTCTTATCTATTACTTTGGCTGGTTATAGATTAGCCATTATGAACGAATACTTTTATACTAATTTATTCAATCCTTGACATTTTTTATAGGTTTCAAACTATTCCCATTTAATGGGAGGAATTCATAAAATATCATTACCGATAGACAAGCTATTTGAATGAAAGTCGAGTCTAGTCTTCATTTTTGAAGAACATTCTTTAAAATGTCATGTATACAGAACCTACATATCGGCAACAGTTTTATCTCTGAGGGTTGTTAAATTAATAATTACAATATAATTGCTTTTATGGGGCTTATGTTCTTTCTATTTATGCTATTCAGGACCCAGTCTGATCATCTCTGTCAGTCTTAGGATCGCTAGGTTGGATATCTCTATAATGGCTGTAGTTACAAATATTACCAATATAGAAAGTTAAGAATTGTAAAAGTGATTTTTAGATAGAAGACAATCAATATTATATGGTGAAAATGGATAAGTCACTTACCTTGGGTGATGGAACAACTGAAAATGTATTCATTATTCGATCAGGATACTCCTCACGAATCTTTAATATCAACAGAGTCCCCAAGCCTGAACCTGTCCCACCACCAAGTGAATGGGCCAACTGAAAACCTTGAAGGGAGTCTGTATTCTCTGCCTCTCTACGCATTACGTCTAACACAGAATCTACGAGTTCAGCACCTTCAGTATAATGACCTTTAGCCCAATTGTTTCCTGCACCACTTTGTCCAAACACGAAATTATCTGGACGAAATAATTTTCCGAATGGGCCTGTACGAACACTATCCATTGTTCCAGGTTCTAAATCAACTAATATTGCACGTGGAACGTATTTTCCTCCGATTGCTTCGTTATAATAAACATTAATTCGTTCTAGCTGCAAATCTGAATCACCTCTATATTCACCTGATGGGTCGATTCCATGTTCATCCGAAATTACTTCCCAAAACTGAAAATAATCAATATCATAATAATTAGTTTGGACAATAGGTATTTGTTCGATAGTGTAATGCAATCCATCATGAGCTATTAATCCATGTCGGAATACCTTCATTATAGTGACTAATTAAACATATCTTAATGTTAGTTCAAAACAATAGTGTTTATTGCCTCATACTATGAGTGAAATGATAACGTGGTCGAAGTAAAACGGATCTGTGCGTAGTCAGTAGACCATTTATTCGGAATTTGTAAATAAAGTATAAGCATAGATTTCCTGTACTAGCATGCATCTGCTACAACGAAGTGTGAACGCAAATGAGTATACGCGAAAATTGTTTACTTGTGGTGAGTGCTTTAAAGTTTAGTGCTGTATTTTTAGCTTATGGGAACCGGTTACAGTATATAACTACTACTATTCCGCTCAGTACAAATAAATTTTATTAAGCAACTTTCTTTTTCTTTCAAGAGAAAATGTAACTAAATTCTTTTAGGTCCACATAGTTAAATAGCTAACTTTACTTACAATAAGTCTACTTATGAAACAATAACACTTACCTTTGATCCAATTTGGTTACCACACTGACCAACTTGAAGATGTACAATTTCACGCATTTTATAATGAGGAACCCTGACGTACTTTCAACAATCCTGTCAGTTAAATAAATGTAATCAACTAATAATCTCCTTGTTATATGCAATTTAAAGGTGTTTTATACTTTTTGTCCTGATATCAAATCAATTGTGCTGTTTACGATTGGTAGACTTTCATTTATTTTTGTAGTAAGTGACACATTGAATCTTATTGGTTAAGCTCAGTGCTTCAGTCCATAACTGTTTTGGAAAATCAAATCAAATATGTCTGGTGACGTAAACAGGCAATTAATTAAAAAAAAACGAAGGTTCGTTTTAATGTGTAATCAATTGAGTTTCCTGAACAATACTCTTTTTCGTCTGTGTCTCCTGATATTAAATCATGTTTAAAGACTAAAAGTTCAATCCTCTATTCTTTTTACAGAATATCAAAGTAACTTGTTTAACCAGTTACTAAACTGATCAGTTATCTGGATACTTGATGCTTGAACATTGAAGCTCGAACTTAATGAACCTTAGTATTTACAGCTGAATTGTTACAAGATAGCTGATCAACAGTAATGTTATTCAATGGCAGGAATTTATAAACATATGTTTGGTGCTTGATTATGTAGTAAGTATAGAATATGATTATAGGCTTTATTTACATGAAAAACCTAAAAAAAGTAACTGAGATATTACTAATAAGTTAGAGTATAATGCGAAAGAAATTTTAAACAATAATATTGACAATCATCATTCTTGCTTCATTAACAAAATGAAATGAAAATCAACAAACTTCTCAGTCTACTACAGTTTTAGGTAAAGGTGGGTAATATAAATGAGTCCAGAGTTATGTGTTCAGTGGCACTCTATCAGTATATACGTATAGGCGATAGTTTGGAGAGAAGCTGAATAGTTTATGATTTCATGAATACTTCGTTTCATTTCGAAGAAGTAAACATATGTCAGCTCTATTAAACAAGTCAATCATTTGAAAAAATTGGAAAATGGAACTAGTTAATTATTAGCACAAGTGAATACCCTCACTAATTTGTACTTTTCATATATATACGTGCCAAAATAGTAATTATTTGCAAATATCTAACGGCTTTTTGTGTATCTGAATTTAATTTAACTGACTCTCTGATAACGACAAATTTAATGTCG
The DNA here is from genome assembly GCA_034768735.1 of Schistosoma mekongi. Classification (NCBI taxonomy): domain Eukaryota; kingdom Metazoa; phylum Platyhelminthes; class Trematoda; order Strigeidida; family Schistosomatidae; genus Schistosoma; species Schistosoma mekongi. The sequence continues at coordinate 40,629,544 of CM068305.1, read as the reverse complement.
CCTTCAGAGGTCTAAAATGTTTTTTGATTGATCAATATATTAGTGTAGATAAGCGTTCGTACTTAATAATGTTATATATACACATACACTTCAAATATGTGCTTCTACTACTTTTACCACTAGTACAATCAAACAAGTTGTACAATCATTGTTTCTGATGTTTTGAATTGAAACTGTAACACACAGAAAGTCAGTAATTATACATACAACATACAGCCATGTTCTTACAAGTTTTAATTATCGGCGCTGTTTCGCATTCTCAAAGTAAACAATAAATTATATTTCCATATACATAACTACTCCTTGAATCTCCCTAGGGTTACTTTAGGTCCCAAGTCAGGACAAAGGAAGAGGGTTAGGCATGATCAATAACCCCATCCTGTAAAAGGCAACCTTGCTAAAAAAAACACCAACCAGAAAAACCATTTAAAACATTTTAATCTTGTCCTGGGAGTTGGATAGTCTTCATTTCGAAGAGTCATCACGCCTCATAATGAAAGCCGAGTTTCCTCGAAAGTCACGAGGCCGATATCCCTTCTGACAACCAGAACAATAATTAATATAGGTACATGGAATGTTTGCACGATGTGGGAGACTAGGAGAATCACCCAAGTAGCTGAGGATATAAAAAGATACAACCTAGAGATAGCAAGGCTTATAATAATCTGAAACCTAGAGGATCTCGGCTGCAGTACATGTATGGTCTATCCAAAGTATATAAACAAAACACCCCACTTAGACCCATAATGTCTATGATAAATTCACCTCATCATAAGGTGGCTTGATGGTTAGCAGAAAAGCCTGAGACTATCCGTCAACGTTCGTTTACGTTCTCACTGAAAGATTCCTTCCATTTCGTGGAAACGTTGGAGAAAATTGATATTTCCGGTAAGTCTTTGGTTTCCTTCGATGTAACATCCTTATTCACCAATATACCACTTCTTGAAACCATTGACATTATATGCCAACATTCGGACCTACTTCGTCTACCAGTGATTGAATTTAAACGACTATTAATTCTGTGCACAAAAGGACATCCAGTTCAGGTTCCATAACAAGATATATTGTCAAGTCGATGGTGTTGCAATCCGTAGTCCATTAGGTCCTATCCTAGCAGTTATTTTTACGGCCAATCTTGAAAGCACAAAACTGAAGAAGGTGATCGATGAAATGACACATTATTCAAGGTACGTGGATGATACCTTTATCTCAATCAAGCACATAAAGATATTCAATTTACTATAGAGGTGGAAAATGATAATCAATTTCATTTCTTGGATATTCCCATTCAACGTCGAAAAGATGGTTCAGTGCGACGGTCGATCTACAGAAAAACAGCGTGGAATGGATTGTTCTTCAGTTTCAATAGCTTCTGTCCAATTCATTACAAAATAGCATTAGTAAAAACATTGGTTCTCAGAGCCAAAAAGATATTTGCTTCAGATACGATAGATTCAGAGCTCGCTAACATCAAACATTATCTAAAAATGAATGACTACCGAGAAAAATTCATTGACAAATGCAGTGGACAAAAACCTGATAAACCAAATGAAATCACAGTCCATAAGATGCCTTTTTTCGTTCAACTCGATTTTAAAGGTGATGATATTGCTGAAACAATCAGAAGAAGACTTAGCATTAAAGAGAACCCATCATACTGCAAAAATTATTTATCGTACATAAAATGTTCACTAAAACAATCAAAAGTCGACAGGTATCCTTCTCATGTAATCGCCAACGGCCTGTATAAATTTACGTGTACCTGCAGTAGCAGTTACATTGGCCGAACAGAAAGAAGCGCCTACTTACGCTTTAATGGACATGTTCCAAAAAATCTACGATTCATAGGAATAAAGACATTTAACAGTGCAACTGCTAAACATGTGATTGACACAAGACACCATATTGGTATCAATAAATCATTCAACGTGTTCATCAGACAAAAACTTCAAATCTAAAATATGCTGAAGCGATTGTCATTAAACGATTGAAACCAAACTTATGTGTCCAAGAAGAAACTGTCATGAGCCTTTCTTTACCCTGGTAACCTAACTTTTGTGTCATTATTTTGATCGTTATTATTCCTTTGCCAAATTTCGTCCATTACTTCAATACTATTTTTTCTCTTTAGATTAGACTTAATGTTTTTCGTTACATTGCCGTTTTTAGATGGTTAAGTTCAACTTATGTATTTCATTATGTCATGTCAAGTTTAATAAGTGAGTTGAATTCACATTATTCACAAATTTTTCCAACCGCTTTTTATTGAATAGTCATTTGAATTCTGATCTCTATTTTGCCTTCTGGTACTTTCTTTTGTATCGGATAGGTATGATTACAGCATTTTCTCCAACATTTTAGTTATGTTCACATATCTAACATGTTTACATAATTTTGATTTCAACCAATTCCAAACATTCTCATGAATACGTTAAAATTTGTTTCAAATATTAATTTTGTAAAAGAGCATCATTCTAGGTTGTATGCAGCTGATGAGAAACCAACGAAATAAAATGAATTCATCTTATTCTGCACAAATATTTGTTCTTCTCTCGTGAAAATAATAAAGGGAACAAAGTGTATGAAACCTAGATATACTTGGGATAAGTAAAGCCAATTGCCTGCAAACTGGAGAGCAAAGATAATTCTCATGAGAAATACTGTTATACGTCAGTCATGAAGAAGAAGTAGAAAATGTCTCGTACATACAAGGAGTATAGCTGATGCTATCCGAAGAAGCACATGAAGCATCTATAGGATGGGAACCTCATAGATCTAGGATCATCGAAGCATTTTTCAAGCCAAAGAAGGGGGGGTCACAATGAATATCGTACAGTGCTATGTCTTGACCAACTACAGCCATGAAGTAATTTAACGGCTAATAAACAAATGTTTTATCAAATATTGCGTTTTAAAGTGGAACACTCGCCTGCCACATGAACGAAAAATTGACTAAAAGTGGAGCGAACGACTCACTTAGTTTACATTGAAACATTACATACAACCCAACTGGAATTTTTAAAACATTACTCCTAAGAAACGGGTGTAATTTACGATTAGTTTCTGATTTCTTTATGGCCTATTTTAAATAGATTATGAGAGCGAACTAATTACATTTAACTTGGACTTTCAGGCAACAGTTGTAAACGCGAAACTGTCACGTAATTTGAGTATCATTAGCGAAGTTTGGCTTGTTAAATTTAAATACACTAAGTCTATGATAGATTTTTTTTCATAGTAGGATAATAGTATATTTCTTTTATTACAGTTAGTAGAAAGTGAGTTATTGACGTTTTCTGTTAAAATAAACCACTTCTCTCCCAAGATTTGAAAGAGTTTTAAAAGAGGTTTAATGATAACTATTTTATCTTAATGATGGCATTTATTATTCGCATCCAGAGGTAATTGATGTGTCAGATCCAATAGTCTAAGGTATGTAAAATCCCCGAATTTATCAAGAAACTCTCAACTGTCTTAGATGTCCATAACTTTCAATTGATTTCAAAGTAACGGTTATCAGTGGGGTACATATCATGGGGTTCATCAGCAAGATATATGTGTACTCCATTAAACCTTTATATTCTTCATAACACAACGTTTAAGGAAGTTTTCACTACTCAACAACAGTCTTATACTTCCGTTTATCAACATAATCTACAGTTGATTTATTAGACTAAATATATTAACGATCGTCTATATTTCGTCTTCTATTGTTGATTAGTTATCACAGTTTGATATCTGATGACCAAAACTAACAATAGTAACTCGTAAGTTAAAATACCAAGAAAGTCGACGTGTGGAATATATCTTTACTGACGTAAATAGTTTCATTATGATCTAAGATAAGAAACATATTTTTACTTCATTTTCAGTGAATATCACGTGATGCCTCTATAAAAGTTTAAGAAATCTGTAAGCAAAAAATTGATGAGAAGCCAATAATTAAACGTTCCATTCTTAAAAATGTGAAAACTTCCGTTATAGACAGAAAGTGCAATTATGTGATCAATCCTAAATCAAATTTCTGATTCACATGGTCAGGAAAAAGTACAAAACTTTGGAGTAAATCTTGTGATAAATTGTTCGAATTACACCTGACATTACTGAACTCCTGTTTCTTTTTTAAACAAAGCACTCTTGTTTGCTGAAAACTGTTGACATACAGTAAAAGTACAACTGAAATCTCATTCTTATATAAACTACTTATGCTTAGTAAAAAGTAGTACATACTTGACTACAAAATTCACTAAACGTTTGAACAATTTTAATTGGGTTTTTTAAAAGTTGTTGAATTCGAACTTGATATCAATAATTGACGTGGGTTAGAAAATCTTGTGGAAATTAGAAAACGCTGGAAAGCTGTTTTGTCCTGGTTAAGACTTCTCATGACCAACCAGGGATTAAAACCAGGTTCTTTAGGTCATCTAACCGAGGTCTATTTATGCAATTCTAGAATAAAATCACTCCCTGATAAAAATAATTTAAGTGCCTATAATAATATCATAGCTAATGAGGTGTCCCCGTATTGAGCTAGATATACATTTACATTAATCTTTCAGGAGCCATATCGGGTAGTGTTCCGAGATGAGCTTATAAAGAGTTTGCCTTATGCAGCTATATATATATATATATATATATATATATATATATATATATATATATATATATATATATATATATATATATATATATATATATATATATATATATATATATATATATATATATATATATTGCATCATTTTCTTGAAGTTCGGATGTTCAGTTTATAACACATAAAGATAAATAAGACTTTAGGGCTTTTATATAAAGTAATGAGTGATTCATCCAAATATTCATGGTTCGCTGCTGCTGAATATTGAAACCAATTCAGCGAAAATAGATATTATCATAAAATATTAAAGCATATACAACGGTATTGTCTATAGAAGTTACTGGAAATAATAATCTTTACTTTGCGTACTACGTTATTAAATCGACTTTCACAAATTAGTGGATCATACCTTCTGACGATCTTGCTTAATCTACAGAATTTCCTACAAAACTAGTCATCATAGACAGGTTTATATAAATAACTTCTTGTATCTGATATAGAGGCAAATTACCATGAGTTTTAGTGCTGAATCCTGATTCTTATTTTTTCACAATTTGGTTCTTTAAAGAAATCTAATAAGAGTTAACATGTATTCTAGATTATTAATCTGTACCAATCACCGTTTTACTTGCAATCTTCGAGTTTTGAAGTGCAGATAAAACATACCTCGAACAAAACAAAAACCCGACACTCTAATAGTCATAACATTCAGTACTTTAGCATTCATGTTGCTAAAATTCTTTTAATCTTAGGATACATTAAGTTATTATGACCCTCCCTTCCACCTGTAGCGGTAAATAATCCCCAAAATAAATAGTTACATAGGTCCTCAACATTGATGCTGACCATGGTTGTTTTAGCGGACACTACTAGTTGAAGGCGCTCAGTCACGCATCAAGACCGGATCACGTCACGCCGTACCGTGGAAAACAACTCTCTCTCTAGTTTGCCAGCCTAGACGATGCCTTTCCATTGCCGCTCTATTCACAACCAAATATAATTTATTTTCCACCCTTCGTGCCTTCTGATTTACTCTCATTCGTAAGAGTGGGTTCAGTCGTTAGAAGCTGCCCTGGTAGTACCGCAAGCGTAACTTGGTCGTATATCGGGTGCACTTCACACCCACTGATTATTTATGTCTGCTGCACATTCTCAACGTATATTCCATGAGATTATTTTAGATCCCGGATCAATTCATAGTAATAAAAACATAAATGTAGAAAACAATTTTATCCATAGAACTAAGTCACCGCGTTCCTAAATTTGTGAATTGTCTAAGTCGACTTCCTTTTTAGTGATACCAGTAACCTAAAGGCTCCTTTCCAAACTACACGATGAAATCTCTAAGATAAGTAATCTGCAATAGTAATATTCAAAACAATACCTTATCACATAATTACCAACACGCCAACTAAATGGCACACGAATTACATTATTGTGGTGAGTTCAGACAACCACCTGATTCAAATGTCTTTAAGGTTTATTGGTGTTATTATTCATGTCTGTTGCATACTCTTATTCATGTAACTTTTTATGTGATTCCTTGTGTTTGTTTTCCTGTTCCTCTTAATTCGTTGTTTCAAGATATTATTGCATAAATGGGACCACTTTATTCTCACTCCTTATGTTGGCTCATATTTATTACACTACTGTAAAGACGTACGTTGATTCCTAGTTTGCCTATGTGACAGCATTTCTGTTGTTAATCCATCTCATACAATTTCTGTACCACAAAGTGTGTTCTTATTGTATTACGAATACATGTTACGTTAAGAACATCGCAATTGTCCGCGTAAATTATAAATTCAGAGAGGACTCTTCTCCTAGCTGTAACCTGATAGATAGATGTAATCTTAACGGTAGAAGACCTTTAAAGTATTAAGTGCGCTTAGTGACGATTAATAGAACTTGTGTTAGTTGTTTCCTATTGCTATGAAATGGAATATGGGTAAGGGCATTATACTGTCGAACTGGAACTCTTTATTACTTACAAATGAAAATAATGAGCAAATAATTTCTAAGATAATAGTTAACTAGTTTTTATGTCTTAGTGATATTATCTTGCTTTGGTTAACAGTTAAGAAATTAAAGAACTTCAGCCCTAGTTATTGAGTTTTATGTTCTTGAGTGACCTACGAAACCGATAGATAATAATAATTAGTGATTTCAATGAACTTTGAACCCGTTTATTTTGTGTCAGATATTTTGTGTGTGCGTTATGAAAATGACTCATATGCTAACCAGTTTTCCTGTCTTTTGATTTTCGTTCATTCTGGAGGGCAAATTTGTTGTAATCATTATGATTTATGGCTATCGCTCTGTCACAATTGTCCGATATATGATCAACCATCCATACAATATGAACCTCCGTTATAAAAGTTAAATATAATGGTTTCATTATTTTCGAGTTAAACGGCATTTTGCCTTTGGCCTAGAGTGAATGCTCGAAATTTGTTCCACCAAAGCAAATTTATCCGATGTTTGCCTTCTTATAAATCTTAAATTTTAGCATTATTTTATTTTTTTTTTAATTTTTAATGCTATTAGTTTTTATTCTTTGATTTGCTATCATCTCTAATAGTATTATTTAGATCATTTATTTTGTTAATTTCTTATCTCTTCACTGATATTCGGCTTGGATCAACGAATATCTGTCAGACGTGACTTACTAAACACCTGCCTACATAGACGCAGCCTGTATCATTCAGGCTTTCCGTGGAACCATGGACAAATAGCACACGAAATCAAATATGTTAGATTCCTAAGTAATGAATACGGAAACGTGAAAAACACTAAGCGTTAGGAATTAAATATTTCTCATTGATGTCTAATAGACACTATGTAGAATAGTAACAATAATTAATAATGTTTGGCTTATATTGATTCCTTTCGATTACATTATTACAATGAACTATCTTGACATTATGTTTTCCAGCCACCTAGTTAACCCAACCATTGATAAAGAGAAGGTATCTTATTCGAAGGCAACAATTTGGACATACTCAGTTAACCTAGTAGAAGAAAGAGAAGGGAGAAGAATTATATCTCTTGGTTAGTCAGAAATCAATCAACTATATTTTTAAAATTATGATCATCTTAGATAACCCTAATAAGCCTATTTGTTTTGTTGTACAGAGACTGATCTCTAATTCATTTTCAATAAAAAAAAACATTTGTCACTGGTCAAGATATTTCAATTTATTCATTTGATTGGTTATGGACACTTGTGGAAAAAGAATTACTCACAATCCAACGTCCGCTGGACAATCACCGATTAACTAGGGAACCTCACGCCACGATAATCTACATAGCCAACTAATCAAAAGTGAGGCAATCATTCACTGACAACATTGAATAATCAACTGTTAATACCAATGTCTAATTGGTACTATACTCACCATAAGATAGGTTTTGGGATGAACACTGCTGTGGAATAACATGCGACAAAGAAAAAGCTGTCCAGTGAATCTCGTTTTTCAACTGTTTAATGACCAAAGTCAAATCCAAAAAGCAGCCGACGTGTTTTTGATAAATCTGTTCGTCGCAGAACACATCTTATATGCAGTAAATTAGTTTAGCATTTTCTGTGATTTCAGCCTCAAATCGTTTTTACAAACTGATGAAAAATAAAAGAATATTATTGTTGTTAGTATTGTACAAGTTTGTAAATCACAGCCTCACGTATGAGGCTTTAAGACACATTGTTTATATAAGAGGTGTTGGTACACCGCTGCTGTCCGAGATGTGACAGGTGAAACGAGGTTTGATTTTCCTGGCATGTATTATTTCAGGTAACATTGATATCAATGGGTAAATCCCTAATTTTGATTAATTGAGAAATCGTGAATTAAGAATGCCGATTATTCCTAACTGTGACTGCATTGTTATAACCTAGAGGCATCTTGTATCTTAATATAGTACTCAGTTCATACGATAGTGGTATGTTCAATGTACTTCTCTTGGCTACACTTTGTTTTTTATTATGATTCTATTTTTTAACCAATAGTTTTAAGTAAGTTTTCCGGCGCAAACATAGAGAGCTATAGTGGTCTATTTAGAACAAATTTACATTCAATGCTCCTAAATGGTAAAATAGGAATATTTTACGAGAATCCCATGACGCCTGTACAACTAAGAATATCAAGTGCCATTTAACTCGGTGTAAGTTTTCCATCTGATATCTCTTGATCCGCCAATATTTGTTGATAGCAAAACAACTTTTTGTCTGACTTATTATAGAAAGTGACAGTGTCTGTCATTGTGACTCCTGCATATTGTCTATTATCGTATACTATCGCATCCTATTATTTCTACCTGGAAACTAGAGGAAAGATTATGATGCTGAATAAGGCGTCGGATATAAGCGATTGGTCTCTTCATCAATAATAAAAGCAACAATAACATTAATAACAATGTTTAACTCAACATCAAATGTAACTAAATATGGAATTCTCAGTACAGAATATTTCAGCAAGTATCTCAAAGTATATTTCACAAGAAAGTAAGAATCCTAGTGATAGTTAATATTCAGGAGTGTAGGTTCCTAATCACGCAAGTCCTTACAGTTTTTCATCAGATAGCATATATCCTAGATACAGTATTGGAAAGTCCTTTTCCTTCCCTTCGAGTTCATGAATCCTAATGTCGTTGCGTTTTTCTTTCTAACAGAGGACATACAAAAAGAACAATGTGAATAGTTTGTGTCAGAGAAAATTACACCAGTACATAGTCGTAATTTTGTAAACACTTGGCGAGTGTTATTTATATAAATCACTTCACCCACAACCTTCCTTTTGTATATCCCCTGGCATTAGCAGACACAAGGACATTAGAATTAACTTAAGTAAAGATTTACTACTGAACGACAGTGTTATTCACTACGTACATGATTATTGGTTTTATGTGACTGCATGAATTCCCCTACTTTCTGTACACATAAGTTATTATTGCAATAATTACATTCTTGTTTTCGCAATATATATTTATAAAAGCAGAAGCCATTCGCCGAAAGACTTCATACTGTGAATCGCATTGTATGTTAAACACAAGAACACTAAATAAAATTATTATTATTATTGGTTAGATACATGAATAATTTCAGATTTATCGACCAATTGACCTAACAACTCTCAAGGCCATCTCTATTATTCTAGTAACATAAATTTTCTTTCACATGACATTTCAGAATCAACCAATAGGAATAATGAAATGTGATTAAACACAACCAATACTCTCTACGACTAGTGGACTGCTTGTGTTTAAAAAGGGCAGATAAGTAATTTAACTGAAACGGAGATTAATTCACTTTGTTTTTCGTAAGCATCATCATGCGTGAAATTGTCCACATTCAGGCTGGTCAGTGTGGAAATCAAATAGGTTCTAAGGTAAGTGAACACACAGGTTAAGTTCGATACCTTCCAACTAAATCATACCCGGTCTAACCTTTTCACTCCGTTTCCAGTTTTGGGAAGTAATATCGGATGAGCATGGCATTGATCCTACTGGAACATACCACGGTGATTCCGATCTACAACTCGAACGTATAAATGTTTATTACAACGAAGCTAGTGGAGGGAAGTATGTTCCACGTGCTATCTTGGTGGATCTAGAGCCAGGCACAATGGACAGTGTTCGGGCTGGACCTTTCGGACAACTGTTCCGTCCTGACAATTTCGTGTTTGGTCAGAGTGGAGCTGGGAATAATTGGGCTAAAGGTCACTATACGGAAGGTGCTGAACTTGTTGACTCGGTCCTCGATGTGGTGAGGAAGGAAGCTGAATCTTGTGATTGTCTTCAAGGGTTTCAACTCACTCATTCACTTGGTGGTGGTACTGGGTCTGGTATGGGTACGCTTTTGATCTCGAAGATTCGGGAAGAGTATCCTGATAGAATAATGAATACATTTTCTGTCGTTCCATCACCAAAAGTAAGTACTTTTAATTTGATTCCACTGTGAAGCTGCAATATAAGGATGACAACGAGCATCCAGTTCGAAAATCTTACTTAAAAATAGTGGTTTAGATAACAGTGATAAATATGTTCAATGGGTCTTTACGTCTACAATCTAGTGTTTGACTATGATTCTGTCCCACAACTACTGCTTTTAAGCAAGGTTTCTAGTGTAAGCATTTGTAATTTAACTGGCATATGTCACTTCGAAACTTCCTATGTGACCGTAGTACTTTGACTATTTGATAGTGTTTTGATGAGGCTTCCAAAAAAGACAAAAGTACCAAAGCAATATTTCTTTTCAATTAGTTTACGCCATATTGTATAAATTTTCTGTAATCATACGAATAAATACCAAACATTTAGTGATGCGTGGATTAATAATGCTACCAGTTCGAGAGTGTTTGTAAAAGTAATTACGAGTGGTTTATAAATTAAATAAAATATCTGGTTAAATGAAATAATTGTAGTGTACGAATGCATACGATAATTGATGAATGGGTTGATGCATAGCAAAATAGCACAAAATCTATTGAGAAGGTTAGTTAAGTGATGGCAAAAACTCTAGTAATCGCGATCGTTGCGTAAGGAATAAGCAAGTGTCAAACGAATGTAAACTTCTAACTCAATGACAAGTTTTATAGGCAATTAGATGGTATTTGCAGTCAGATTACAATCAGGCCCACTCAAGGATTTCTGTCAAAACTAGAGAATGGTCCCTTCAAAAACAACGTTTATTAATTAGCATTCTATTCTCTCTACTTAGGTGGCATCTTCATAGTGTCACAAATGAAATGAACAAGAATTGTATGTTTAAAAGATTTCACAACATTCATTCGTCATAACATGCCTTAAAAGAGGAGTATGATGGTAGTATCTTGCTCTTAAACATCTTATTAACAAGATGAATGGATTGTACATTAAAATGAAGTACATATAGAACATGAACATCAGTTGGTTAGTGTACTCATTTCTACACTATTTTATCTTTAAGGTACGAAATAAGTTACATGGGAAATCTAACCCATCTTGCTAGATATATATATGCTCCGGGGACACTATTGAGGGGGAACTAACCACCATTCACAATATTCTCAACATAGAAGCGTACCTATATAAATTTATAAATAAATATATAATGTAAACAAAAGCGAAATTAGAAAAATAGCAGTCCATAAAGAACAGGTCTTCCTGAAACTATATATCCTGGGTAATAATACCAGTGAAATTATGACTTGTCAATCTAGTCGTTTATTGAAGTCAAACCCAATACAATACTTTGCAACACCTCCCCTCATTATAAGAACAGGAAATAAATACATTTACTAGAGTAGCTGTTTACCATTATTTTTACTCACGAATTCTTAGTACAACTATAGTTGTCCCCAACTTCATGTTTCAGCTTATAACTAATATAGTTCCATCTTATCAAATTAAAATTGACGAATTGTTTACGAAAAGTGGAGTAACGGAATGAATTTTAAATTTACTTACTCTTTGAAATCTGCTCATTTGATTGTCAAACCTAGACTACTCTGACGAACGAAACAGTGAGATTGCCTTATTTAGGACGAATGGAATTTCATAAAATCTGCTTGTTTCAAATACAACTTAATTACGGCTCTACAGTAATGTGAATAATCAATTTGGCAAATTATTACCACTGTAACAGTTGATGATCATGGGAAATAATAATGAATCCGATAAAAATACCAATGTGGAACGGTCTCCAGGTAGTGCGACGTCACTTAACGATGTTACATAGGTTGAGTATTTTAAATATATCGTTTGTTTGTCTAATTAATAGTAAATGAAGTGTAGGCAATCGTTTCCTTTTACTGAGTACTTTTGTAATCTACAGAGTAGGTAATAATTGTTTGTCAAATGGTCACAAATAAAAAGTGTTTGTATTCTGTGAAACATATTTACTGTGAACATTGTAAATAATTTCTAAGAAATTGGATAAGTATGCATAAGAGTGTAGCTTAAAGCATCTATTGAAGCGATCTCGAATAAAGATGACGCATAGATATACACCGAATGAAATTGCAGTAAATATTTCTTTGGTTGCATATTAGATTTGTAATACTAATACTAAGCTTTTCAATACCCATTAAAGGCAATTTGGTAAATAGGTAAGTTTCTGTAATATTAGTATTTTACACGCCGGTTGTTTGGTACTGGTTTCATTACTACTATATATATATGTATATATAGTTTAACGTGGAAAGCAACTTCTCTAGGTAGTCAGCATAGACAATTGCAAATCAGTTTATATTCTAATGTTAAGTATTTCTCTCCTCACTCACTGCTCTATTCTTAGCTTTTGTATTTTTAATCATTTGAGGTGTTCTGGAGTGACAACACGCGAAATTTGATTGTTTCCAGGGTAACCTTCAAATATTTCTTCCCTCCTTTAGTCTTATGAGTTTCTTGTTGGGAAATTTTTCGCTATTCCTATAATTTATCAGAATGAACTTTTTACAATAAAAACTTCAATTTCGTTAACGGTCGAACATTACTTTGAAAACTTTTCCTACTATCATTCATCTGCCCAGTGTTAATCTTGCGATGCCATGGAGGTATGGCAACTTGAACCGATGCACACATGTGCCAGGTTCTATGTTGATTGTACATACACCCAGTGATTAATTGTAAACGATTATTGTTTACTACACTATATCATGTTCAAGTGAATAGAATGCTGTTATTTTATTTAGTTGAGTTTAACTTTTAATCATATCATCTTACCAGGTAGATGTAAATGCCTCGTTAGAACTAAATATTTACTTGAATGTCATTCTAGTCTAAGTATATTGTAACAGTGAGTATCTTAATTGTTAACGTCCAGCAATATTAATCTGTCATTAGTAATACTTAACATTTAGATAATGAACTTAGGTCACAATTACTAGTGTAAACCCAGTTGATACTTTGTTAATTCTGCTGTCAAGTGACTGTCACGATGAAAACTTGAAATATATCTTTTCGTCAAGAAGAACGGAAAACCATGAATACTTTAAAGTCTGGAACAAAGACAATATGGACGAGGAATCTTTTCAATAAATCCACTCAGATTATTGATGAATCTGGAATCATAAATGTAGAACCTGATGAAAATTTGTCTAAAAGGATATTCTTTGTTCGTAGTTTACAGATAGCGCACTATCCATGACAGCTGTTATCTCTAGCGAAATATCTACCTAATCCTATTGCCTTGACACTGTCTCGTAAGAAAGCCGATAATCTGCAGAACATCCCGGTGGTTTCTCGAACTACAAATCCGACAGCTGCGAGTATTACCTTCATTGATGCATCCACCGTCACTAACCAGTGACATAGAATGCCTTGTTACACATAGGTATTGTCAGTACCTGCGATGTTTGAGAAACGAAGAGCCAAATTCCGCTGATGATGTCGGAAAAAAAGTAGTACTATAGTTCATTGTCCATATCCACGTTTCGTCAGTGCTTCGTCTCCAAGTTCGACGATAGAGTTTGCTAAGATTTAAAAACTACATAATAAGTAAGATAAGTAGCATAATTCAAAATAATCTTGGAAGCTTTGGTTACTTAAACACCAGGCGACAAGTACTTAAGATATTCTGTGCAATTATTTTCTTTCCACAAGTTGCATATACAGAGTCAATTACAACAAATGCATCAGCTGATATCATTAATGGACGGACGCTGCTTATCTAGTCTTCCATCAAACAACGAGACCATGGGCTTCCTTCATGCACAACACGCAGTGAATCATGATTATTGTAGTCTGATTGTCTTGATATTGTATATAATCCCTCCACTATCCTGACAAGGTCGAAGGAACCACATTTACAACCAGTCGTTTGTCTATATTCTTAGATACTAGCTATTTTGTGAAGCTAACTTCCATGATGACGATGGGCTTCCATTCTGCACACGTTTAATATACAAATTATTCACTATAGTGACCGTCGTGTATGATGAAATGACAAAATGGTTTCATTCCCGTTAATCTTCTAGCAAACTCCTTTTTTATGTTTGAAACCTACATCCATAAACATCATCTGATGAACATTACGAGCCTCGCTGTTCAAGATAGACATATAAGATGAAGTAACTATGCTTATAAAAATTTTAAATTGATAAATAGATCACAAAACCACCCTTTTGATTTTGCTAATATCGTGTTCCCCATTTACCGTTTGTAAATATGCATTTGATTAATCATAGTGGGAAAGAAACGGAGAGTAAAGGGAGAAGGTAAATCAAGCAACTTTCACCTTTAAAAGTCTAACTTCCATAAACTGCATAATATTATCTAGTCACCAACGCACCTTCCTGTAGAAAAATTGATAAAATTATGTGCTTTTTAATCTGTGTATTATCACAAGATAGCTAACTTTCGATTTTATTTATAGGTCTCAGACACCGTCGTCGAACCATATAATGCAACGTTATCTGTTCACCAATTGGTTGAAAACACAGATGAGACTTATTGCATTGATAATGAAGCCCTTTACGATATATGCTTCAGAACACTGAAGTTGACCAATCCAACATATGGAGATCTCAACCACTTGGTCAGTGCAACTATGTCTGGAGTAACAACATGTTTGAGGTTTCCTGGTCAACTGAATGCTGATCTTCGCAAACTGGCAGTGAATATGGTTCCATTCCCCCGATTGCATTTCTTCATGCCTGGATTCGCCCCACTGACCAGTCGTGGTAGCCAACAATATCGATCTCTGACTGTACCTGAATTGACGCAACAAATGTTCGACGCCAAGAATATGATGGCTGCATGTGATCCACGTCATGGGCGGTATTTGACAGTGGCTGCCATCTTCCGTGGTCGTATGTCGATGAAGGAGGTGGATGAGCAGATGTTGAATGTTCAGAATAAGAATTCGAGTTACTTTGTCGAATGGATTCCGAATAATGTGAAGACCGCAGTGTGTGACATTCCACCTCGTGGGTTGAAGATGTCAGTGACTTTCATTGGTAATAGTACGGCTATTCAAGAGCTATTCAAACGTGTTTCTGAACAATTTACTGCAATGTTCCGCCGTAAGGCATTTTTGCATTGGTATACAGGTGAGGGTATGGATGAAATGGAATTTACAGAGGCTGAATCGAATATGAATGATTTGGTAAGTGAGTATCAGCAATACCAAGACGCAACCGCTGAAGACGAAGGCGAATTTGAAGAGGATGCTGAAGATGTCTAAACTGAATTTTGTTCTCCATATAATGTCCATTTATGTGTTATCGTATATCTAAATAAAGTAATTTTTGCTTAATTCAGTGTTTTTACTTCTGTTCTCCACAATTCATGAGTTTTCGTTATCGGTTCATGTATTGTTTCTGTACTTAGTGTTATCTCTTGCAACTTGAATAACTATTGTGCACTATGTCTATTTTATATAGATTCATTTACATTAGTTAAAACTTTAATAAAGTACGTGAACAGAGGCAGATTAATAAGTTACCATGTATATCCAATTTAAATTGATGCCATGAAACACCTAGTTTATTATATCATTTTCTCGATTCCACCTTTTATATGCACACAATTGTGTTTATTGATGAAGTTATAGAAATGACGTATTTGTGTTTACACGTAGACGGTGACAGTTTGGTATTAAGTTTGTTGGATTACTTTTACATCTGATAGCACAAAACATGCTTCTATTGTAGTTGTTTTGCCATTTATAAATTTCCGTTGTTAGATTTGACTCTCTTGTCTCAGATATGGGTCCATATCATCTTCACACATGCTTTTACTCTTTCGAGTTGCCATATTTACAACAACTACTACTACTATTTACACCCGTTACTCCTCACTGAGGAGCATAGGCCGCTCACCAGGATTCTCCATTCAACTCTGTCCTGAGCAATCCTTTCCAATTGTTTCCAGTTGCTGTTCATCTTTACAATATCTGCTTCCAATACCCGATGCAGCGTGTTCTTTGACCTTTTTCTTTTCCGTTTCCCAACAGGATTCCATGTTAATGCTTGTCTCGTGATGCAGTCTGATGGTTTTCGTTATGTATGTCCTATCCATTTCCGACGTCTTTTTCTAATTTCCTCTTCGGCTGGAAGTTGGTTTGTCCTCTCCCATAGTAAGCTGTTGCTGATGATTTCCGGCCAACGGACATTCAGTATCTTGCGTAGACAGTTGTTTATAAATACTTGTATCCGTCTGATGATGTTTGCAGTAATTCTCCTCGTTTCAGCTCCATACAGCAGGACTGTCTTCACGTTCGAATTGAAGAGTCTGACTTTGAGGTTAGTTGATATTTGTTTTGAGTTCCAAATGTTTTTCAACTGTAGGAATGCTGCCCTGGCTTTGCCAATCCTTGTCTTTACATCTGCATCGGACTCTCCTTGTTCATCGATGGTGCTCCCCAGATATGTGAAAGTATTCACTTCTTCCAGAGTTTCTCCATCAAGTTGAATTGGGTTGGTGCTCCCTGTGTTGTATTTAGGAATCTTGCTCTTACCCTTATGTATGTTCAAGCCTACGGATACTGAAGTTGCTGCTACACTGGTTGTCTTTGTTTGCATCTGTTGGTGTGTATGTGCTAAGAGAGCTAGATCATCCGCGAAGTCCGAATCATCAGGTGGCATCCTACTTGTCCATTAAATTCCGTGCATCCCCTCAGATATGGAGGTCTTCATGATCCAGTCAATCACTAGGAGGAGGAGAAAAGGTGAGAGCAGGCAACCTTGTCTGACTCCGGTCCTCACTGTGAATGCATTTGTCAGTTGTCCTCCATGCACAATTTTGCACTGTGTTCCGTCGTAAGAGTTCCGGATGATGTTGACGAGTTTCTCTGGTACGCCGTAGTGTCGAAGAAGTTTCCATAGTGTTCTCCTATCTACACTGTCAAACGCCTTCTCGTAATCAATGAAGTTGATGTACAGTGACGAGTTCCATTCAATTAATTGTCCAACGATGATTCGTAGTGTTGCGATTTGGTCTGTGCACGACCGATCTTTACGAAAACCAGCTTATTGATCTCGAAGTTGAGACTCCACTGAATCTTTCATTCTGTTCAACAATACTCTGTTAAAGACTTTTCCTGGTATCGACAGTAGCGTGATCCCTCTGTAGTTGTCACAGTTGCCCAAATCTCCTTTCTTTGGTATCTTGATAAGATGTCCTTCTTTCCAGTCTGCCGGCACTTGTTCTTCCTCCCAGATTTTTTTGGATAAAACGTGGAGTATCCTTGCTGTTAGGTCGATATCTGACTTGAGTGCTTCAGCTGGTATATTGTCAAGTTCTGCTGCTTTCCCACTTTTGATTTGTCTGATGGCCATCTTGATTTTTTCCATCGTTGGCGGATTGGCATCTATCGCGAGATCTGTAGGTGCTGCTTCGATGTCCGGTGGGTTCAGTGGAGCTGGCCTATTCAAGAGTTCCTCAAAGTGTTCTACCCACCTGTTCTTTTGTTCTTGAATCTCAGTGAGTGTCTTGCCTTCTTTGTTCTTGACCGGTCGCTCTGGTTTACCATATTTATCTGCCAGTTTCTTTGTTGTGTCGTATAGCTGTTTCATATTTCCTTCTCTTGCAGCTTTTCCTCTGTCGTTGCAAGGCCTTCGATGTATTTCCGTTTGTCGGCTCTAATGCTCTTCTTTACCTGCTTATTTGCCTCAGAGTATTCAGCTTGAGCATTTATTTTCTCTGCTCTTGTTCGGCTGTTGTTGATTTCTATCTTCTTGTTCCTCCTTTGTTGAATTTTGCTCAGTGTCTCAATGGAGATCCATTCCTTATAATAGTGCTTTTTGCGGCCTAGAACCTCTTGACACGTTGACGTTAGTGCTTCTTTGATTCCTTTCCAGTTATCCTCCATAGTGGTTTCTTCTTTCGGTAGATCTTGTAAGGCTTGGAACCTGTTGTTGAGAGCTATTTTGAATTAGTTGAGTTTGTCAGTGTCTCGGAGAAAGGCTGTATTGAACCGTTGTACTGCTGCCACTCCAGTTGTCAACTGCTTCTTTAGCTTCCGTTTCATTTTGGAAATCACCGGGTGGTGGTCTGAAGCTATGTCAGCTCCTCTCCTGGTTCTTACATCTATTAATCTTCTAAATTTTTTGTTGATACATATATGATCGATTTGATTCTCTGTAGTATGATCCGGTGAGACCCATGTAGCCTTGTGTATGCGTTTGTGGGTGAATATTGTACCACCTATAACCAATTTGTTGAAGGCACATAGGTTTGTAAATCTTTCACCATTGTCATTTCTGTCTCCCAGTCCCTGTCGTCCCATGATTTCTTCATATCCAGTGTTGTCCATTCCGACTTTGGCGTTGAGGTCCCCCGTCAGGATTGTCAGATCCTTTCCTCGACACTTTGCTATAATTGATTGCAGTCTATCATAAAACTGATCTTTGTCTTCGTCGTTGCCGTCGTTGGTTGGTGCATAGCATTAGATAATATTCATTGTAATCCCTTTCTTCATTGTTTTGAAAGATGCTTTGATGGTCCTGGGTCTATGTGGTTCCCATCCCACAAGTGCATTACGTGCCTCCTTGGACAGCATCAGAGCAACTCCTTGGGTGTGAGGAGTATTTTCCTCCTCGTGGCCGGAGTATAGTAGCATCTCTCCCGAAGCCAATGTTTTCTGTCCAGCTTGAGTCCAATGGGTTTCGCTGATTCCGAGTATTGTCAAGTTGTGTCTCATCATTTCTGCAGCTATTTGATTTGTCTTCCTGCTCTCCCAGATTGTTCGAACATTCCATGTACCTATAAAAATATTTGCTCTGGTTGTTAGGAGGGGCATCGGCCTCATGACTTCCGAAGAATTTCGGCTTTTATTATGAGGCGTCATAAACAATCCTTCTACTCCTAGAGCAGAGTTTAAATGGTTTAGCTTGTTTAATCTGGTTAGCGTTTTTTTTTTTAGCAAGTTTGAGTTTTACGGGATGGGGATGCTAGCCCCATGTCCAACCCTCCTACTTTACCCGGGCCTAGGACCGGCAGTAACCCTTGAAGAGCTACAGGCGGAGTTGCTATATTTACAAGGTCATAATGATTTTGTGTATTGTGTTAATCAATAATTCACACGATTTCTGTTGTCCGTTCTCTTCTCAGTAGCCTTTTTAAATTATAAACAAAACTTCCTACCGGACTTGTTGATGGAGATTTGATATATTTGACGTTGTTTTCACAGGACCTGAATCGTTTTTAGTCTGAAACAATATCACGAGGTAACTGAAGATAACTTTACATTTTACGGAGTTATGTGTGTTAGCCTTCATGGGGATACTTCGTTCCAAGTACGACCGCCATGTAGGAAATACATCTAGGCGATCCTCCTTTTAAAAGTCTGAAAATATATGGCGACTGGCTCTGATGTTAGTCATGCTTGTAATTCTAGCTTAGTGAGTAATTTCAATAGTTATGCTTACTTAACATTTTCTTGCAGTTGATATGGCCAATCAATTTCATGTGGCAATGACTACGATGAAGTAAATTTTAAGACATCCTTTTAAATTGATCTGAGAAATGTAAACTAGTTGAGTAGCCGTTCAACTTTCGCATCAGTTAGCTATATACAAAACGCGATTCATTACTGATTTTAGTCAAAAGTGGTTTGTGGTCAATAAGTCTACAAGGTCGAGTCTGTAGCGCTTTGTAAATTAACTCAACGACAAAAATCTGTTATGTTGGGCGATTAAAGAAGAGTAACGAACTTCCAGAACTGTATTCTGGAGGACTACTTCAATTACTTTGGTTAAGTAGTGTAAACATTTCATTTCTATAGTTATTCTGTTCCTCCTACTCTATCCTCCCGCATAGTATGCATACTCAGTGTGTTGTTTCTTACTTTGAACTATAGTTAATTGGTTGTGTACAAGTTATCTCTGTTCACTACCACTATCTCCTTTGTTCTGTATTAATGTTAGATTCCTAATTGGTTTGCTGTGCGGTCAGGTTTTATGCATATATAAAGGAATGCGTAGGATATAACATAATTCTGATTGTCTGGTTGGTTTATCGTCTTGTCCTTCTATCTCTGGCTTGGGACCGAGTGGGCATAGGGCAGACGCGCATTTATCGACTAGGCACACCCAGCTGGCGTTTCGCTAAATCAACCAATTTATTTTGCGTCATAGTACCAGTACAAGAAATCTTTGACTGTTGGTCTAAGATATGTTAGTAGATGCAGAATACCGTTTTGGGGTCTGCGTGATCATTCTCATTTTTTCCAAGTTATGACTTCCAATTTGTTTAGTTTAACGCCGTGCGATTAAAGAAAAGTAGCGAACTTTCAGAACTGCATTTTGGAGGACTATTCTCATTATTTTATTCATGACTAATGTAGACATTTTATTTCTATTACTGTCACATTTCCCTTGCCCAGTTCTTCCGTTTAGTATATTTACTCTTAGTATATTGTTTATTACTATGAACTACAGTTACTTAATTGTGTACAGCCCGCCCCCCATTCACTACCACTTTCCTTTGTTCTGTATCAATGTTAGATTTTTGATTGGTTTACCATGTGGTCTGGTTTTATGTATATATAAAGGCATAATTAAAATATAATGCGATCTCGCTCTCTCCGTTTTCTGGTTTTTCTATTGTCGGCCTGGTGGTGAATGGGCTTAGGTCAGTCGCGCATTATCAGCTAGGCACACTTCATTGGCGTCCGCTACAACCAACCAAATCCTCCTTCCTTTCTTTCTCTCGTCATAACAGTATGTATGACAGTTCTAAACTGATTGTCTTGATTTTTTATTCATAAATATTACTTTGAGGATAATTATGACATAGGCATGTTTTGAGAAGTCTAGATCCAGAAATTGATTAAGATAGTCCTTAGAATCCACGAGTAAACTACCAACTACTAAAATAGATGTGGTGTTTTTAACTTGTACAAAAAAGCAATCTAAATTGTGTGCATCGCTGAGAAACTGCAATTAAATAATTAAATACCTTACTCATCTAGCCTAAAACAGTCGCCTAGCTTATACTTCATTTTATACCCTGAGATATTTTGCAAAGATATGATTTCGTAGAAAAATGATTTATGCGCATATGCCAAGAAAATTCTTACGCTGATTAAAACATTTTTTATCAAAGAATAGTCATCTCGACAAATTATCTTAAGGTGCTACAAAATTATATGCTCAAAATTAATGATCACAAATAAATAACCAAGTATCAGGCAAGCGCATCACTTTGGTAAATTGCTGCACATAAATTTGCAACTGTTAGTTATATATAGTTGTTAACATTTGTAATGATGAACACGTAACGTTAACTTGCATTAATTTATACAGCAATTAGGATGATCAAATTAGGGTGGTTTTGTGGGAAGGGGTGTTAAGTTCTATTGATTGGATTCGTCATTAATTTTGTAGGACCTGAAGAGAATTTATCGAAAAGAATACTCTTTGTTCGCACTTTTTTTATTAAAACAAAATTCGAAGTACTCGCATTATAATACAAGTCACCTTGAAGAAGACAAGTGCTTGACAGAAAGAAGCTAACTCAACAACCATCGAACCTTCTACTTACAAATAAAATGATATTTTACATTACCGCCGTCCACAGCATTATAGACTACTAGAGACCCCATTCCTGCAATTCATTCGATTTGCTTGGTCAATTCACTAGTAAGACAAAAGTAAAATATAGTAACAACCAATGCAACCCTCAAAGCACGGGATGATTTTTAAGAAATCAATAATTATCACACTATTTATTATTGTTCCTGTGGAAGCATCTTAGCAAAGAGATAATTACGAGACGAAATTTGGAAATTGATTCGGGTGAATAAAACTTTTTAACAATCAGTGGAACTAAATCACACACACAAAATAATGTAAATTTGCACTAGTTTAAAATATAAATAAATCCGAAGTCAATTAGTTATAAGAGTTGATAAGTCAATGATTATGCTTAGAACGCATTTTAAGCGTGAAATAATTTTCCAACAAAACGTACATAAATCATAATATATTAATGTAAGAGTCGATTTTAGTGCGATGACGTTGGGAAACGCATTCCGCAATCCAAACTATGTTCCTCATTTCTTGTTCCTTTAATTTGAGAAGTGCATAGAATATACCATAATGGAACTGCTGTAAAAAGGCGTCGACATTTAACTGGACCTAAAACAGAATAATTAGGAAATTCAGTAAATATAGAAATTAAGCAGGAAGAAATATGTGAATTCGGAGTCCGAATAACTTAGCAACGTTCTGCTAGTTTGATTACTTAACAATATCACCTGAACATAAAATCAGAACTACACACTAAATTATCATTCAACATAATGCAATGTGCAGTACGTTGATCAGAACAAAAATTTGATGTCTAAATTCTTTAAGATGAAAATCAGATCACATTGGCGATATATAGAACCTACTGATAACATGACTAATTATTTATAGTAAGTAATAAGTATCTATTACACTTAATATATCAAATAATGGGATTCGACTCGAGAATCTCATGATCTAAACAAGGCGATAAACTTAGACATGCAATTCCTGCCACCTCTTATCGCTAAAAGTTAGCCAGCTTGAGTCGAAGCTTGACGCTACTCATTCTACAGTACCTATCGAGATTAGAGGTCGCAAATACCTGATATATCCATACACTACTCAAATTTCATCTCATTTACTTTGAGCTGACCAGTCGATTGTTAGTGCCCTGATCTGAGTCTGCTGAAACAGCTAAGAAACTAACTGATTCTAAATAAGTTCGAAAAAACAGAATTGTGACTAGTTTTTACATGCTTCGGTGGTGTTTGGATTGTCAGCTGGTATAGGAAGTGTGTTATTATCAGGGTATTTTTTAATGAAGATCACTAGATGTATGAATGTTCTGGGATAGAGGAATAAAATATACAGTAGCCCACTTTTTTTGCTAAACACTAAGTAAAATATAAAGGGCTATTTGTAATAAAATATGTATAAACCATATAAAAATCCCAAAAATAATCAAATGTATTTTACTTCATATTCGAAAAATTTATCTTCTAATGTTTTGTCTCCAAAACCTTCACCAGTTTCTTCAAACAAAGAGGCATAATTCTGAAAAACAAGTAAGGGTAGTGACGAAAATTAATGGGAAGTTTGTGAAAAATTGTCATGACATATAAGACAGTACCATCGTAACTGATGTCAGCAAAGTGAGTTTATAATAATTCGAATCTCTATATACCACCCAGTGAGGATCGTCCTAACATAATTAGTGCATTTCGCAAGTTTGTCACATGTATTCTTCCATATATTTAGTGCATGTGTAACCGTAACTTCGTAAGTCTTAGATATGACAGCAAATAATACTTATACACTCAAATATGCTAATGCTAACTACTTCTTGCACTGGTTACAATCAATGAGTGCAAAAAGTGAGGTGCAAAATACACTGATTAGCTATGCTGTAGACGGCTACAAAATTTCGTGCCTGATTATTATAGTCAATCTTAAATTAAGTTTAGCTACAACACTGTTTACGCAATTTCGAAGTATGGTAATATGTTCTCACACAGTGGAATGCCACTACGGTCAATCAGTTATAACGTAGAACTCGGTACATACATACATCAGTTCAAGTCGCTATGCCCCAATTAGCAGATGGAGATTAAATTGTCAGATTAAGTCCCAGAGTAGGGGAGGTAGTAATAGAGTTAGTACTAATGGAAAGAGTTAGAGATAGAAGATAGGATCCAAAAAAACAGTAAAAAGAAAATTATGATAAGTTCAGAAAATTAGAATTTGAAGGAAGACAGGGAGTGGATGCACCTGCGCCATTGCCAACGATTTCGAGCCATATCACCTAAAGTCTCTAACTATTGCTCACGATCATCACGTGGACCCCAACCAGGTAGTCTGCACCTATTAACATGGCTCAGCTCAATTGTCAATGACTTCATGGACTTGTGCCACGTTTTGGTTTGTCCGCCCCTAGCTTTCTTCCAGCCTACTCCCACACCAGACAGCATTGCTCATCGAGGTAGGCGGTGGTCAGGCATATCGCGATTAGTCACCGTTGGAGAGGCTCGATAGAAGATTGCCGATCTTTCTGGAGTACATGTTTGGATCCCGACCACGCTCTAGTACGAGCACGCGTTTGCTTGCGTCTTACCGGCCGAAGAAAAACTACCACAGGAAAACCTTTTAGAATTCAGTTTAGTAATGAAACAGCCAAGATTAAATTCCAGGAACAACTGAGGAATCACTTAGGCAATTATAACGATGCGTCTCGACTAGATACTGTTTGGCAAGATGTTCAAGCAGCTGTGGCATCTACAATGATATCTATCAAGGACTTAAATCAACATGTCAAGAAAAATCAATGGATCTCAATGGCTTCTGTTGATTTAATAGACTCCCGAAGACTTATCCCATCGGGCTCCGAACACGATGATGAGCGACGAGTAATCAGGCATAAACTGACGAAAAGTCTGCGAAACGACCGTGAGCAGTGGTGGGTAACGAAAGCGAAGGAAATGGAAAAGGCAGCGGCGATAGGTAACACTAGACAACTTTTCAAGTTGATAAAAGAAACCGGGATTAAAAAATCCAGCGTTAGTGAGACGATCTCCGAAAAAGATGGAACGCTTATTAGCTCTCAGTCTAGACGTCTAGAACGATGGGCTGAACACTTCAAGGAACAGTTTAGTTGGCCTTCAGCTACTCTAAAACTTTCCACTATTTCGAGACAGCCAGAATGGAAACTCGACTTAGGTCCCCTGACTCTTATCGAAGTCGAAAAAGCTATAGCCAATCTAAGGCGAGGCAAAGCAGCGGGTCCAGACGGATTATCCCCAGAGGTGTTTAAGGATAGTGGTCCCACATCAACAGCCAGGCTGACTGATATTTTGACTAAGGTTTGGGAACTTGACATAATTCTGTCTGACTGGTGTTGATCGTTAATCGTCCCAGTATATAAAACAGGGTCAAAATCGTCCTGCAATAACCATAGAGGAATTAGTTTGACTAATATAGTGTCTAAAATACTAGCTTCTATAATTATCAGACGCTTAACCACAACTCGTGATCTCCAAATACGCAGAACTTGGTACATGCGTACGTCAGTTCAAGTTGCCATGCTTCAATTAGCAGATAGAGATTAGATTGTCCAATCAAATCCCAGAGTGGGGAAGGTAGTAACAGAGTTAGTATTCATGGAAGGGAATAGAGACCGAGAAGATTTAAGAAAATATGATCCAGTAAAGAGAAAATTATGATAAGTTCAGAAACTCAGAATTTGAAGGAAGACAGGGAGTGGATGCACCTGCGCCATTGCCAACGATTTCGAGCCATATCACCTAAAGTCTCTAACTATTGCTCACGATCATCACGTGGACCCCAACCAGGTAGTCTGCACCTATTAACATGGCTCAGCCCAATTGTCAATGACTTCATGGACTTGTGCCACGTTTTGGTTTGTCCACCCCTAGCTTTCTTCCAGCCTACTCCCACACCAGACAGAATTACTCATCGAGGTAGGTGGTGATCAGGCATACGTAATACATATCCTAACCACCTCAGCTGATGAAGATTTACTACTTCATCAATAGACTTACCGTGTTTACCAAGTACTCTGTTCCTAACCCACGTATTGCTTGCTCTGTGGTCCCAGAAAACACGAGCGATGCTTCGAAGACATCTATAATCGAATACTAGGAGCCTACGAATATCCTCTATCCTTAATGGCCATATTCCACATACATAAAGTAAAACGGACCGAACTGCTGCGCAGCAAACACGTCCTTTGGTCAGTAGTCAGATGTCTCGCCTACGCCACAGATGACGCAAATTCCCAAAAGCTAATCGGGCCTTATGTATGCGCGCAGAGACTTCAGCAGACACCAGACCGTCAGGGCTGATGAGGCTGCCAAGATAAGTGAAGCGGTCAACACATTCAACTGCCTCACTCCCTATGTCTAACTTCGGTTTCGAATCAAGCCAATCCTGAAGTAACATTTTGCATTTGGGTGGAGAGAATCGCATCCCAAACATCCTTACATTCTTGTTTAAGGTAGTCAAGAGATTCTGCATTTTATCAGCATCTTTAGGGAACAGTTCAACTGGCCCTTGGCCTCATCCCAGTTGCCTACCATTCCCAAGCAATCTGAATGGCAAATTAATATTGGTCCCCCAAGTCTTAGTGAGGTTGAAAAGGCTATAGAGAATCTAAAGCAAGGGAGAGCAGCAGAAGCTGATGGATTAACTCCTGAGATATTTAAGGATGGTGGTCCAGTTTAAGCAGCGAGATTAAACGGAATCTTGGCCAGGATCTGGGAACGGGACGCAATCCCATCTGACTGGTCTCGAACACTAATTTTCCCGATCTATAAGAAAGGACAGAAGTCTTCCTGTGACAATTACCGAGGAATCAGCTTAACGAATATACTGTCTAAAATATTAGCTTCAATAATACTTCGACGCCTAACGAAAGCCCGTGAAGAGCAAACTCGAGAAAACCAACGTAGTTTCAGACCTGGACGTGGTTGTATAGACCAAATATTCACACTTCGGCAGGTTTGGGGACATAAACACTTTTAGATGCCCAACAATAGTTGTATTCCTTGACCTTAAGGCGGCGTCTGACTCTATTGATCGTAAGGTTACGTGGCAACGTCTGTCATTGACAGGTGTACACTAACCTTAAACAAGCACTCTACCCGAACACCACATGTCGATTTAGAACTTATGGCGGATTGTCGTCAGAACTGATTACCTCAAGTGGTGTTCGCCAAGGTTGTCCGCTTTCCCCACTTTTATTTAACTTTTAGAGTTGACATTGTCATCGTCTGACTTCTCAGGGGTTGATCCTCTTCCAGGAGAAAAACTTGCTGACTTAGAGTATGCAGATGATGTAGTTCTATTGGGTGGAGATGGTGACAGGATGTAGAACCCCCCAACTACCTTAAGCGTCAATGTAAGCATGTTTGGTATGAGACTCTCTCCACCCAAATGCAAAACGTTGCTTCAGGATTGGCTTGATTCGACACCGAAATTAGTGATAGGGAATGAAGCAGTTGAATGTGTTGACCGCTTCACTTCTCATCAGTCCTAACGGTCTAATGTCCGCTGAAATCTCGGCTCGTATACGTGAGGCCCGACTAGCTTTTGGGAATTTGCATCACTTGTGGCGTAGGCGAGACATCTGACTACTGACCAAAGGACGTGTTTGCTGCGCAGCAGTTCGGTCCGTTTTACTTTATGTATGTGGAATATGGCCATTAAGGATAGAGGATATTCGTAGGCTCCTAGTATTCGATTATAGATGTCTTCGAAGCATCGCTCGTGTTTTCTGGGACCACAGAGCAAGCAATACGTGGGTTAGGAACAGAGTACTTGGTAAACACGGTAAGTCTATTGATGAAGTAGTAAATCTTCATCAGCTGAGGTGGTTAGGATATGTATTACGTATGCCTGATCACCACCTACCTCGATGAGTAATTCTGTCTGGTGTGGGAGTAGGCTGGAAGAAAGCTAGGGGTGGACAAACCAAAACGTGGCACAAGTCCATGAAGTCATTGACAATTGGGCTGAGCCATGTTAATAGGTGCAGACTACCTGGTTGGGGTCCACGTGATGATCGTGAGCAATAGTTAGAGACTTTAGGTGATATGGCTCGAAATCGTTGGCAATGGCGCAGGTGCATCCACTCCCCGTCTTCCTCCAAATTCTGAGTTTCTGAACTTATCATAATTTTCTTTTTACTATGTTTTCTTGAATCCTATCTTCTATCTCTAACTTTTTCCATTAGTACTAACTCTATTACTACCTCCCCTACTCTGGGACTTAATCTGACAATTTAATCTCCATCTGCCAATTGGGGCATAGCGACTTGAACTGATGTACATATGTACCGAGTTCTGCGTTGTAACTGACTGACCGAGCGCATCTCCTGTATGAATGAATTTTAATGTCTAGATGAAATATTTAAAAATTTGCGGAAGATAACTTTTAGATTTTACATACCGAGATCATGGAAAGTGTTTGTAATGAGTCAGAGGTTTTTTTTTACTTTATTTATGAGGTTAGGGTTAATGTCTGGACCTAATTGGTTTATAAAATAAACAACGGTTTCAATATTGGGTTGCGCCTGATAAGTTACAAAGCTAAGTCTCAGTGGATTTTGGGAAGTACCTGGTCTATTCGTAAAGTGAATGCACTTTTAATTTATACGTATATTTCGTTAATATATGGAACGTCATCGGTTGACAATATTCTTCGTTTGCAGTCAAATGTCACGGAAAGTTTATTTCCACTTAACGTACTCTGTTAACGTACAGAAATCTCTCGTACCGCCTGTTCTAAGAGTGAATGCTATTTTTGAGATCAATATAGGAACACGAACGTTGGCAAGGTGTGGTTCTAGTAGAAGTAAATACCTATAATACGATATATCTTGACTCCTACATTTCAAAAGCATAGTTTGGAAACTAATAAATACCGACTCACCTCAGTAAGACCCAGGTAAGGCTTCCAAAGGTCAACAGCCTTTTCTCACTGTTACAATAAACTACTACTTATTTCCTGATCACACCCATACTTCGATGTGATAACTGAATTCGCTTATCGTGAGCACAATAGTTTTGGTAAGTAAATTTACATGCTAACCATGCAGAAAGTGACCGTCATTCTACCAACCTTATAGTTTTACAAGTCTTATCAGTAGCTACATAGTGTCCGTAATCACATGAAAACCAAGAATAAAAGTACTGACAATACACCCAGTAAACCAAATATTCTAAGTTATGCGAAATGGAATAAGCCATAAAGCAAAAACGTACCGAGTAATATCTTGCGACGGACTTTACTTGTTCGTAATCATTGGCTTTGGCAAGTTGAACGAGTCCCTCAGGGTTAAGTTTTCCACACCGAGGATATAGCTTGGACCTATCTTCATTCGACAGTTCTGTCCCAAATGAATTAATTGTGATTATGAATGCCCTCCTATCGGCTTCGAAAGCTAACAACTCACACATCACCTCCGCAGTAATGCCACCCAGTGACTTACAAAAAGCGTAAAAATCTTCAATATATGCCTAATCGGACCAGAATATGGGATTATTTCAACGTACTCTGTACAAAGTATTGCGTATTATTTCAATATTAAGTTCGTCCAAGTCTTGCTCTGAAATACAATCAATGAAGAACGGAGCTGCACAAATAAAAATTTTAAAATATTACCCAAAGGTGTGTCCACGAGTACAGCATTGTATAATTCAGCCGGGTTGGTTGCAATGTTCAAGGTTTCCATCTCCAGGAATGTCCCAAGTGGATGACACTTAGTCATGAGCTCAGATATTGGCCTACCATGAAGAGTTCCTGTTATCAATAGCACAATATTATCAATCATGTAGCTGTATGTAATATAATCCAAGAATAAAGATAATGGGAACACAGCTTGGTTGCGTATGTGGCGGAACTCAGACACAAATTTTTCACGGATCTTTTCCTCAATTATACCTACAGTTAAAGGTCCCGGTTCATTCGCCAGAAATTCCCCGTAATCAGTGTCATGTAGATGAAGCTTCAAATCTTAACATTGGTATTGTAAAGAAATTAAAAAACATTCCCTACCATCTAGTGTTTCGCACTGGACCAAAACATGATAATCGGCCTGCTTTAAAAGTCCCCCTTTAATCCCACGTGCTAGGCCTTCTAAATAGCCATTATCGGCATTAAAATTCACCAGAGAAATCGGCAGAACATCCGTCATCGCCGGCCCGCCAAAAGTCCTTTTCAATGCCGGACGACCCTGGGCATCCACTATCCAATATCTTGATGACTAAATAGTGATTAGATAATTTTTACCACACACGTAGTAGTAATTTATCATTTTACTGTGGTGAGGTTTATTTAGCGAATTGACGGCAGTAGTCTTGGGTTACTTTTAAATTATGAGCTGTTTTCATTTTTGTCACAATTTTTTCTTTTAGTTTTGTTTCTATTCATTTATTTGATTTTCCGAATTTTATATTAGAAATTGATTGGGTTGGTGAAAGTCGGACACTAGGTAGTGGGTTACTAAACTAGGTATTCACTGCTTGACATAAATAATTTGGATATGGTTCATCCTTTAGTATTCCCTCTGGAAACTTATATTACCCTAAACATAACATTTG
This sequence comes from Schistosoma mekongi, assembly GCA_034768735.1. NCBI lineage: Eukaryota > Metazoa > Platyhelminthes > Trematoda > Strigeidida > Schistosomatidae > Schistosoma > Schistosoma mekongi. The sequence continues at coordinate 40,598,903 of CM068305.1, read as the reverse complement.
TACATTATACTCTTTACTGTTATATGTATGCTTAATGTGTGATTGAACTAAATATGGAGGTGACTTGCCACAGACTCCTGTCTCAATTCTTTGTTTGTTGGATTTGTAGTTTGTTCCAATATAGTTCTCATATACTCATATTTATCGACTTCTGTTATATGCACTTACTCGATTGTTCAGGTATGCGTATTGGTCGAATGGATTTGCGGGGATCAATGAATAATTTGGAATTACATTACTACTGCAAATATTGCTTTCGTAATCTAGTATTAACAAGCACTGACGAATCGTATACCACTAAACCCTCACGAATAGTCTGAAATTATGCTGAAGAGTTGTAATTTCGTTATCATGTCGTATAATGCCCCTTGATTTCGCGCTATTAGAATGCATGAGAGCGGGTTAATTCAGTTTATCCAGAATATAACTAGAAAGTTTTCAGAATAAAAAGGGTCATGGAATTGCGTCTCATAACACTTCCTATATCTGCACCATCCAGTTTTAATGTAATGAGTTAGCCTTGGTTGAATATGTTTAATCTTTTAAACAGTTTTTAAACCAAAATGGAGGTAGGTACATGAATTATATATTTTCCACCTTACTTGAAAGAGTTGGGTGCATTACTCCGGGAGCGACCTTTCGATACTTTCTGAGACACTCCTACTCTTATGAGGCCCGTCTTTCTAAAATGAATTAATTACCCAGTTCATCGTTTAGTCTTAATTTTTATTTTTTCGAGAGTTATGTCATTAGGAGAGCTCATGTGGCATAATTGACAGTTATCCTTGCTATCTCTAGGCATCCATTACACTCAGTTTTCACCAATCATGGAACTATGGTATAAAATCTCATTTGCTTGTATAAAAATTCCTCCATGTTATTTTTTGTATTGAGTAGTTCCTTTATTTGTATTTTTGTCACTTTGTTGTGCCTCTGACTATGTAAGAGATCTTATTTCTTTCTGTTTGCCCACTTTTTATTATAACAGTATTGGATTATGCTCACAATCAGGTCCTTACACATCCTTTTCTTGTTAGCATATGTTAAACGCAATTGGTCTTCAGCTTTGTTTTACTGGGTTTCAAGGTCTTGTTGTAGGTCATATTGGCTTGACATCTTATCTGTCTATGCCTGAGTGATTTGACTCAGTTGGTTAGCTGCAGTTATAATTTGGCTCCTTTATTTGTTGGGACAAGTAACTAATTTGATGTCTATCTACTACCTAATTGTTGTGCTGTAGATTAAGCATACAACTTGCTTAAATCCCTTTGACCGTACAGGGGTGAGGATCTGTTGAGGCTTGTGTACTGAATTTGTGTTTATTATTAAATATAGTACCACGTTTTGCACCAGTAAATTGTGTTATTGTATGTCCTGTTGCAAGTTCGTCAGTGACACGAGAATCAGCTGCCTTTATACGGAAATGATGTTAACTTTTAAACGCTATCAGTAGTCTGGTCTTTACACATAATACATGTTATCTGTACTTCGTCACAGCTGGATATTTAACCTGACCATTGTAGCGACGGTACATTTTTGCCCCATTTCACAGTTTTGTTAATGGCCACACGTAGTATAACCACTGTGTGGTAACCTTGATGAACTGAGTGTCAACATGTTGTTTCTCAAAAAAAACATTTTCTTGCTTCATTAGTGATCAGTAACTCAATAAAACCTATTTGTAGAGACATGTGAAAATAATTTGTTTGAGTTTCCTCCAGCAGCAGTGATTAATGTTTTTCAACAACGAGTATTTTCTATCATTTTATCTTCCGGGCAGTGTTGGAATTTCATATGTATAAATGTTAGTATTATATCATCTAGTCTACTAGATGTCGAGAGTTTTTTACAGCTTAACGAGTCTTCCAATACAGACAGCATTTTTGAAAGTGAAGCGAGGCCTTTTTAAGAAAAAAGCATTGCAACTTAAAAATCTATACAGAAGAGAGGAGGAGACAGTGTAAGGTTTATAGTTTTAGCCAGATCCACGAACTCTAAACTATCGATAGGCGGATTGTTGGTAGACACAGTAGATATCTGAGAAACAAACCCCTGCAAGTTGAAATCGAAAAATACAAAACAGAATCTCACATAAGCTTTTGTTTAATAGGGCATGATCGAATATGGAGCAAACTACCAGCAGAAGTAGGCATGGCGGACAGCTTCCCAGTATTTTGTAAGCTACTTAATATAGCTTTCAAATGCATTAGACTCCTGGCTGATATAATCAGTTATTCAGGCACACTAAGAGTAATATTTCCCCGCAATATCTGAAATTAGTTTGACACCAAAGATATACAATGCGATGACGGTTCTGTGTGAATGATATAAACGGACCATTGCACCTTCATATACATTTCACCTGACAGAAAGAAAACGACTTATAACCAAACACATAATGCTCTGGACCATGTTTATACCTGTGCATTACACAAAACAAATATATTTTTTTCTTACTTTTTTATGCTGTGTAGACATATTTTCTCGATTCATCATTTGTGGCACATGTACAAATATTGACTTTGCAAAATCCTATACCTCGTGATGGATGTCCGCCGAACCTAGTATCTTGCTGCTAGGGTTTATCACTGGCCAGAACCTATATAGCTCAAAATATGCAACTGGCAAACTAACTAAATAAAAACCTGTAACTTCATAAGGAACGTACAGAAAACTTACCTCACTCTTCCAAACCTCTGGACATGGTCGATCTTATAAAATCTGCGTATGTAAACCAATTTTCACTCATTTAAATACTGTAATCCGTGTACACAGTTCTGTTGCTTCTTACAGTTTGAAATTCTAAATTCTGTAACGTTGAATTACTATACCCAATTGTATATAAGCTTTTCCACCTCTGATCACCATCCATACACTTGAATTTCTCAAAAGGTTACTACACACTTTAATGCTGGATTTATTTATCGTAGTCAAATTCGTTTGTGTGACCATTCAACCCTGAAATGATATGTTTTTGTTGATTTTTTCCATAAAAATGGCTTGTTCCTGATACCAGGAAATAAATAATAATTGTTATTGTGACTCACTTGCTAGTAACTTTATACCATACAACTCAACACTAGGTCGTTTCGATAAGGATGTGGGTCTCCTGCGACTAACTCTTTTTTGCTTTTAATAACCTTCTGTCTACTTGCTTAAAATACGTAGTTACCTCATCTAACCTAAAGTCAACCTTGATCGTTGATTTCAATACCTGAAAATTGGTTCGGTTATATTCTCAAAATTGTGTACCAGTTATTAGATCTTCTAAGGTCACATGGCTGTGTCTATTGTCCACTTAGTTTATGTTACTTACATATGTTGGTTTGCTCCTATTCGCTATTCAAAACGGAAGGAATGTATCAATATCGCGACCAACATTAACATATATCGACCCTATCTCTAGCTTAACTTGAATGTTGTCTAACAAAGGAGGAGGGTTGGGCATCGAGTTAGCAACCCAGTCCCATAAAAGAAGACAACCCCGCTAAAAATCGATAGCCAGAAAAAACCACTTAAACCATTTTATCTCTGCCCTACGAGTTGGAAGGTCTTCATTTCGAGGAATTATGACGCTCCATGGTGAAAGCCAATTTTTTTCGGAAGTCGAGAGGCCGATGCCCCTCCTGACACCTAGAGCAATAACTTTTATAAGCACATGGGCCACAAACAGCACCACCATAATGAATGGATTTCTGTTGGTACTCTGGATAAGATCCAAGAATAGAGAAGAAAGAAGGCAGCATTCAATAACAGCCAAAAGAGAATGGCAAAGTAATCGCTGTGACTCAAAAAATGACAAACAGGTAGGTAGAGCACTCCAAGCAACTTCTGAATGGACTAGCCCCACTGAACCCACTAGTCACCGAAGCGGCATCTACGGATGTCCTATAGATATCAACCCATCAGCAGTCGAAGAATCTAACATGACCATCCTACAAATCAAGAGTTGCAAGTCAGTAAGCCCGAACGACATACCTGTTGAGTCACTAGAGTCAGATATAGCAGTAACTGCCAATCTGCTGCACATTCCCTCCAGGGAGATCTGAGAAGAAGAATAAGTACTAACAGACCCGAAAATAGGTACCTTATCAAGATACGAAAGAAAGGAGATCTTAGCAATTACGAGGACTACAGAGGCATCGCTCTACTTTCGGTACCTGGAAAAGTCTTCAACAGTGTTATTGAACCAAATAAAAGATTCAGTTTATTTTCAGCTTCAAGGTCATCAGAGCAGATTCTGTTAGGACACTACGGCACACTGATGAATAATCACTTGAATTTAACTCACCACTCTGCATAAATTTCCTTGGTTATAAAAAGACGTTTGACATCGTGGGTAGAAAATTATAGAGCTTTTTTTGACATCATGGTGTACCCGAGAAGATAGTCAATATCCAAAGGAATCCTTATGAAGAAATACACTATAAAATCGTGCATGGAGGGCAACCAGCGGATTTATTCGAAGTGACGACTGGCGTCAGTCAAGGCTACTTACTCGTACCCTTCCTCTTTCTTCTGGTGGTCAACAGGATCATGCAAACTACAACATCTCAAAACAAGCTAGGAATACAGTGGGCAACATGGATGCAACCAGATTACTTATAATTTGCATAAGATGTTGCTTTTCTATTCGATACACGGCAACAAGTGTAATTGAAGACGTACAGTGCAGTATCAGCCACTGCATCAGCAGATCTCAACATACACAAAGAAAAAGCAAGAGCTTTCGATATAAAATAAAGAGCACAAACTCAGTTATACTTGAGGGAGAAACTCTTGGAAATGTAAAATTTTTTACATACCCGGGAAGCACTATCGGTAAACACGAAGGATCTGACGCAGATGTGAATACACGGATTGGCAGCCCGAGGGCAGTATTTCTATAATTAAAAAATCGTCTGAAATTCAAACCAACTGTCAACCAACATCAAAGTCAAAATCTTCGATACAAATGTGGAGACAGTTTTATTGTATGGAGCTGAGACTTGGAGAACTATAAAATGCATCCTTCAAAAGATACAGGTATTTATGAACAACTGCTTGCACAAGATACTTTGGGTCTGTTGGCCAGACACCATCGACAACAACAATCTGTGACAGAGAACAAACTAGTTTGTTGAAATGTCGCCGACTAATATGACGAAACGCAACCCTCATACCTCGGCAGCACTAGCCGCAACATCAACTCACTGGATTCTCTACGCGAACAGATACTCGAAACCTTGACCAAACCTTAAGCGTCCATTTCTGGCCAGTATGCATAACTCCGTGCCACTGATTCCATTCGATCTGTTCCAGGACGCGCAGCGTGGAATTGTTTGGGAACTGCTCGGCGTAACTCACGTGGTATCACCTTTCGTTCCCCAAACATAAGATATCCTTCTACTATGCACGGAGCTTGTCGACGTTGATGTAGCTGCCTCAGTTCTTCATCTAAGGAATATGGCCATTTGTGCTGCATATAATAGATCGCACGTTGAATCGTTTTGTCTCTTGTAAATTCAGCAACTTGTTGAGCAGTAATAAGGAGTGCCCGCACAGCACCAATGAAGCTTTCTTTAGCATAATCTCTCGTGTCGATGGCGGCGATCACCGACTCTTCACTGATCGTGGGATAGGAGCTTATAAGCCGAGACAGAGCATCTGCCTGACCGAAATCCTCACTCTTCTTGTATTGTATATCGAAATTGCATCCGAGCAGAGTTAGTGCCCAACATTGTAATCGATTCGCCGAATGTGCTGGTATTCCAGACTTTGAACCAAAAACTGCCAGCAGTGGCTTGTGATCAGTTAGTATTGTAAAGTGTCGTCCATACACCATCTTATGGAAACACCGCACTGCAGAAACTATAGCCAAAGCTTCCTTTTCTATTTGACCATGACACTTCTCAGTCGGTGTCAGCGTCCTAGAAACATGCATTAGGGCTTTCTCCTTTCCTTTTGGAAATTTGTGCGAGATAACTGCACCTACACCATATGCCGACGCATCAGCAACAACAATAATCGGCATCTTCGGATCATAATGCGTCAATAGCAGGTCGGATGTAAGGAGCTTTTTCACGGCATCGAAAGCTGCTTGGCACTTCTTTGTCTAGTTCCATTTGACATTCTTCCCCAGAAAATGGTTCACTGGTGCTCGCTTCTCATGCAAGGATGGTAGGAAAGCTGAGTAGTAACTTATGAGTCCGAGAAAGGACCGCAGAGTACGTACATCATTGGGTGCAGGCATTTTTCGAATGGCTTCAATGTTTTCCAGATCTGGACGACGACCTGATTTGTCGAATATGAATCCCAAGTACTCCACGGATGTAAGGTAGAATTGACATTTTTCGGGGCATAGGCGAAAACCATTGTCCTGGATTCGTTTCAGTACGATTGCAAGTCGATCGTACAGTTCGTTTGGTGACTCTGCGACGACAAGTATATCATCTAAATATACGGCCACTCCGGTGATGCCGGTTAAAATCATATCCATCAATTGTTGGAAAACTGCAGGCGCGGTTTTAACTCCAAACGGTTGTCTTGTGTACTGAAAAAGTCCCCGATGCGTATTTATTGTGAGCGATTCACGGCATGCTGATTCAACCTCAACCTGCAAATAAGCATCTGCCAGGTCTAGTTTGGCAAAACAACTACCGCCGTTTAGAATGGTGAATAAATCTTCCGGTACCGGTAGAGGATAGTGGTGCTGCTCTAGGGCAGAATTCAGTCCGGTCGAAAAATCGGCGCAGATGCGTAGTGTACCGTTAGGCTTCTTTACAGCAACTATTGGGGCTGTCCAGGCCGAGAGCGATACCGTTGTAAGAACACCTTATTTTTCTAAGCATTGAAGTTCCGCGTCGACTTCCGGTAACGAAGCATATGGGACGGGTCTCTTAGGACGGAAAACTGGGAAAGCATTCAACACCAGACGAAGAGAGACTTTCATTGTAGTACAACATCCTAAACCCTTTTTTCAAAAACCTTGTAGAATTCTTTTAGGGTCTTCGTGAAATCCTTGCTGTCTTTCATATTTACGATGCGGTGGCATGCGGTGCTCAGTGGAACATCACCTTGCTTCAGATCAGCGAACCAATCTGACCCCAACAAGATAAGATTACTGTTAATTACATAACATACTCCGTCCATGGTTATATCGTTGAATATCACTGAGCAAACAATCTTACCGACGATCTGCAGGCGATTGCCTGTTGCGGTTACTGTGAGCTGTTCTGTAGAGAATAGTACAGGTTTCCCGATTTTAATTCACGTTTTTCCAGATGTAATTGTAATGTCAGAGACTGTGTCAAGCTGAAGGCTTACCTCATGACCATTTATCTGGACGGAAACATACTTTCTAGCTGGTCTCAGGGGAATGTGATTCACGGTGGATACTAAAAGTGACTCAGCCGGCCTACTGAATGAACGGAATCTTCTTCTAGAACGTGGCCGAGTGAGTGTGTCTTTCTGCTTGAAAAACGTTTCTTTGTGTCCCAGCATGTTACACTTTCTGCAGCGATGGTTCTTAAATGGACAGAACCTAGCAAAATGCCATGCACCACAGTTCCAGCATCTGCATGGGGGGATAGCTCTTTTCTTATCAGCTGGTTTGTCACAAGAAGTTGGAGTGTTGGTTGCAGAAGTGGTTTGAAGAGAACTTGGTTTCCGATGAACTGCATGAACTTCAGTTTCACTATGACCACCAGTTTGGACGAGTGTAGTATCATGCATCAAGTTGGTCAACCGTTGATATTCTGCAGCAAAGTCTTTGAGAGACAATGTGGGTTCATGATCAAGACGATGTATCAATCGCGTGCGAATATCAGCAAATTTTTCTGACTGTAAGCTGCAGATGAGGATTAAAGACTTGAATTGGTTCTCCGATAAATCTTTCAGTTTAAAACATTCACATTCTTTGTTTACAATACCAATGTAGCGGTAAATAATCCCCAAAATAAATAGCTACATAGGTTTCGACATTGATGCTGACCATATTTGTTTTAGCGGACACTACTAAGTTGAAGGCGCTCGGTCACGCATCACGACTAGATCACGTCACGCCATACCGTTAAAAGCAACTCTCTCTAGTTTGCCAGCCTAGACGTTGCTATCCCATTGCCGCTCCATTCACGATCAAATGTAACTTCTCTTCCATCCTTCATTGCCTTCTGATTTCTTCTCATTCGTAAGAGTGGGTTCAATCGTTAGAAGTTGCTCTGGTAATAATCCAAACGTAACTTGGTCATATACCGGGTGCACCTTCACCAACATGCGTAAGAAAGTCGTCTGACTCGTTCATTTTTAACTTTAAGCAACGATATCTAATATTAAACAGAGAAGAATTATCACCAAAGTGCTGGCTAAGGGTTGTGCAGGTTTCAGTGAATGTTCTGTCACGCGGATTTTGAGGTAAAATTAAGTTGCAGTACTTATCAAGTTCTGCTGCACCGAGCTTTCTGAGTAGTAGGCGAACTTTTCATGAATCATCCTGAGAAGCTAAATCAAACATAAATAGATCTTCATACCTCCGAAATCATGTATGAAAAGTGACATTAGCTTCTGGATCATAATTAGATTCAGCAGTGCTATTAATAATTCCATCAACTGACAGTGAAGAGTTGGGAGCAGGAACAGCCGAGGACGTTTCAGAAATAGATCTGGAGCCTGTGACTAGCTTCATTAGCTTAAGTTGCTCATCTAACAACATCTCTATTTTGATACGATCCATTGTCACCATCACTCGTCACCAGCCGATATGTTGTCTACTAGCATGACGAAACGCAACCCTCATACCTCGGCAGCACTAGCCGCAACATCAACTCACTGGATTCTCTACGTGAACAGATACTCGAAACCTTGACCAAACACTCGAAACCGACTACTCGCCCAAAGCCAAAACCAAGAAGACACGAACGCAGCACTGAGAAGACTCAATTCTATTCTGTGCCAACTCTGTATATATAACTACAACAACAACCTTGTAACAAGTAGAAAAATTAGCACACTACAAAACCAATCACAAGATACAAGGTCAATGCGGAGAATATAAACGGCAGTACCGGTTACCGCCCATTTTACAATTAATAAGAAATAGCAAATTAAGAATAATTACGTGAAAGATAATTAGTCCTGTTTCTTTCTAGCATCTATATTCAGGTGAGGAATTAATTAAGAAAAGATACTGGAGGTGGATAGGACATACAGTGAGCAAAATCATCATATTGCTTCACAAGACAACCACTGACTTGGAATCCTCAAGGCTACAGGAAAAGTGGGAGGCCAGTGAATTTGCTTCTATTGTTCTCTTTTATATGAGCACCAACCAATGTTCAGTTCGCTACTTATTCACGCAGAGAGCATATGTTCTCTGCGTGAATACAACCAACTGTAAATACAAGAATCCAGATATCTGGATTCTTTTATATCTTTTGAACCTATACCCATATGAAATAAACATATCACATACACAATGAGAAGTCAGTAACGACGATTGGGATAGGGATTAATTGGAGCTGCTTAAAATATAGGTTGGGCTTGCTTTGTATCGTCTGCGTGTAATCGGTTAGCAACTGATGGAATTGATTTGGGAAACAGGGGTGAACGGTGTGCTAAATCTAAATTGGCTCTCAAATAGATCGTTTAATTCATACAAGAATGCACAATCGATCGAAAACCAAGCAAACTACCAAACTTTGTATTTTTTTCCACTCACACAGTAAACATACCAACATAAAAATGTACAATATAAAGGTTGTTATGCTCAGGAACAATTATGGCTTCTATGGCTGAACAGTAGCATTAACATATTATTGAGCAACATAAAAGTTGGTATGCCGAGGGGAAAATATTGCCACTATAAATTAATAATGCTGACGATGAAATTAATGATAAATTCATTTCGTATATTATACAGGAATTTAATTCCAAATTTCGAACTGTTAACAAGAATGAATTGTGTTTTGTGTCATTATCCAGTATCACTCAAATAGTTTGTCAATAATTAGCAGCTCATTTTATCATTTGACTACCAGTAATGAATGCACTACATAAATATTTTCACTCAATGATTGTAGAGTGATTCTTAGTATCTTTTAGCACTCATATTCTAATTTTTTACAATTGTATCCAAAAAAACTAAGGGCTAGATAGCACGGATTCATTTATTTTATTATAACTGACCAACAGACTTAGAACTATAGCATTAAAATAAACGGTCGAAATTAAAGAGACTACAACATATTTTATTATTTCAAACGAAAGTCGACTGTATTATTTTCGGAAAAAGAAAGTTGTTAGAGTTCTTAGATATAACGACCCAAATACTCCTATTGCTTAGTATTCTTAGACACCAAACACTCGACAAGATCCCAAATCAGAACACGTTTGAACAGGAACAAATTATATTCCAAATAACAAGGGTAGACAGAAGTAGGAATCGTTAGTTAGACAAACGTTAATGTATTTATAGTATTTACATAAGAAGCTTCCAGAATCTTCTGCAACAATCCGATAGAGCTGATTGGTTTAGAAATAGCCAATCAGCGTGCGCCATCACGATCATGCACTGAGCATGCTTTAATCCAGTCTATATCCCACTAACACCTCCCCCTTGAGCAGATTCGTAGGATCTGGTGTTAGGATTCATCTGCAGCCGTTGTACTGGTTTGTGCTTCCGATTTGTCCACCTTCTAGGTAATAAGGAAGTGGTATCATCCTTCGTTTGCACAACGACTGTCCTGTCTGTTTTAGGTATGTTGATCTCAAAGGTGTCTAGCAGAACATCGAGAGGTAGTCTACACCGCGTCTCGTTGTTGGCGATGCAGGTTGGTTTCAGTTGGTTCGCATGACGCACCCAGACTTCTGAGCCAACAGACACCTCGTACACCACATTTCCTTTCTTTTGCACGATCCGACCAGCCGTCCAGGTAGGATGTTTGCCTCGATAGTCCATAGCAAGTACCCTTTGACCCACAGTGAACAATCGTCTTTGCGCCCCATGCCGACGATTGAACTGTTTCTCCATCTTTACGTTTCGTTGAGGCTCAAGAGCTGGCGTCGGACGGATGCTATCGAAATGTGTCCGTATTTTTCTGCCCAGTAATGCTTCCGCTGGAGAGACCCCGTTAGTTGTCCGAGGGTTCGGTGTGGAACGGTAGATAAACAAGAACCTCTCTAAGATCTCTTCGGTGGTCCCGTCCCCTCTTAATTTTTTCAGAGCATCTGGTTTCACGGGCAAATGAACTTTCACATTGGTGCAGTGACCAAGGGTATTCTGAAAAACAGGAGCGAATTTTCTTTTCGGCTTTTCCGGTAACTTTTCACCTGTCTGTTTTGCACGTATAGGGGTGTCTAATGCTGGACACGACACGCTGCAAACACTGTTGATGGGTACATCCATTATTCCAAGTTTTTCTAGCATATCAAGACCAAGGAGATCAAGGTATGGTCGTTCTGTAAGACAGCATATTCCTTTACAGCTATTTCCGTTGAAGGAAAATTCACACTGCAATTCGCCAACCAGTTGCAGAACTCCTCCTGATGCGTTTTTAGCAATTTTCTTAGATGGCTTTATTGGCGGTTTCCCAAGCAGGTCATATGTTTCTCTAGACACTAGGGTGATATCGGATGCTGTGTCGATTTGAAGACGAGCTGGTATGCCGTTAATCTGGATAGTAACATACTTTCTCTGAATGTCATAGTCTGTTTGAAAGGCTGCTACCAGAGAAAGTGATTGAGGTTCGGCTGACTTCACCATATGTCGAGGACGTCTATTTTTCTTCTTGGGCTGGGAGTCACGATTCGGTGGGCAATGATCTTCTTTATGTCCACGTTTATTGCACTTCTGACATTTATGCTTCTTAAATGGGCAGAATCGTACATAGTGCCAATCACCACATAACCAACATACAGTCGTTGTTTTGTTACCACTTGTTCTCGGTTTTTGAGCTTTTAACCTAGTAATAGCGTTGACACTACTGCAGATTAAATTAGGATTTACCTGTTCAATTAACTGATTGTCGTGTCTGATGTTTTGTAGCCGCTTACACTCATCTGTCAATGTTCTGAGTGTGATGTTTGGATCTTGATCCAGTCGAGTTAAGAGTCTAGTTCTAATCTCAGCATCTTGAGGTGATTGAAGAGCTTTGATGAATATAAGGCATTTAAATTGGTCTTCTGTCAACGAGCGTAACTTGAACCGTTCACACTCTCTGTTGACGATGTCTGCTAGAGCACCATATTCATCAGTTTCGCGTTTCACCAAATTAAGACACTGATAACGAATACTAAACAATGAGGATGATTCGCCGAATATCTCTGATAATTCAGCTACCGTTTCATCGAAGCTGAACCCTCTAAGTAACTTTGGTAATATATGATCAGCATAGCGTGCATGTTCATTACTTCCCAGCTTACGCATCAGCAATCGAGTTTTCCATGCATCATCTTGTTTACAGAATTCTATTCTGAATGTGTCTTCCCAACGTTTGAACCACATGAGGAAGGTATTTCCACTATCGGGGTCATAATAGAATTCTGGTATGCTGCTGGCAACTGCATCACAAGAAGTACTTGAAAAAGCATGTGAACTTGAACGATGGATGTTCAGCTGTTGCGTAAGAGTTTCTAACAACCGCATTTGTGCATCAAGTTGTGCTTGCTGTTGTTGTAGTATTCGATTGAGCTGGTCATCTGATATCGGCATTTTGAATGTATTTTCTTTTTTCTCCGTCGCCACTGTTATGTTTCTAAGGTATAACGACCCAAATACTCCTATTGCTTAGTATTCTTAGACACCGAACACTCGACTAGATCCCAAATCAGAACACGTTTGAACAGGAACAAATTATATTCCAAATAACAAGGGTAGACAGAAGTAGGAATCGTTAGTTAGACAAACGTTAATGTATTTATAGTATTTACATAAGAAGCTTCCAGAATCTTCTGCAACAATCCGATAGAGCTGATTGGTTTAGAAATAGCCAATCAGCGTGCGCCATCACGGTTATGCACTGAGCGTGCTTTAATCCAGTCTATATCCCACTAACAAAAGTGCATAAATTTCAGCCCTGAGTGGAAGGGAATTACTAATCCATGGCAGTTAGACCATAATTAATTATTTGACTGCATTTTCCTTATGAATTAACAAACATCTTTTGACTGTATGCTTTAAAAATTATTACGGAAATACAATATCTAAATCGGTTATCTAGGCAGCCCAAAAGGTAAGTTTCATTTCATCCCGGAGCTCATTTAAGAGACAAAACATTCCGCTTAGAAGACGCACAGACATATCACATTTCTTGATAGTAATAGCACTTTGAAAATATAAATAATTACTAAGTACCAATTTGCCCAATTCAGCGCAATTAGTTCGGAAACTGACAATCATTTCACTAGACAACTAGGTGACTGAAATCTGGTTATAAAAGACAAACAGCTATATTATATTTAGATGATTGTTTTTATTATCCCTTTTTCCGCTACCACTAATAGAGACACAATGTCATTTTGCTTAACGGACTAATTCGTACATTCTAATATCCACAACACATTATCCAGTTGTTCTATTCGTCAAGGAACTGCCATCACATATGTTAACCAATAAAGTTGATTTGATCTTAAGTTTAGGTTTCCCCCCTACCCCATAAATTTATTACTTAAGTTTAATTATCGCAAATAATAATAAGTGACTAAGACTAGTTTTAAAACAATTTACTGATGCTTGGCTTTGGTTATCCGGTATGTTACCAAATAATTTAAATGTAACCAAATTTCACTCGAACTAGAATTCCGAATATCCCAACTCAATGAGGTCAAATGGATTTACAACATTCTGGATAACCAAGGTCTTGATATTTTAGAGAAGACGCACAAATATTTCACTACAGTGCTTACAGGATATTGTCGTCCGAAGTATACTTTATGAAGCTTGACTGTATTATCTCGTGTGATTCGTTGCATTATTAGATTTGTTCTTAAACGCTATAAGGCTAGTTAGAGATGAGATGTTCTAGATAAATGAAGCTGCTCTATCTGGCATCTTATTAGATCTTGGGTATCCGGCATGTTGTCAAATGATTTAAATGTAATTTGAATTTACTTGAATCCAAACACTTTTGAGTATTATGGAACATGCTAGATAACCCAACCATTTAATAACGGCGTGTTTTGTATGTCATAAATTATTTTCGGTGCAATTCATTAGTAAATTTAGATCCATTCTCTTATTACCTATAGAAGAATGACCAAAATCTACGTTGTAGTGGTCTTGTGATCATTATTTACCTAATATTTTACTATGAAATCTACGTGAAATTATTATGTTAAACTTTGATAAGTAGACCTATATTTTGCCTTTATATAAAAAACCTATTAACTAAGTATGGACATAGTTGCACAAAAATAATTTAATTATAGCCAATTTCATTTCGTAAACTAAACGAAAGTTACATGGTAGCAATGGAATACTCTATACTAATACACCAAAGCAAACAGACAAAATTTTAATATGAAACGATATATACAAACAGTTAGCATGAATACTTTAAGCACATTGAAAGTTTATATGAATGAGGATTACTTGGAGAAACAGAAAACTTGGATCAGAAGGTTGTACTCCGAGAGGTATACCACATTATATTATCCGTTAATTTGATAACAAAAATCAGAGTTGACAATGCGAAGAACACTGCAGCGGGAAACAGAATATCCTATATGCAGAAACTAATATTACACAAAATTCCGCCGTCGACTGAGATAACAATATAAACCAACTGTTAATTCACACAATTATTGATCAAGATATAATTTAGAACGAATTGTGCTAGAGCATCGTTTATTTGTAAACTGGCAAAGAAAGCGAGGAGAACAGAAGACAGTGGGTGTAAGATGACAAGGGCATAAATATACTACTAATACATTGAGAAGACAGACAAAATACACATATTAACGAGCGCACTAGTGAAGATCTAGTATAGTTAATTTAGTACTATTAATAAGTTTCTTTACAAAAATTAGCATTTATGTGTCTTTCATGGTTAATAGCTACATGTAGCAAGTTTTATTGTTTTCATATATAGATGTATATAAAAGATGCAATTATTGTAAAAAGAACTGACGTAGATCTTTTATTACAATCGACTGTAGGAGTACAACTTATGACCGTTTAGTTGGTTGAATTAATCTATTAACAATTACGAGTTAATATTTTAATTGATTTTGTAGAAGTAACATACATTGTGTCTTACACAGAATGTGTAACGGATTTTTGACAGTATAATTGTTCTCGTTTTTAAATTGTTTTATACTTTTGCCATGATTACTTCTTCTACTTTTAAAGAAACTAGAACGCATGTCTACTTACTATTGACCGCAAGTAGAACACTAATCATTCATTGAAGATTAGATACTTAATACTGTTTCATTTTCTTTACGAGTACTTATATTAATTATAGTTTAAGACGTCAGTGACCATCGATAATACTGTGACTTTCAAACCTCTAGAAACAACATTTTTAATTGGAATTTATTTTAAGTTTTGTCATCAGTGATTTATGATGTAAATGGAATTATTAATTTGTCATTTAAATGTTTTCAAACTCTAGTTTAGGGACAATTCTTGAAATTGATATAATAGGTATCACAAAGAGAATGACTAACTTCGAGTACATTATTGTTATGGCGTAGAAAAAAACTGTGGTTGCATTATCACCATCATTGTGTGCCCAGTCTATCACTGTAAGTCTGCTGTATGCCCACTCGATCCCAAGTAAGAAATAGAAGAATACAAGATTGACAAAATAGCAAGAAAGAATCGTAATGCATTTCAGGCATTCCTTTATATATACACACACAATCAGACAACACAGCGAACCAATGAGGATTTTGACATTAATACGAAACAAAGAAGATTGTGGCAATGAATAGGTGGGTAACTTGTACACAACCAATTAATTGTAGTTTACAATAAGAGACATTATATTAACAGCAAATATACCAAACGGGAAGATAGCGTAGGAGGAATGTAACAATGATAGAAATGAAATGCTTACACTACCCACAGTTAAAATAATTGAAATAGTATTCTAAAATACGGTTTTGGAAGTTCGTTATTCTTCTTCGATTGTCCAACATAACATTTATATTAGATTATTATGTATACTTTGATGTCATAAACCAAACATTTTATCTCGGTTATTTTTATGTTCCTCTCCCCCTAATTTTTCATTTGATCTATTAACTATTCCTATGTCATTCTCCGTTCATGAACTGGAAATAATTAACGGTGTACGTGTTCCTTCAGCTTCCTATCATTGTTGATTTTGTTTGCGTTGATATCATTTTTTTAATTGGCCTGTTACATGGTCTGGTTTTACATGAACACAAACGAATGACTAAAATACATACTTGACTGACTGACGTATCAATCATGTGTTCTTCTCATCCTGACCTAGAACTAGTAGGCATCTGGGCAAATGAATAGGCATTGATTAGACAGTATCATTGTTATTACTGTCTGTATTAGTTAGTACAAGGTCGCGTCAATAGTTTGGTCAAGCGTTATCCAAACTGGTAAGAGTTTACGACATATACTAAAGCTTATGAACACCTAAAAATATACCAATTTACAATCACATTTAACTACCTACCTACCAGGTTTGGATTCGTTATAAGCCTGTGAATCAATTAACCTATTCTCTCACCGGGTCCATGATATAGTCCCATAGTCCTGCAACACAATTTCACTTTGCATTTAATGTTTAGAGCATTGTTTAACATGCTTTTACTATGGTGCTATATATGTCTAGACTGTAAATATCTGCATTGTAACTATCTTGATCTGTTCTTAATAACACAGATTCTTTCGTGTTTATGAAAACAACAAAACTTATAACCTTGTCTTAGCTAGGAAGAGTAATACATTGTAGTTTAATATTCACCAACCATCAATGAGGGGATGATATTTGTGATTTTATTTTGTCTAAAATGGCTATTAGATAATTATTTTTGAGACGCAGTTTCGTGAAACTTAATTGGTTAACCAATTTAAAGGAAATGGAAGAAAATTGATATGATATCTGAAAAAAATATTCGTATATATAAATACGGATAGTCATAACCAGATAGGAATTGTTTGGATCTGGCTTCTGAAAGTTCTACGAGTTAGAAGATTGCTTTTCCTGTAAGCAATAAAAATTATAAAATAGTTATTACGTGTTTGTTAAAATCCTGTCTATTGAAAATGAACAACAAAAACGTTTACTCAGGTAATTTGGGTAGAGCTGTCCCAGTTGTCATGAGTTTCACAAATAAAAATTAGATTTTAGAAAATGAGGCCTATAATGCATGCAAGAATAATGTTGATGCATTTAATTTCAAGTGCTCAAAGTCTTCCACATATAAATTATCTTTAGAAATAAGATGTTTTAAAGGTGTGATTTTGTGAGATAAAAGGTTTACAATAATTCAGTTCACAAAAATGGACACTGTCATTCGAGTTTAATTTACATAGAATCAGAGAGGTCGAGAAAGATCACGATCACAGCGCCGATTGCTGATAATAAAGCAAACAAGAAGAAAATGTCAACAACTGGAAAAGGTATAGGAAATCAATTTTTTTCCATTGTATCCTACTTTGTGATTAGTAACTGTAGAACTACTTGATCATTTCTAGGAAGAAATTTCTATAGAGTATATAGTTTACTTGGTTTAAAACAAACTATCACTCCTGAATTCAAACCCACAAATTCAGTTTTATTTTCAGAGTTGCATAGGCTAATTGAGGTAAACCAAATTTGTTTAGGCGCTCATTATAAAGTGGTTTTCATAGAAATTGTGCAACCTTTATAATAAGAACTACAATCATTAGTCTTGAAGTCAATTTCAATCCAGTTAGAATTTCTTGAGAACCGTTCGCCTTCAAATTCAGAACCATCAATTATGGTTTTACTATACTCAGCTGAGTCTAAAGCATATGCGACGAATAGTCCCTACGAGCCACTTGACAACTAGGTTAACCAGAACTAGTAATATTAAAGTTTCAACCCAAGAACACTCCTGATATTCACATCGGTCCCTTTACAGTCGTGTGACTGTTGATCATTCTAAGGCGAAGAGAGGAGATGAAAATAGGTATTTATTTCCTCTTAATAAATAGACAGTGACAGAAGTATATCTTAAGTTTTACCTCACTGATATGGCTGTAACCGATAAACGGATCAAAAGAATGACATACGAAGAAAATGAAGAGCAACTGGGCGTAATCATGAGTATTATTGTTCTAAGAATGCTGTCACAAAAAGATTCGGTTTCATCTCAAAGGGGGGGGGCGAAATAATTGGGTCTATCAGCGGTTGGTTATTAAGAGCTAAACAAAAGCAATTTTCTTCAACCAATTATGCTGTCTAATTACATTTAGTTTTATTTATTATTTCTTATAAAAATACGCTATTTTTTCAGACAAAGATCTTCGCCTCAGTCTAGTGGCCATGTAATTGATCTTAATTCATTTGGGGGGTCTGAATGAATTATTCCTTCATGTGAACATTTATCACTACCATTTTGTATGATTGAGACCATTTGTCGATAATCGTTGCGTCCTTCATTTAATAATCAGAAACTCGTCCATCTTATCCATCCGGAAATCATAACACTTGGTTACTACTTCCATTTTCAGTAAGTTGGAAAACAAACTTAAAGTGGTGTTACAGATAGATGGTGATAATGTTGGGAGCGAAGTGGTGTTATCTGAGGAATAAAATGATGCTAATAATATTTTTCAAATCAACTATATTGATGAAATTGTAGATGTTTCGCGGGTTGTTAGGCGGAACCTGATACAAATATAGGCCCAATCATAAGTTGATAAGAGATAGAACTACCGAGTAGATTTAAATAGCACATACGTTATGAAACAGGTAAATGAGATACATAGAGTATATTTCCAGTAAGATTTAATGGAGCCTAATAATCGCTGAATTCGATAAAAACGCAAATAATGAAAGTGAATAATAATTTGCTTAAATCTATCAGTCATTTCTATTTGCCGTCAATTACATATGTTTCCCTTATTTTTTTTACGCATTTCAGAAGCATAACTGAGTTAATAGTAGCATTAACAATGAGAAATTTGTAGCCAGTTAGTGCTGCTAATTAAAGAGATACTTCTAAATCGTAATTTAACTCTAACAAGCATAATTTATTAGCTCAATAAAGGGGTTTTGATTTTGTCCGAATATATCAACTAACTGAAGAGCATTTTAAAGCCCGTTCTGTAATGTCTCCAAGATGTATGATTTCCACAAATATAACTTCAGAATGTAATTGAAGTGAAGAGCAATTGGTTTCATTAAGTAATGGGGTTTAATTATCTCAGCTGATTTATCATACAGTACTGGAAATCTATATATATAGACTATTTATGAATAGTACTTTGAATAATATTTTGTTGCACTTAAAGAGGAAGGCTATATTATTTTAATAGCCTAGATTGATGCAGAAACAGTCACAAACTTGGAAGATTGTAGTTCCTTCTCCACATTACAGTAATCCGATACTGAAATCATGGTGGAAAACACTAGTTAATTCATCCTTTTCTGGTGTAAATATTCTAAACTAAATAATATTCAGAACAACCGTAATTCTCTACCCGGTTGAGAAGCGTACATGGGTACAATCCGAAACGAAACATTTCATTATATTTGTTTCTGTTGAAGGCTTATTTTGTGTGTGTCTTTAGGTGGTGTGTCTGTACCTCTCCAAATTTAGCCACTAAATTATCTCAATATAGGCAAAGCTTTCAACCTTGACAGACTAACGCCTTGGATATCTTCATTCTGATTGGTTTAAATTTTTATCGATTTTCTACCACTTATAAGGACATCATTCAAATTTGGTCAGAGTTGCTACAGCACCAAGCGAGCTGTTTTTCGTTTCAATGGCATTTTAGTTTGAAATGATGGTGGGGATATAGCAATTTTATGTTGATCCTTAACATGCATTTTTATACACCTTTTGGTTTACAGATTCATACTTTGTTTCCCGTTATACCATGTTCTGTACCTTAAATCTACTATGATGGATGCAGCTCAACAAATAATATACAATTCCGATTTATCGCAAGCTTCTAACCGAGCTGGATCTATTGCCTCTGGAGGATATAATGAGGAAATATCAGAAGAGGAAAAGGCTTTGGATGCAGAAATACTGAATCTTAAAACTTCAATTACTAATGCACAGAAAGCTGTGGCAGACACAGATTTCTATAAAATGACTGAAAATGTGCCTGAACTTGGTAGAATTAAGTTCAAAGTACGTAAACATTTACGAGGTCATTTAGCAAAGGTGACATCTATACAGTGGGCCTCCGATAATCAGCTATTACTATCCGCTTCTCAAGATGGAAAGTTGATCGTTTGGGATACATTTTCTGGGAAGAAAATTCATATGATTACTTTAAAAACGGCTTGGGTCATTGGCTGTGCATTTGCCCCCTCTATGAACTTTGTAGCTAGTGGTGGGTTGGATAACGTTATATCTTATTTCAGCCTGAAGTCTCAAGATGGGACTGCAGAGTTTGTTCGTGAGTTTACTGGTCATAGTGGTTACATTGCATGTGTTCGATTCATTGATGATAATCGTTTTCTGAGTTGTTCTGGTGATAAAACTTGTGCTCTGTGGGATATCGAAAAGTCTAAAATCATCACAAGCTTCCTTGGTCACTCTAATGATGTTAACGCCATTGCTATTTCGAAACAAATGCCAAATTTATTTGTTTCTGCATCTTCAGACCGCACTTGTCGGTTGTGGGATCTTCGGTTCAGCGAAGGTATGCAGTACTTCGAAGGACATCAGCAAGATGTTAATGGGGTCGACTTCTTTCCCGTTAATTCTTATGCTTTTGCTTCTTCCTCCGATGATGGTTCATGTCACTTGTGGGATTTACGGGCCGATCAAGCTATTGGGGTGTATATTGATGATTTCATAAATTGTGGTAGCAGCAGTGTGGCAATCTCAAAGTCAGGTCGCTTGTTGCTTGCTGGATACGATGACTTCAATTGTCATGTTTGGGATCTACTGAGGGAAGAACGTGTTGGAATTATGTCTGCTCACGAAAATCGAATTTCTTGTGTAATAGTATCAGATAGCGGAATTGGTGTTGCAACTGGGTCTTGGGATTCTAACTGTCTCATATGGACTGCAAAATAGGTATGTACCAACTAAATTCTACGATGAATGCTCAGTTCTTTTGATGCTTTTGAATTGGTCTCTTTTTGTCTCTAATGATTTAAAAATTAAACTTTACACTATAAGTGGGATCTCACCATTTTTGTTATGTATTCGTGGAGTTTGGTATATGCTAACTACATTTATGTGGATCTGGTTACTATTTTATTTTAAATAAAACTTATTCTCTGGGTAAATCTATCATAATCGGAACGCATGTAAAATTATTCGTTCTCAATTTTTCTCGTCTACTGAATCCTGTACTGTCTTTCTTAGTTTTTAAATATGAGTTCTGATCTGTTTGCTTATTTCTTAAGTTACGGATAATGCCTGCGCCATTCATCAAACTCCTGCTTTGAATACGCTTCTTTATTGACTTATTCAAGCATGTGGACAAAGATAAATATTTTGTTAATTTTCCCCCTGTATATTGTTTTCGATTTGTTTATAAGCTACTAGTATTGATTCGATTTAGTGAAACTATTCTGTGACTTTAATTCATTCTTAATGTAATTAAAACTTCAGTGGGGTGGATTCTCATTTGTAAAATATCCTATGCCTGATTAAAGTGAGTTTGGGTTTTAGAAATGTCTTTAGTTGGTTGGGGGTCTTTGGACCTGGTCATTCTCATTCTCTGGAAATTACTTTGGAGTAGCTTCTAAAGTGGTGTCTTGTTTTTAGAAAATCTATGATCCTACTCGCTCTATAAATATCATTTAACATCTTTTTCAGGGAGGCTTTTCTTTAAGGTATCTTTCCAAAGATAGGATCAAGTAAGCGAAGTGTCTCGTACTCCGGTTTTTTGGTTTTCCGTGCACCTGTGAAATATAGTCAGCGCCCAGCAAGCTAACAGTAAAGCAGTCATGGATTGACGTATTTGTAGTTGGAGTGATTCCCAATAGCGCTCCGTCTGTAGCTGTAACATTAGCACATTTAGACTGCAATCATTCTCTGATGTGATTGTTGATTGATTTGCGCCTGATTTCTCTGCTTGCGTAGAAGTACGTACTTCAAGAACATCAATGCAGTAGTGATAAGTGACAGTAAATAGATGCTTAGATTAATTACACTAGCGCGTTGAAATTTATCGGTTGTCGGAACCATCTTTCAAATCAATTAGGACTCTGGTTTTCTCTTAGACCGCTGGACTAAGATGATCGGTATGTTATAAGGAACAGTTCAGCTCGTCTCCTGCTACTATCTAGTTATTGCCTGTTCCCTTACAACCCAATAGGGAATCTTCATAAGCATCCTGATTCTTATCGAAATTAAGCTATAATTAATCTGGGGCTAGGGAGATTACCGTAAATCGTTAGGTTGACTTTTAAAATCCTTACAACAAAGATCAAACATTTTCACTAAAGGCCATTGTGCTTTTAATCCTAGAGCTTAAGTGGTAATGTGTAATTTTGTGTGATGGGTCTCTATCTGTAGTCGTCGCATACTCTATATTGCATTTTCTTGCTATATCCATGGGCGAGTCAGTTCGATCAATGTAGCGTATGCAGTATAAGCTTCCATTACTCCATGATGTTCATATAACTTGGTAATGACAAGTTTTGAGAAACTAAACAGATTTTAGGCCTGTCTATGGATGTACTAGCGAGAGTTCGGTAGTTTTTGAAGTGCCGCCACACGTGAACACTCTTTGGGCCAATAAGTCTTATGTGAACGCTTGTCATATGGAGATTACAGCAATTACTTAAACCCTCCGAAATCCCTTTACTCAAACATTTCTAGTTATTTTAGAGCTTACAGGTGTCATTTACGTTTGCCGCATTTATAGGCGTTTGCTATGGGTGGTCATTTTTATTTAATATATCGTAGATATACTACTAAGCGACACTCCGTCTGGAGCTTTAGGAATTGTTCTCTTAGTGAGCGACTCATTTAACCTAAACAATGTAGCTGTTATATAATGACATTAAGAAGGCATTAAATCCGTTGGTTGACATCGCGGGAATTCTCGCGATGCATTCGTCTCTCTAGTTATAAAATGCTTATTCGGCGATGATCGCCATCATCACTTATTCTGATCATGAGAAATTGAGCGCGTCAGATTATTGACTCACTTTTATGCGTTCAATAGAGTTTTAAATTGCTGAAATCAGTAGGCAGATACCATCGATTTTTATCAACAATCATTATATTCTTTAACATAGCCACCTCGCATCTCGTTATTGTGTATATAACACGTTCAGTGTAGCTTTCAACGTTTTAAAGTGCACGTCTAACATTCATCATTATTTCATGCAGCCTAGTATATACAGTGTAAAAGCTGCGTTTCACTACTGAATCAGTTATCAGTCATAAAATAGTTTTGTTTATTTCCCACCCCGTGGACTGATTTTCATGAACTCAGATTACGATTAGGTTCCAGTAACAACAGGTTTCAAATTCAAGGTGTACCGTGATTTGACAGTCACCTAATTAGACTTAATGGTAAAGAGGGTTAAACCATATTTCAACTCATTACCTTTGAAACAAAGCGGTACAACTCAGGTCGATGTAACTCATATCCTATATCATTTTAACGATTTTTTTTTTATTGGTTTTATGTATAAAATATGCAATTAAGTTCATTCTTATCTAATTGCATTCTAAATTACAAATTAGCATTGTCACTTTAAATTTCTCATTACTTTGCAAATCTTGAGAAAATGCTCATTCATTAGTGTAGTAACATATTTATGTCCTTTGATCCGAAGTTAGCACTTCAAATAGGATATGATAAAAGTAAGTTTGTTCAAACAGTTCTGGGCTGTGAATTTGATATCATGGATTAACTTGAGTTGGATAACCCTTAATAACCAGGAAGTACTGGACAGCTCTTTCGTCTTATCGTGGGATTCTACAGCAGCTGGCATCCACGACCGTACTAGGGAACCAAGCCCGTGACCTTCGAGTCTCCTGACGGATGCCTAACTGTTAAATCACTAAACTGGCATCCAACGGTTGGTATTTTTAATTTAAGTTAGTTCGCGATGTGTTGCGCAGTCATACCACTTTAAATTGATTAAATATCCTCGAGACACCTACGTCGTTCATTCAATACCTTTCTTAGACATCTTAGATTACTTTTCACCGTCCTGCAAGATTGTCCTTATGACACCGATTCTACAGCAATTAATCGGTTGGTTTACCATGTTTTCTGCTACACTAACCTGAATTGTATTACACTTATTGTGCCAATAAGTCAAGTGATTACCATGCAAATACAGAAGAATTAGTCAATATTTAGTGAATTGAAAGAGGTTTATTGTCTCTTTAAGTTCTGATAGAGTATTATCACTGTCTACAGTGACTCATAGAATACTTTAATTTGGTCAACCTACACCTATTCAACTTACAAGTTATCAGTTCAGGAATTCTATATGCCAACGTTTGTCCTCACACTTGAGGATTATCATTTCTAAACAACATACTTTTTACTACTTCTGATACTAGAAAACAACTAATTACGATATTGCTTCGTTTATCAGCTAACATAATAATTGTTTTTTAGTTGATGGTGTTTTAGTCCATACTGTTTCATGTCTGAAGATGCATCTTAAGTAATGGTTATCATAAATTAGTAAACAGTTTTACGATGACCCTAATATTGCATCCAGTTATTTTTCACAGGGTATCAGGGGGCGTTATGCAGCTGCAAATGATTACAGTCACATTCAGCACAAAGCTAGATTACATCATAGTTTAGTTAATGCCGAATTCAATTTTTCTCTGATAATAAAATATTAACTGAAAGGAACATGTAGGAAGCTAATTTAAGTTTCTGCATATATTTGTGAAGTTCGAAACAACTTAGACCTCTAGGAACATGGTGTCTATGTTATGCACCTAATCCTAACAGGATCCACCAGGTTCACACCAGGAATATTTATATTCATTCCAACAGTTAGAACTCTTTTCAAAATAGTGTAAATCGTTTACTTATGCGCTGTGAACATCGAGATTAGTGTATGATCTATGAGGGAAGTTTCGTTATCCAGTTCGCGACATTGTCGTGAATTAGATCATTTAGTTTGTAGTCTTTCACATCTTATATCTAGGGTTTTTGACTTAAACTATTAGCATGTATAAACTATTGGTGAATGTCTAAGTCTTACTATCTTGTCCTAATACCTTACAAATATTGTCAGGTTGGAAATCAACCTTGTTTGTCATAATTTTTTATAGCAACCTTAATTATTTTTTCGAATTATAGTTTCAGATTGTTTATTAATATTTGATTTAAAGCAATCCCATCCAAGTAGTTCCAGTCATCCCGGTTATTCTCAGCATTATTAATTAGTTGTCTGGGATAATATATTTGACTGACCTATGGCCCG
Organism: Schistosoma mekongi; assembly: GCA_034768735.1. Lineage (NCBI taxonomy): Eukaryota > Metazoa > Platyhelminthes > Trematoda > Strigeidida > Schistosomatidae > Schistosoma > Schistosoma mekongi. Next base: position 40,573,365 of record CM068305.1, on the reverse strand, counting down.
GCTATATGGACTATTCCACTACCATCAGTATGATGTATCATGTCCTTGTAGAAATTGGTTTTTGGTGATATTTTTGCTGTTTGAACGATCAATTCAACATATATTTGATTCTATAAATCATAGAACATATAACTTCAAAGTTTCTATCAATCCTGTGTGGAGAGATGTTGCATATTTGAAAGACGTGTGTATCAAGTGTCATGTAATGTCCTCATTTAACGTCGCGAGATATATATATCTGTTTTGAAGATTGTGACATCACGCTTATCTATAATAAGAGTGTTATATAGGTACACTTTTTTGAATGATTAGTCACAATGAACTTTAGCGGTTTCTGTTCAGAGGTTTTTATCTACCATGATTTTAATTATAAGATAATAACCATCTCAATTATAGAATAGTTTGGAGGAGTCACAATCACTAATGACTTTCTACAACATAGTTGTTATTAAGTTTACACTCTCAACCGTAATGTGAGTTTCTTCAATTCTATTGTCATGTTTACAGTTCAAATTTTAATCCAATTTCGGTTCTCGTAAATGTAGGAAAGTTTGATACAACCATTTCTGTTGTAGTTGGGTATTATCGAAATTTTTGAATGTTAATTTTACGCCACGAATTGGTCTGAATTAGGAAACAATTGATCACCAGGAAGCACTGGACAGATGTTTCATCCTAGTGCGGGACTCAACCCAGCTCCTCAGCTCACTAACAATTGACTCCTCGAGGTAATTCATGGAGTTCTAGTGTGAAGATGCGACCAGAGGGAGTGAAACCGTGTCGGATGTGAGTCAGTTACCCACTGTTGGCAATGTATGAAGTGAAAACGTATCACGAATTAACTGATTTAGAAATATCAACCGTTGGGAGTGGACTCATTGGTCTAGTGGTAACGTGCTCGCCACTGAGCCAAATGGTCCTGGGTTAGATCACTGATGGGGTTGTGGATGCACACTACTGAATAGTCTCATGCTAGGATGGAACAGCTGTTCAGTGCTTCGTGGTGATCAATGGTTGTTTAATTCATGCCAATTTTTGCGATATCAAATTACTAACCACTTCTCACAAAGATACTTAAGGAAAATATTCATATGTAAAGATTTCCTCAATTTAGTGCACCATTATTCACACTATAAATAAGATGGTATCGGTTAAAATCATTTAGTCCATGTTTTCTTCAGTTTAGTCGAATGACAAATTTATTGGTTTTAGTTTTCGCCTTTATTTTTCGCCAAACGAAATCTCAATTTCGGACCCGAATAAGCTTTTGTTACAAACCATACTTGGTCCTTACATGAGTTTAGAATTCCATTAGAATTGTCAAAATCAAATTACATGAACAGGAGAGAGGAATATCTGTTGGTGTTTCACTAGTCATCTCTGTGGGCACAAATGGTACACATTTGTCCGCCATTGCCTTTTCAAATTTTGCATTCACTAACGTAAAATACGTCTCCGTTTTGAGTTATGTTCACATGGATCCACCTTATTTCGAAATCTAATGTAGGCTAATAGCTTAACATAATTTACAACACAGCTAAGTCAGTACAAGTATTTTGATAAATTACCATTATATTGGTCAATATTATTAGTAATGGACGCTTTGAAATCTAAAGTCTTATATGTTAGGATAAATTTGAAAATCCAAGTGACAGTAGTACGCTTACTACTGTTTGAATTATATAAGAGGTGTGAAATTATTATATGAATGATAGGTGTGTTATTCTGTAATGAATATTCCTTATTTTTCTCTTTTCATAGGTTATATGCTGATGATTTCAGAAAGCATGAACCTAATCATTTCATTATTAATTCGGTTAGTGGAAACTACTTATATCGTTATTAGTACTATGAATTTTTTGTTAACTGACATAAGTGGCAAAAACTTGGATTATGCTAAAAGCTAATAAGCATCACTTACCAATTGTGGAGTAAATCAGTTGTGTTATAAGTAATCATATTTTCTAAAGTACATTGAAATGAATAAATATTCCTGAAATGAAGGCGTAATTCTGTTCTTAATGTCAATTAGACACTGAATAATCATTATCTGCATTTCCGGACATCATAGAACGATGGCTATTATTTATTAACCTATATCACACTCGAATGTAAGTAAGCTTTTATTAAATAATGATTTAAGTACAACAGTATACCACAAGATATAATTTAATTGCTTAATAAGTGGATTTGAGAGCGATTTGATTTAGTCAGTAGCTGCATTAAATTTAGAGTAGATGTACTTAAAGTGATTTTCACTTGGCATAGATTTTCATTACTTTGCCAACTTTCCATTATCTTCAGTAGGAGCTTTGTCAATGATAAATTGATGATTAATCCTTTCTTACTGGCCTTTTATCATCAAGAATTAACAGACATATCATTTGTTTGTCCATATGACAGTCACCAGTTGAAACCTTTTCCGGACATTTATATCTATATTCTTTTTCTGTAAAACACCTGCACTTGAATATGTTGTTGAGTTTCACACAATTGAGAATGCGTTTGTATTCACAAAGTGTTTGAATAAAAGTCATGGTTGATAAAAGCAAATTAGCAAACTTTACTAATAATCAAGTCACGTATCTGGATTTAAAGTTTAAGTACAGTAAGACGATATCGCTTCAATCATCTTTTTCGTGCTAATCAAATTGCACATTAACAAAATGATTATTTACACATGACACTCGCTGAATGCTTGCCAACTTAAGTCATTCGTGGCGTAAGCGAGATATCTGTCTCAAAGAAAGGCCTACTATGCTGCGAGGCAGTTCTCTCTCCTTTGACCTATGGGTACGAAAAATGATCTATAAAAATAAAAGAAACATGCATAGGCTTTAGGCCCTTGATTATGTGGATTTTTATAGTAAATTATGGAATGATTGAATAAGTAATATTGATGTTAGACACAGTGCTAGAAAAATATGGCAAATCAGTCAAAGAGGTTGTAAATCTTCATCGACTGAGGTGGTTGTGACATACATTGAGTATGCCCAACCACCTCCTGCCTCGTCGCGCATTGTTGGCTGGGGTAGGAGTGGGACAGAAGAAAGGTAGGGGCGGCTAGACTAAACACAGAACCAGTCGATAAAAGCCTTGACGATTGGTCCAGGTCATGTTGGTAGATGCAGACTACGCTTTTGGTGTCCATGTGGTAGTCGTGATCAATAACTAGAGACACTGAGTAACGTGACTCAAAATCTGTCATAGTGACGAAAGAGTATTCAGTCTTTATTTTCTAGATTTTAAATTTCACTATTCTTCCGCACATACCATTGCTTTATTCTTCCCGGTCGTCATTTTGACCTTGTAAATTTGATCATGTCTAATGTGGTATGGTAATTCCAACCTTTGCACATATGCCGAGTTCTTCATCACACAACTGACTGTTTATAAAATGAATATGCAACTAGATTAGATCCGTCTTCTCTGCACTACTTGATGGAAAGTTGGATTGAAAGTCACTTCTCTATGGAGTCCTGTTTTTCCGTTTTGTCGAATAAAAGTTTGTTGTCATCTTGATAGACCTTGATTTGAAAGTTGTGAATAATTTTCGAATGAGTTTATGTCTAATATATTTGAATGGGTTCATTGCTACTAACTGTAAATCTTTAAGTTGATTTAATAATTATATAATCACTTGTTTGGACTTCACTATTCATTTCAGCAACGTATTGTTCAGGTTATGAATTCATTCTGTCTAAAGTTGTGCTACAAGTGAATATAAGCAACCTTCCAACGACTGTCTAACTTAATCTTAAATCGATTGCTATAAAAAATACATAGTAGGAAATCAATTAATATTATATAAACAAGTAATTAGGTTGAAAGTTTATTAAGATACTGAACGAAAATCAGTCTAATTGAGAAGTGCTGCTTGCATATTTTCGAAATGGAGAATGTCGCAGATCATTAGAGGGAGATGAGTATATTAAATCTTATACTATGTCAGTTAAGAAGGAATTAATTTTAAATTATCCAAACATCTAGTGTGAAAGATAGTTAGTGCTTTCGTTTTCGAATAAATATAGTCTGAAGCGACATCTCGTTTATTTCAATTACTGAGTGTTTTACTTATGCTTTAGATGTTTGCGTAAAGCGATAATTGTTTCGTGTATTATTGTGTGTTTTGTTCGTAATTTCAATAAGTGCCTCCAGGTACATCCAAAGACTTTTTAATGGATCGGAGTGATGAACAATAAACTCTAGGACGAAATTCCGTCCTAGTTACGACACTCCAGTGTGGTGTATCCACAGCATTGAGAGAACTAGTAGTCCTTCGGATAAACGAAATATAGTCACAGCGACTTAATCAAAGGCGCAAACACTAACGTCTATTTCCAACCATCCGATAACGTGCAATACACTGCCGAGTAACTTAATCACATTCTAAGCTTAGTAGAACACAAACACTTAAAATTTAGGTAATTCGTTAGTTACGATCCACTGATCTGTTAGTGATTTACTAATGTATTTGTTTAACCGATAGAAGGTGGATATCAACTGGTCCGTGTTGATTTCTCATTTCATTGGATAATTTCATAAAGTTCTCATTTATAAGTGCATAATTGTATTAATTCATTTATTTTATTTTGTCTCATAAGCTGCTTCAAAAACTTACTTAATAGTACTAATTTTTTTAAAAGCACTGTATATACTTTATGTTATCGCACTAAACAGCGCTGATCAGTGAAGGTTAATATAAGAAACACTAAGTTCGCATAGTTGAATATCCATGTTACATAATGTGAATATTTTAGAGCAATAGATGTTTTTACAACGTATGAAGATAGATCACAGCAAAAAGAACTAATGTTAAATGACTGGTTATAAAAGTAAGGTGAGTGGAGCTCGAATAAGACTCAAGAATTAGTGAGGAAAATGGGTTTACAGTTGTGAGCTCAGAAAGGGAGGTTACCTAACCAAGTTTTAGTAAGACATTACCAGAGTAGCGCGAGATTGATAACGGTATTGTTTAGAATGAATAGATTTGACTTCGTTTAGACGTAAAAAGTTCGACGTCATTTGTTTGTTGCTAATTTTGAAATAACGTCATTTAGAGTAGACGATGAGTGGTCAGATTATTGAAAATATGCTGACCTTTTAGTTTTCGTTTTCGAATAATGTGCTAGAAGTTGTGAGCGATAGATCTTTGTATTCTAATTTATGTGCTTTTCTGCATACATAAAAGTGCATGTTGTTTCCCAGAGAGCCTATATATATAATGTATTTGTTAAGTAATTGTTTTATGTTATTTTTATAATAACCTAATTGTAAGTTTTCATTTAACTAATTAACTTTTACCGTTCATAAATCACAGGTACTTAATTACATACTTGTTACTCAGTATTGTACGGAAAACGACCCGGTTTTGTACAGATTGAGATTTTTTACTCATGGTACGTTGTGGTTTTGTATTTGATGCATATAATTAGTATCAATGAGTTAAGACTAGATAATGCAGGTTTCATTGGCTAACTATCTTCATGTTGTGGTTGAGGAGTTAGTGTCAGAGGGGATTTCCTTGTGCTAATCAGCGCTACCGTGTGCTATGCTTGTGTTGTATTGATATTATTGGTGTAAGCGAGCTCATTTGGTGGGTGTATAACACAGTATTTGGAAGGTCTGTTATTTAGTGAATTGAAATTTTTTGGTTAATTACTCTTTTGTTATTTTATCTTTTACTTTCATGTACTTTACTACATTACTGTCAACAAAAAATGATGAACGGAATGTGCAGCCGTTCGAATAACAGAGGATAAAGGAAGGGAAGGGATTACTGTAGGTTATCATATTGTATTATAATGACGATAACTATAGCTGACCTCCATGCACGATCTTACAATGTAGTCCGTCGTAAGAGTTCCGTATGATGTTGACTATCTTCTCGGGTACGCCGTAATGTCGTAGAAGGCTCCATAATATTCTCCTATCCACTCTGTCGAATGCCTTTTTATAGTCGAGGAAGTTGATATAAAGTGGTGAATTCCATTCAATTGATTGTTCAACAATGAACCGTAGAGTAGCGATTTGGTCAGTACACGATCGGTCTTTACGGAATCCAGCCTGTTGATTTTGGAGTTGGGTGTCGACTGGGTCCTTTATTCTGTTCAATAACACTGTTGAAGACCTTTCCTGGTACTGAAAGTAGAGTAATGCCTCTGTAGTTCTCACAATTGCTGAGATCGCCTTTCTTTGGTATCTTGATGAGGTACCCTTCTTTCCAGTCTGCTGGAACTTGTTCTTCCTCCCAAATCTTCCTGAAGAGAATGTAGAGTACCCTGGAAGTTGCTTCTATATCTGTCTTTAGTGCCTTCGCTGGTATGTTGTCTGGTCCTGCTGACTTACCATTCTTGATCTTTCTGATGGCCATTTTGATTTCCTCCACTGTTGGTAGGTCTGTGCTTATAGGGAGGTCCGTGGCTGTTGCTTCGATGACTGGTGGGTTTAGTGGGGCTGGTCTATTCATGAGTTCTTGGAAGTGTTCTACCCACCTGTTCCGTTGTTCATGCACTTCAGTGATTGGTTTGCCAGCCTTGTTCTTGATTGGCCATTCTGGCTTATTGAATTTCCCAGATAGTTTCTTCGTTGTATCGTATAACAGCCTCATGTTTCCTTCTCTTGCAGCTTTTTCCGCTGTCATTGCTAGGTCCTCAACAAATCTCCGTTTATCCGACCTGATGTTCCTCTTCACTTGCTTGTTGACTTCCGTGTATTCGGCCTGTGCCTTGGCTTTCTCTGCTCTTGTCTAGCTGTTATTAATCGCTATCTTCCTGTTCCTCCGTTCTTGGATTTTGTCCAGAGTACCAACAGAAATCCATTCCCTTTGGTGTTGTTTCTTGGGACCCAAAACCTCCTGACATGTTGAAGTTATTGTTTCCTTTATCTCTTTCCAGTTGTCTTCCATATTAGTTCCACCTTCTTCTAGTAGATCATGAAATGTCTGGAACTTATTGTTGAGAGTTATTTTGAATTCGTTGCTTTTGTTAGTATCCCGGAGAAGGGCTGTATTAAACTTGTGTAATGCTGCTGCTCCAGTTGTCCAGTGCTTCCTCAGCTTCAGTTTCATTTTAGCCACCACCAGATGGTGATCTGAAGCTATGTCAGCTCCTCTCCTTGCTCTTACATCTTCCATGGTCCTTCTAAACTTTTTATTGATGCAGATGTGGTCGATTTGGTTCTCCGTAATGTGGTCCGGTGAAACCCATGTAGCTTTGTGTATACGTTTGTGGGGGAATATGGTGCCACCTATAATCATTTTGTTGAAGGCACATAAGTTCACAAACCTCTCACCGTTATCATTCCTTTCTCCCAGTCCATGTTGTACCATGATGTCTTCATACGCGGTGTTGTCCACTCCAACCTTGGCGTTGAAGTCCCCCATCAGAATGGTCAGGTCCTTAGCTGAAAATTTCTCGATGATTGACCGCATAGGACTGGTCTTTGTCGTCTTCGTGGCTGTCATTGGTGGGTGCGTAGCACTGGTTGACATTCATTGTAATCCCTTCCTTCTTCGTCTTGAAGGATGCTGTGATGATCCTAGGTTCATGAGGCTCCCATCCTATAAGAGCCTTCCATGCATCTTCGGACAACACTAATGCTACTCCTTGTGTGTGGGGGGGCATTTTCTACATCGTGGCCGGAGTATAAAAACACATTTCCCGATTATAACCGTTGCTGTCCAGCTTGCAACCAATGCGTTTCGCTTATCCGAAGTATCTTCAGGTTGTATCTTTTCATTTCTTCAGCTATCTGCATGGTTCTCCTTGTCTCCCACATCGTGCGGACATTGCATGTATCTATATTAATTGATGCTCTGGTTGTCAGAAGAGACATCGGCCTCGTGGCTTCCGAAGATACTCGGTTTTCACCATGAGGCGTCATAACACAACTTCCAACTCCTAGGGCGGAGTAAAAATGGTTATAAAGGTTTTTACTGGTTAGCGTTTTTTTTAGGGAGGATGTTGTTTTACGGGATGGGGTTGCTAACCGTATGCCCAAACCCTCCTCCTTTATCCGGGCTTGGGACCGGCAGCAACCCGAGGGGGCTCCTGGCGGAGTTACTTTTTCACTTAGCTTTAAAGTAATTATTGATAAATATCCTACAATGCATCAAACATGAAGATCTCATAAATTCGAAAACTGCGACATTTTTATTCTAACGAAAAAAAGACTTTTACAATAAACAAATCGTCTTTTAAAACTAATTTACGCGTTAACATGAAGATTAATTTTGTTTAGAAATGAGAAATCGTTAAATTACTTTAGATATATTTAAACTATGCTTAAAATGAAGTTTTACGTTCGAGATGATATTGTAAAATTGGTGTTCATGGTCGTGTAGCTTGAGACTCATAATGATTTTTCTGTAATGAATATATGTGTCTATGAAATCGTCTGTCTTATTCATTAGGATAGTTTTTGTCAATTCTGCTATACAGTTCGCTAATATTCGCCTTATAAACCTTTAGTTTATTATTAGAATGTTTGTGTTTACTGTGATAGTAACTTTATTAGGCTTCGACACTTTGGAAACTGGAGAGGATGGTTTATCTGTTTCGTCTTATTTTTTTTAACTTCCTAAACTTGTATACACTCAACGCTGTAAAGGATGATTTACAAAATATTTAGATCTTACAGGAATCACGACACTATTTAGTCAATAGTTTATATATTCCGATTTCAATCTTTGCATGTAACACACGTTACTCTAATATCAACATTATTTTCAAACAAATTTTTGTAAAGTTCGTGAGGTATGCTAATAATGAGCAGTGGAGTTTCTTTGTTCGACGATTATTCTAAATGACAACCGGGCTCATACTTTTCTCAGTTAGGCGGTAGAGTATTTGTACGAACGCCTAAGTAGATTGAAATGAGATTTGAATGAACACTATTAACAAGTTGTATTCTAATAAATGATCACAAAGGATATAAAAGTTTCTAATCGACAATTTTTCTGGGTATAGGCTAATTAATGAAATGTATTTGTTATAACTGCTCAGTAGGGTTAATGAACATTTATCAACCGGTCATACATCATATATTTAGTGAACAGTAAGCAGTTTAAAGCACTAACTCAAAATTTTATTTTTGTTAATATGAAAGGAACAATTTTTTTCCTCACAGATTTTTCAGACGTAGCTTAACTACACCGTCAGTCAAAATGGCAAGCGACCAGATTTCACACAATTCACGTATAGATTCGATTGTAGCTAGTATTCTCGTTTCTGACCGTGAGCGAGGAAATATAGAATGTTCTACACATTCATTATGTATTTAATAGTCACTAACGTTCTATGTAATTTGGGAATTTACGTAGACGAAACATTCAAATCCAAATAGTGTGGATGCCTAGTTTTTCATTGCTAAATAACGACGAATGATAAGTTGAATTTCGCGCGGGTAAAAATGGTGTCTGGCAACCCATTGATATGACTTAATCCCTATCGATTCGATTGCTTCGTAAACACACGTTCGACTCGTAAACATTTCTTCTATGCCGTTCAGATTATTTCCGTGTATTGTATTGTTTCCAATAATATGTTAGAAAACATTAAGCTGATGCTTAGTGCAGTGAAGTTGAGATTATACCAAGTGTAGTAAATCCCAGACTCATCTTCACCTTATTCTGTTTTATTCCATTATTGCCAGCAAATTAGCGAGGCGTTTTAATCGTGAATTAATCATTAGTCTAGTGTTGTATTATGGATTGTCAGGCTGACTGGCGAAATGATCTCCGGAAATCCTTATTCTATAATATGAGTAATTGACGATATCTTCACAAGGAGGAAAAATCTAACCTTAGAAAAAGATGATTAATTTAAGTCCAATTGTGAAACACCCAGGATTTCTGATTCCAGACTGAGGCTTTCGAAGCAACGATGCGTGACTATTAACGCTATGGATACTCCAAGGCAGTGCACAATTATGAGGCAATCGATTTAAAAGATAATTATATTTTACCTGTTACATAAGAACGAATAATAAGAATTATAATCTGAGGAGTTATGTTATCTGAACTTGTTAAACTGAATTCACTAAAAATTTAGTAAGCAACATTTGTAAGCTTCCCATGAACTCGTTAACGATTATCACATCCCTTCCCACTTCCAAATTATTATAATCTTATTTTGAGGCTTTTATATGACTTCTGTATACGGATACCTTAGTTCCTTTTTTTCCTCACGAAATAGTCCGTTACGTGATATATAAAAGTCGGTGATTGGATTCATTAGATTACTTGGATGATGTGCTTTTTTGTCAAAGGGGCTTTGTTCAATCACTTACTGTGCTAGCCTGTCAAAGCTTGTGTAATTCGCTAGGTGTTAGTCTTTTGGCTATTTATTGGTATAAGATCATATTTCAACTAGTGCGATCACGTTCGTTCTTATATCTTGTAAAGCGTTCTTGGTAGTCCATAATGCCTTGGTTTGTATCCAGGTCTTATTATTATTGTCACCAGTAAATAAGGCCTAAGTAGCATTTGTTTATTGATAATCTTTTCTGTAAATACTAATGGTCGTTTGCTAATCATAACAATATACATCAGTAATTAGGATAAGCTTGTATTTTCCTGTTGATTTTTAATGGACTGAAACTGGTCAGTCTCTGTTGCCATATGTTAATCTTTAGCGGATTGCCTCGATATAGCGTTATTACACAAGTTAAATATTTAAGTTGCATTGTGACTGGCAAGCGGAATCCAGGACGCACGTTCCGCAGGTACATCCAGCTGACGAGTCCCAGATAGGACGAAACGTGCGTCCTTGATTTCGCTTGCCAGTCACAATCCAACTTAAATATTTAATATGCATCAATGTTTACATTATACTGCACCTCTGAGTCTCATATTCCCATCTGCTACTCTTATAATTTTACGTTAGTTAAGCATGAAACTTGATGTCTCTGCCTGACCACTCTCTGTTACTATTAACCTCCACTCCATGTGTTCCGCAATTTAGTGTATTAATTTATATTAACCTCCTGAGTTATATTGCTTCCATTTTTATTTTGCGTGAGGTGTTTAGATTTATAGAGGTAAGGAAGGGAAAAAGAACACGAATAATGTAGGACCTAGGAATGGGATACAACTGCCTTTCTTTCGGTCTGAGTTGTTCTTTAGCTGTTTTCAAAAAGTGGTGAATTTTCTGAATTCGAAAACACTGAAATATATTAGGAAGATAAATTACTATAGATTTGAGCGCTTTTGATGCTTATTTAATAACAGGGTTTTCAAACCAAATCAGCAACGTTCAGCTGTACTTAAAAATGCACCGTTTTCCGGGAGACTCGTAGAGCTATATTCGTTACTAGGTGGTCTACAGTGCTTTCCCAGTTTTACTCCTCTTTTTACACGTAAATGGGTGCCTGGTTAGACATGGGTTTCTAGTTATTGTTTCTTGTTACTATTACTTTAAAGTGATGCTATTTTTTGAATATACTCATCTAATATATATTTCATGATTATTGCTGATATGTCATCCACGGGAATTTCGTGAGCATTAAGTTTGACCAGTGTGTCATGGGAGCTAACTGTTGATGAATAAGAGTATTTGTGAACTGAAGGCAAAGAAATAACAATATTTAAGCAGTTACAAGGCTTCATAAAACACTACTAACTACTGCAGATCATGGATTAAAGTGTATATATCAACTATTAAATTATATAGCGAATTATTCTTCTGCTATGGTCAAACAGTGGATCCTTGTTGTACATGCTTATGGTTATTATTTTGTCAAAAAAGTTATAAAAACATCCAGGATTAGGATTATAGATCGTAATGGGTTCTATAAGACTAACCGGTTAATATTACACATTGATACAATTACTATAAGTAAGTGGGTTGGAGTTGATTTGAAGACGTGCAAGTAATTTGGACGTTTTCCATCTCCTACACGAAACATTTGAATGATGACCTACAACATAAATTTTCACTGAATTCACTAACCACTGTGGTAGATATACTAACTTGCGGTATTTTGCGCTCAAAATGGTGTTGATATTATTACTTCGCTGTCAAATTACACAACTGAGCGTAGATGAAATCTCTGGCAGTACTAACATATCAGTGGCCAAAGGTACGTCATTAGGCAAACGCAATACACTGTTTATGATTGACTGAATAGTAACTTTATCATCCATATACTAACAAACTCGATCACTTGTGAAGATGTGATCATGGTATTGGAAACTGACTATTGTTCACATTCTGAAGAGGAATCCGTCACATTTTGATTGAGCAATAAAGGATGCACATATCTTACAGCTTCAAGATGCTGAAAGCTGTCATTATTTTGATTTTCGCTACAACGTTCAGGGAACTGGAGAACACAGAACCACTATGAAACGGTGGTGTTACATATTCTGTTACGTTTAGAACATGTGATCTCAGGTGAACGTTACTTTTATCCATGCGTTTGTCTAACCATCAAGTGCTGTAACTCAGATGTCTGTTTTACCCGTAGCATTTGATATAAGAACGGACCACTTCTATGATTTTGAGTTCGAATTCTGTTTAGTTCTGAAGGATGTTCCATATCGACAGTGAACATTAGAACGCTACTTTACTAAGGACACATCAAATTCCCTCCTTGCAATTAACAATGGAAGTGTGACAGGTCTGATGCTGATAACGATAATGTGCACATTACCCATAGATAGAAAACTACTTAAAAAACGAATGAATATATTTACACAACCTTAGCTGCCAATTGAGAAGAGGGTTGCTGTTCCAGTTGGAGAAGTGTAATTACATTTGCACTGCAGGACGAGTGGATGAATGGTTTGAGTGCTACGAAGTATTTTGACAAGTTCACTTTAGTGGAATGAATTATTCAAAAGATGATTCACAAATCAATTTACCAGCTTACTCTAAATGTTCTCTAATATCTTTGAAAATATGTTGTTATTAAGCAGTAGTCTTCAAAATAAATTCCTAGGTAATTAATATACTTTATGGTTAAGCCAAATATGAATAACTATCTTATTTCCCGTTCTCGTTTTCATAACGAAGTATGTCTCACGTAACCTAGAACACAAAATCTATATCTACTTGCAAATACCAAGGAGGCATAGCCAGCGACTACTCGGTAGTGACGCAAGACATAATTACGTACATGGTGGGGCATCAGTTGCTGACTGTTTTCCAAAGTTTTGACACCAGAGTATTACTTGTAAAGTTATCCAGATAACTGTGAATCAGTTGTATTGGGTCACTAAGATGCAATAACATACCATTAGGCGACCCATAAGACAATCATCACAACATCAGAAACAATAATTCAGTGATACGCATATTGCTTAAGTTAAGCTTGGCAGAAGGCTTTTACTTAAGTGCCTAGTAACAAACCAGAAAAAGATTCTACACACATCGTCTGTAAAATATGCAAAACAGTTTATCGTTTTCATTGACACACTAATACGTGAACCAGTAGCTCAAAGTTAGTGGGAAGAAGCATCTAGATGGGAAACGGCAATCACAAGGAAACAATAATTCACTTAACCAGACTACCCAACATGGAAAGTGAACTACCACTCCCAATCACGTTACCAGGTTACAACGTCGGACTAGGAACTGGAAACTGGATTCAATGACATTATTTACCACAGGACAATCAATTATAACTAATCACAAGCCTTAGAAAATTACATACATGAACGAGATGGAAATGATGCATTTTCCTGCAACCACCATCTTATCAATTTTTCGGTTATTTAATTAAAATGTCAGTTGTATATAATTTCACAACACCGATTACACTAAAGGGATAATATTCAAAACAATGTAAAGTACATCTGTGCAATTCAAAGTCGAAATTAATAGGAAATCACTCTACGAGTTAGATGTCAACTCCAAGTGACCTTAAAGCTTGCATAAGGTGCTTTATGGTTGTCTCTTTATCTTGATAATTTGATGCACTCAGTGCATACTTGATATCTTTTTCGACGTTAAGCCATTGTCTTGGTGAAACATCACTAGCTTGGGTTGGTTCCGGGCTAGGTGGTTGTTTAGGTGCACAACTGGTGGGAACTTGTGGAGGTTGAGGGTTTGGTTCACTGTTGAAAAGATCATTTGTATTTGTAAGTCCGGAAATATCTATACAAGGAGGATTAATTTTAAATAAAAATTTAAAACAAATATTAAAGACGTCTGTTCTTTCTAAGGATAATTTTGTTTTTTTAAAGACTTGAAGATGCCACTCGACTTCGCAAATAGGAACAAAGCCAACGCTATAATGATTCACAGCTGGAATTACAGATAAGAATGCCAAAGCAAGAGAAGAACTCAGAAAGTTGTCATCTTTTCGCAGATGTTTTTATAGACTGGGATTGACCTATATCTATAGTCAACGCAATGATGCAGGTTCCTCCAGATGGGACGAAACATGCGTCTTATATTTTACCTGCTAGACACAATACAAACTGAATCATGAAGATTAACCGTCTATGCAGTTCCTTTGCTTCTCATCTTATTTTAAACAGTATCACATTTTACTAACTTTATTTGGGAAATGTCAGCATTTGTTGTTTTAGAAAGTGGATTACCAACTTGAATATTAGTTAGTGCTTGATGGATTTCTAAACTTACGATTGACGTAAGTTAAGTGCTTGCAATGTATTTGTTAGTTAACGTTTAATAAATGGATCACACACGAAGTATCGCAGTAATTTCTGCGGTTCATTATAAATATGCCAAGATGAGTTGGTGACATCTAAATATTAATTGATAGAAAACTCTAAGTACTTTCCAATGAAATAAAACACTGCTAGACCTTGGAACTTGTTACCTCTACTAACTTAAATTCATGTTTTATGAAAACGATTATACTGTCTTCCACCATAGAACGTTATCTTAATACAGGTTGTCGGATTTACTTGTAATTGTCATACTACTCAGGATTAGTTGAGTGTTTATCGCATAATTTGTAACTTGCATTTCATTGGTCAGTTATGTCTGAACTTCCTAGACATTGTTTTCTATTGGTTGGAACAGTATTTGTCTGGCCAGCCATTTTGTTTGACATTAAATTTGAGTGCTTTGTGCATAAGGCAGATTGTTGTAACCGTTTGTTGTTGTTGTTGCTTAATCACCTTGAATGTAAGTGACCAGTAAATTAATAATTATTTCTTGTAGAACCATATTGGATATTTATATTTGTTCCAATATAAATATTCCGAACACTCAAGACAGTCTTTTGACTCTATCGATTTCGAGTGCGTTATTCCGGTGAATTTAGCTCGATGTCAGGTGAATCTTACACAGGTCGCTCTGCACCTTTCTGATAAGAACTTTCCATGGGACACGGAGCTATATAAATCTGAAGACTCTTACTGAAACAATAATCGTCGACAAATTCTATAAATAGGCGTTAAGCATAAAAGGTTCCATATACTTCGATATCAGAACCAAACCGTAGGGACTTTCTTTACATGCTTATGCATTCTTTCACCGCTTATATATGGATGTATAATAAACTTAGTCTCAATCTTATTTTGAACACATTTAATTAACCTAAGATCATATGGATTTTCATCTTAACAGGGAGGTCATCATCATCATCAGCAACGTAGAACCGGGCACAAACGCCTGTAGGTTCAAGTTGCCATACCACAATAGCACTACGAGAATATTGAGGTAACGTAAAGACAGAATACAAGAGAGAAGAGTAAGTAAAGATGTCCAGAAAATAACAATAGAATTTAAGATCTAGATGAGGTTAAAGAGTGAATACACTTGCGCCACTGTGACCGGTTCTGAGCCATATCACCTAGTGTCTCCAGCCATTTGTTGCGATCATCACGCGGACCCCAACCAGGTAGTCTACATCTACCTACATGGCTTAGACCAGTAGTCAAGGACTTCATGGACTGATGCCATGTTTTGATTTGGCCGCCCCTAACCTTCTTCCATCCTACTTCAGCCCTAGCTAACATGGCGCGACGGCGTAGACGGTGGTCGGGCATGCGCAATACATGTCCTAGCCATCTCAGTCGATGAAGGTTAATGACCTCTTCGACTGATTTACCGTGTTTCCCAAGAACCTTTTGTCTAACCTCACTGTTACTAGTCCGGTTATTCCATGGTAAACGAGCGATGTTACGAAGATTCCTATGGTCAAATATCTGGAGACGACGCATATCTTGGGTTTTCATGGCCCACGTCTCGCAGCCATATGTTAAAATGGCGCGGACTGCTGCGCAGTACACCCGGCCTTTCGTTGAGACACAGATATCTCGTCTGCGCCACAAGTGCCGTAGATTGGCAAATGCCAATCGAGCTTTCTGGATCCGCGCTGAGATTTCGTCAGACACCGACCCACCAGAGGTGATGAGACTTCCGAGATAAGTGAAGCGATCAACGCATTCAATTACTTCACTCCCTATAACTAATTTGGGGGAAGAAGCAGACCAGTCCTGGAGTAACATTTTGCATTTGGGAGGGGAGAAGCGCATCCCAAATATGCCTGCATTGTTACTCAACGTGCTCAAGAGACCTTGGATGCTGTGTGCATCTTCACCAAATATGACTATATCATTTGCATATTCTAAGTCGACAAGAGAGCCTCCTGGAAGGAGACTAATCCCAGAGGACTTAAAAGAAGTGAGAGAGATTTCTAAGAGTACGTCTATGATGAAATTAAATAAAAATGGGGATAAGGGGCAACCCTGACGGACTCTACTTGAGGATGAAGTTTCTCGAGACAATTCGCCATATGCTCTGACTCGACCAGTGGTGACCGAGTAGAGAGCCTTTATAAAGTTAATGTACTTTTGAGGTACGCCTTTTAATGACAAACATTGCCACAAGACTTCACGGTCAACAGAGTCGAACGCTGCTTTTAAGTCAAGAAATACAACTATAGTTGGGCGTTGGTACATATGTCTGTGTTCGAGGACCTGGCGCAGGGTGAATATGTGATCAATGCAGCCCCGGCCAGGTCTGAAACCAGCCTGGTTTTCTCGAGTCTGTTGTTCCCTAGTGTTGGTTAAACGTCGGATGATTATAGTGGCTAATATTTTAGATACTATATTAGTCAAACTGATTCCTCTGTGGTTAACACAAGAGGATTTCTGTCCTTTTTTGTAGACTGGAACGATCAGTGATCGAGACCAGTCAGATGGGATGGAGTTTAGTTCCCAGACTTTGGCTAATATATCAGTCAACCTGCACGTTAAAACTATACAACCATCCTTGAAGATATCGGTAGACAACATATCAGGTCCTGCTGCTTTCCCTCGTTTCAATTTACTTATGACGTTTTCAACTTCACTGAGAGTTGGGGGACCTGTGTCAGTTTTCCATTCGGGTAGCTTGGAGATTGTAGGTAAGCTAAGCGTGGCTAGGGGCCAGTTAAACTGTTCCTGAAAGTGTTCTGCCCATCGTTCTGATCTTCTAGATTGAGAGTAGATCAACGGCCCATCTTTTTCAGAGATGATTTCACTAACTGCCGATTTTTTGATACCGGTGTCCTTAATAAGTCGGAACAGCTGTCTACTATTGCCTGCCGCTGCTGATGCTTCTATCGCTTTTGCTTTTGTTGCCCACCACTGTTCACGATCCATACGCAGACTCTTTGTCAGTCTACGTTTCAGTTGTCGTCGCTCTTCATCATACTTCGAGCCTGCTGGAATGAGTTTTCGAGCCTCCATCAGTTCCCTAGAAGTTCTAGAGATCCAATGGTCTTTCATAACTATTGGATTGGGGTTAGATGCTGATAGCGCTGATGCGTATACACCTGCTTTAAAATCATTCCAAGCTACTTCGGGGGAAACCTGTTGGTCATGGGCGAGTAAATGCTTAGCCAAACCATTCCTAAATGCAATCTTAGCCTTCTCACTTTCAAAGTGATATCTAAAGGGTTTGCCCGATGTAACCTTTCTGCGACCAGTAAAACGCATAGAGATACGTGCTCTCACTAGGGCATGGTTAGAGTTTAGGCAAGTGCCCCAGAAAGAGCGGCAGTCCTCTATACAACCTCTCAAACGGTAGCTGATGCCGATGTGATCAATTTGTGTCCATCGTTGCGTAGATGTTGGAGGTCGCCAGGTTAAACAGTGTCTCGCCTTATGCTTAAAGTTTGTGCTAGCTAAGAATAAACGGTAGTCTGAACATAACTGCAACAGACGATCTCCGTTGTTTGTTCTCTGGGCTGGGATGCCGAGTAACCCACCTAGGTGCTTTTCAGCCTGATTTAGTATACCTACTTGGGCATTAAAATCTCCTGCAATAATTACTATGTCTGAGTGCTTAGCTTTCTGGAGGCTAGAGAACTTCATATAGAAGTCGTCTTTCACTTCATCTGTGCTGCAATCAGTGGGGGCATAAGCAGAGACGACAAAAAGGCATCGGCATGTGTCCCTATCTTCCCGAGTTCGTACTGTGCCATTTAGACGGACAGCACATAGACGACTCGAGAAGAGCCTGTTCTGCTTGTAAGCTTAGTGCTATACCTACACCAGCAAGGCCACGTAAGCTTGCTGTCGGGTCTCCAGATAAACGAATAGTGAAGTGTGCTGTTCCGCTGCATTGACTAGGTGAGGTCAAACGGATGACCATGCTGGGATCCTGTATGCGTGTTTCGGAGACACAGCATACATCAATTGCAAGAGATTCTAATGCTTTAGCTAAGGCAGCCTGTTGACCGATTTGACACAGCGTACGCACATTAAAAGCTCTAACATGAAGTTTAGAGCGTGGTTTCAGGAGACCTGGTATGATAATTTGGGAACTCAGGTAACCAGTAAAAGTGGCGCGCATAGAAACTGTAGGAGAAGTGTTACAAGTAGAGACCAGAGATGGAGAACGTGTTTGATCACGAACAAGGTGAACTCGAGTGCTATTAGCGGTATGAGGGCGGTTATCACTTCCCGGTTGCCCACACCGTGGAAGGGTCATTCTTGAGGAACCTGAAAGAGAAGGAGGATTAGGGTAGGTCGTGATGACCTGAGAGTGTGACCGCAGTGCCCAGAGGACAGCTGTTTGGGATCGGTCAAGTATATTAATTGTTGCTCCGGTTGTCAGAAGGGGAGGCATCGGCCTCATGGCTTCCGAAGGAGCTCGGCTTTCACCATGAAGCGTCATATTAGTCCTTCCAACTTCCAGGGCAGAGTTAGAATGGTTATAAAGATTTTTATTCGTAAGCTGTTTTTTAGCATGGTAGTTGTTTTACGGGATGGGGTTGCTAACCCCATGCCCAACCCTCCTCCTTTATCCGGGCTTGGGGCCGGCAGAAACCCTGTGGGGGCTCCAGGCGGAGTTCAGGGAGGTCAACGGTGAGAAATGAGCTCAATGATTATGAAAAGGAGTCTTACAATGAAAACCAATTTTAATAAGAGTAAACAGCTTCGTGAAAACTTTGTCTTACAAATTCAACGATACAATTTATTGCTTTCAAAATGTCCCTTCTTTTGGTAATATAATAATCTTGTTAGCTCAGTTTGCACATTAATTAGAGAAACTTCATTTTATGCACAGTCAATCCTCAAAAGTTGGAATGAAACAATCTATCATGCACAGTATCATGCACGCCAGCATATATATTCCAGTCAATATTTCATAATTCGTCGCAAGAGATTAGAACAATTTAGAGCAGTAAAAAAGACAGGTCGTATTTGTCATGCACACTGATTTGTGTTTGAATTTACAAAATGTGTTGCTCTTAACAGCTCACATTTTTCACCTATGGAAACTTTATCAACACTTTTCAGAAAAACAGATAGTCCATTATTATATAGGATGAGTTTGTATATTCCCGTTTATTTGTTATAGAATAAAGCTGGTCAGTCTCTGTTGCTATAGGTGCATCCTGAGCGGATTGCCTCGATATAGCGGTTATTCACAAGTTGGATTGTGGCTGGCAAGTGGAATCCACGATGCGCGTTTCGTCCTATCTTGGACTTGTCGGTTGGATGTACCTGCATCCCAATGTTGATGTCCACACGAAACGGACTGAGTTTGAATCTCACTGTGAAAATTAACATTAGGATGCAGGTATATCCAGCCGACGAGTCCAAAATAGGACGAAACAAGCGTCCTGGATTTCACTTGCCAGTCACAATCCAACATAAATAAGATTATTATATCGGTTTGACTATTTACCCAATTAACACTTCAGTAAAGACTGCACACTATGATACTTAACTGTTAGGCGCATGAAGTATCTTTTTTAATTATCCCGATAACTGCAAATCTGTAAACCATATAACTGATACGCCTGTTTTGTTTCAGAATAAATGCTTAGGAGTTTTAGCTTGTTGGCTTTGGAATACATGGGTGGTGTTTCAAGATCTTGCTGGTATTTTTAGGGTTAACTTCTCCTAATTCTACCCTTCTGCGTGGAAAAACAGCGTCACTATCATGTTGGTTATCTGAAGAAAACATTTTACTGCCGTCACACCTCTGTACAGTCAACAATACGACTTCACGCTCGGACCTTAGGTTTGCTGCTTTCAGTCGTATCAATCTTCAGCAGGCCTTCCAGGGGTGACTATTTATTTCATTTATCTGAACACGAAATTCGGTACAAAATGGCACCCAAAATATATGCGCGACACAAATATAAAAGTAGAGTTGTGGGGATAACAGGGATGATGGTGGCTAAGAAACAATGATTCTCACCAACATAGTCCGACTGGTTCATTACGATAGGTAAGCCGGACCACTACGTCAAGGTAGTAGCATAGGTTGGGTTGGAAAATATGGAATTAATGATATCCTTTTAGACACGAAGCAGAGCTGGTGGGATTTTAATGATAAGTAAGCAAATTTATGAAGATAATCAATCCTCCTTATATTAGAATGAGTAGAGACTAGTCTTAAGTTGCAAATGCACATCCAGTGGTTACAAAATAAGATTATTATATCGGTTTGACTATTTACCCAATTAACACTTCAGTAAAGACTGCACACTATGATACTTAACTGTTAGGCGCATGAAGTATCTTTTTTAATTATCCCGATAACTGCAAATCTGTAAACCATATAACTGATACGCCTGTTTTGTTTCAGAATAAATGCTTAGGAGTTTTAGCTTGTTGGCTTTGGAATACATGGGTGGTGTTTCAAGATCTTGCTGGTATTTTTAGGGTTAACTTCTCCTAATTCTACCCTTCTGCGTGGAAAAACAGCGTCACTATCATGTTGGTTATCTGAAGAAAACATTTTACTGCCGTCACACCTCTGTACAGTCAACAATACGACTTCACGCTCGGACCTTAGGTTTGCTGCTTTCAGTCGTATCAATCTTCAGCAGGCCTTCCAGGGGTGACTATTTATTTCATTTATCTGAACACGAAATTCGGTACAAAATGGCACCCAAAATATATGCGCGACACAAATATAAAAGTAGAGTTGTGGGGATAACAGGGATGATGGTGGCTAAGAAACAATGATTCTCACCAACATAGTCCGACTGGTTCATTACGATAGGTAAGCCGGACCACTACGTCAAGGTAGTAGCATAGGTTGGGTTGGAAAATATGGAATTAATGATATCCTTTTAGACACGAAGCAGAGCTGGTGGGATTTTAATGATAAGTAAGCAAATTTATGAAGATAATCAATCCTCCTTATATTAGAATGAGTAGAGACTAGTCTTAAGTTGCAAATGCACATCCAGTGGTTACAAAATAAGATTAGTGTCCATAACACAACTTTCCGGAACCATTACACAATAAGTTTCTGTATTTTGGTTTAGTAAAAGTATTTCTACGTAACACCAGTCTTCAGACATTAGTGACCTAGGAAACTATGCTCAACGATATGTTTAGAATGTTGAACAGATATCCAGACCGTATATTGAACGTAAGTTGTCACATAAATATGAGGATTTGATTGAGGTCTTAAAAATGCAAACCTTTATTTTACTCAGTGATAGAAAACATTTTTTTAGAGAAGAAGCTAGATGTTATCCTCAGATCCAGTGGTTAGTGTTGGTTACTAGTGAACATGTTTATGTTGAAATATTTAGTAACAAACATGCCCACAATGAACTAGCAGTTTCTATTAGTTTACTGTTTTTGAGGGTCGGTGACAGTAGGCAACCTTGTCTGACTCCGGTCCTCACTGTGAATGCATTTGTCAGTTGTCCTCCATGCACAATTTTGCACTGTGTTCCGTCGTAAGAGTTCCGGATGATGTTGACGAGTTTCTCTGGTACACCGTAGTGTCGAAGAAGTTTCCATAGTGTTCTCCTATCTACACTGTCAAACGCCTTCTCGTAATCAATGAAGTTGATGTACAGTGACGAGTTCCATTCAATTGATTGTTCGACGATGATCCGTAGTGTTGCGATTTGGTCTGTGCACGACCGATCCTTACGAAAACCAGCTTGTTGATCTCGAAGTTGAGACTCCACTGAATCTTTCATTCTGTTCAACAATACTCTGTTAAAGACTTTTCCTGGTATCGACAGTAGCGTGATCCCTCTGTAGTTGTCACAGTTGCCCAAATCTCCTTTCTTTGGTATCTTGATAAGATGTCCTTCTTTCCAGTCTGCCGGCACTTGTTCTTCCTCCCAGATTTTTTTGGATAAAACGTGGAGTATCCTTGCTGTTAGGTCGATATCTGACTTGAGTGCTTCAGCTGGTATATTGTCAAGTTCTGCTGCTTTCCCACTTTTGATTTGTCTGATGGCCATCTTGATTTTTTCCATCGTTGGCGGATTGGCATCTATCGCGAGATCTGTAGGTGCTGCTTCGATGTCCGATGGGTTCAGTGGAGCTGGCCTATTCAAGAGTTCCTCAAAGTGTTCTACCCACCTGTTCTTTTGTTCTTGAATCTCAGTGAGTGTCTTGCCTTCTTTGTTCTTGACCGGTCGCTCTGGTTTACCATATTTATCTGCCAGTTTCTTTGTTGTGTCGTATAGCTGTTTCATATTTCCTTCTCTTGCAGCTTTTCCTCTGTCGTTGCAAGGCCTTCGATGTATTTCCGTTTGTCGGCTCTAATGCTCTTCTTTACCTGCTTATTTGCCTCAGAGTATTCAGCTTGAGCATTTATTTTCTCTGCTCTTGTTCGGCTGTTGTTGATTTCTATCTTCTTGTTCCTCCTTTGTTGAATTTTGCTCAGTGTCTCAGTGGAGATCCATTCCTTATAATAGTGCTTTTTGCGGCCTAGAACCTCTTGACACGTTGACGTTAGTGCTTCTTTGATTCCTTTCCAGTTATCCTCCATAGTGGTTTCTTCTTTCGGTAGATCTTGTAAGGCTTGGAACCTGTTGTTGAGAGCTATTTTGAATTAGTTGAGTTTGTCAGTGTCTCGGAGAAAGCCTGTATTGAACCGTTGTACTGCTGCCACTCCAGTTGTCCACTGCTTCTTTAGCTTCCGTTTCATTTTGGAAATCACCGGGTGGTGGTCTGAAGCTATGTCAGCTCCTCTCCTGGTTCTTACATCTATTAATCTTCTAAATTTTTTGTTGATACATATATGATCGATTTGATTCTCTGTAGTATGATCCGGTGAGACCCATGTAGCCTTGTGTATGCGTTTGTGGGTGAATATTGTACCACCTATAACCAATTTGTTGAAGGCACATAGGTTTGTAAATCTTTCACCATTGTCATTTCTGTCTCCCAGTCCCTGTCGTCCCATGATTTCTTCATATCCAGTGTTGTCCATTCCGACTTTGGCGTTGAGGTCCCCCGTCAGGATTGTCAGATCCTTTCCTCGACACTTTGCTATAATTGATTGCAGTCTATCATAAAACTGATCTTTGTCTTCGTCGTTGCCGTCGTTGGTTGGTGCATAACATTGGATAATATTCATTGTAATCCCTTTCTTCATTGTTTTGAAAGATGCTTTGATGGTCCTGGGTCTATGTGGTTCCCATCCCACAAGTGCATTACGTGCCTCCTTGGACAGCATCAGAGCAACTCCTTGGGTGTGAGGAGTATTTTCCTCCTCGTGGCCGGAGTATAGTAGCATCTCTCCCGAAGCCAATGTTTTCTGTCCAGCTTGAGTCCAATGGGTTTCGCTGATTCCGAGTATTGCCAAGTTGTGTCTCATCATTTCTGCAGCTATTTGATTTGTCTTCCCGCTCTCCCAGATTGTTCGAACATTCCATGTACCTATAAAAATATTTGCTCTGGTTGTTAGGAGGGGCATCGGCCTCATGACTTCCGAAGAATTTCGGCTTTTATCATGAGGTGTCATGAACAATCCTTCTACTCCTAGGGCAGAGTTTAAATGGTTTAGCTTGTTTAATCTGGTTAGCGTTTTTTTTTAGCAAGTTTGGGTTTTACGGGATGGGGATGCTAGCCTCATGTCCAACCCTCTTTCTTTACCCGGGCTTGGGACCGGCAGTAACCCTAGGAGAGCTACAGGCGGAGTTTCTTGCTCTGCACGTCAATGGGTATTTTGTCAGCTCACTTAATAATATATGAGTTGATTAGCAAACAGCTCTAGGATGAATTCGCTGAAATTGTGGCGTGGAATCATCACTTATAGTTAACCGAAAAAAGAGACATTGAATGAAGAACGCAAATTAGCTGAAATCGAAAGTACTATTCAGCGAATTGTAGCAATAATGGCTAAAAGATGCCATGTCCGCCATGAAACTGGATAGCTATATATATATATATATATATATATATATATATATATATATGGCCTATCGTGTAGTTACTCATAGGTAAAGATTTAAATGTAATCAAAAACTAAGAGGCAACAGCTGTTCAGAGCCCTTCCTGGCTAGGAGTCATTTAAAACTGAAATAACCAGGCAGACCTCCTTGCATATAAAGCAAACAATGCAGTTATTATGCATAAAAATAACATACTTGGAGTATCTGCAGCCTGAGTATTAGGAACAGGTCCACTTATTGGGACTTCTCCAGATTTTAAGCATTTACTAATGTAAACGGCTTTCCGTTTGGCGTATTTTATAGCCTCTTTAATCTATCATAAGGATGAAGTGTGTCGATGAATAAGTAAAAGATAGCTCACATCGTCACCCACTTCTTCAGCTCCGGAAACAACATCTAAGAGCGTAGAAGCTGAAAGAAATAGTTTCACAGTAGCACTTAAACATGGTAATAGATTATATAATACATACGGTCCAAAGTCAGAATTCATGTCCTTTTGGTAGGCAGTATTATACAATTTGAGAGCATATTGTTTAACATAAGGGATCCCAACTGTTTCATTCTTAATCTCCTCACAATTTGAATTATTTTTCTTCAGTTCTTCTAACTTATCCATTAGCGATGTCAAAAATGCATTGACATTGGGAGGTTTTTGAGTTACACTTAGGCCTTTCTGAAATGCATGCAGCAAACCTAAGAAATCTTATATTGAAGCGCTTATTAAGAAACTTACAGTAGTATGTGATGATAGGGTCGTTTGCAGAATGATCTGAAGCACATCTAAAGAACACGTTCAAATAAGCTAGTTCTTTAGGAACGTTTGAAAAATTCATTGTTTACAGCTAAAAATGGTAGAGTTAGGAGGCGATGGTGATTGCGTAGTGAAATAAAAAATAGAATTTAATAAAGTGTATTCATATAACACTGAAGAGGAAACTGATGTACATCTATCCCAGTGGTAAGAACTAATGAACATAAGTGTTTAGAGATATCTAACATTTTTTTCGAATGTAGTATAAAGCTAAGTAAGATGTTCACATAATCCGAACTATACTAAACAGTAGATGTTTATAATAAGCTAATCTTGAACTATACGGAACTAGCACAATGATTTCAATTACTAAAAGGTAGTTAGAGAGACGGCGAAGACATAAGAAATAAATAGTGCTTTGATACCAAGTCTAACATCAGAAACTTTTCAGTTCAATGATAATTCCGAACGAAGCATCTACCGATATACATACTAGGCATTCACACTACTACACAAAAGAATTTTAGACACATGTCTAGCTATATATATATATATATATATATATATATATATATATATATATATATATATCACGCTTCATTAACAGCAAGATGAACACCAAAGTAGGGAAAATAGTAATTGCTTCAATCATAGTAATAAAAAAAGTGTGGACATATGGAATATAACATAAGGAGATAGAATTAGTTCGGGGGAAAGTCTAACAATTTTAAATACATGGCTTAAGGGATGACAAGGAGTGAATGCACCTATACCATTGTAACATTCTGAGCCGTGTTACCCAGTCTCCAACCACTAGTTAAGACAATTGCGCAGACCATAACAGGATAGTCTGTATCAGACCGACAGTCAATGACTTCATGGACTGACACCGCGCTTTGGTTTGTCTGGTATGAGCTTTCCTTCATTCCACTCTAATATTGGCCAGCATTGCACCTCGAGGTAATCGGCGGTTGAGCATTCGTAATACATATCTCAATCACTTCAATCGATTAAGATTTACGACTGCACCAACTGATTGATCACTCTTCCCCAATACTGTATCTAGCCTATTATTACTTACCATGTGATCTTATTAAAGGCGAGTAGTGTTTCGAAGACATCGGTGATCAATACGAATAACCTATGGATGTTATCTACTCTTCATGGCTACGTTTTGCATCTATACGGTAAATCAAAACGGACTTCTCGCACTAGTCGCCGTTTAGTTAGTAAATAGATATCTCACCTACGCCCTAAATGACGTAAGTCGGCAAAAGCCAACTGAACTTCTTGAATTCATGTCAAGATTTTGTCATACTTTTGTCAACCCATTGGAGCTGATAAGTATTCTAAGATAAGTGAAGTAGTCGACTCTAAATTTAGTTAAGAAGTTGATAAAGACCAGCCCTAAAGCAACAATTCGCATTTAAAGGGAGGGGGAGAGGGACGCATCCAGAGCATGCATTGTTGTTCGATGCGTTTTATCAGTCTATACCATTTAGGACTACGTCATCTGCGTATTTTACGTTAATACGTGGACCACTTGGCAAGAGATCAATTCCCAAAAATTCAGACAACGACAGCATTATTTCCGGCTGTCGATCGACGATAAAATCAAACAAAAGTGCAGATAGTAAATAGCCTTAATGGACACTACTTGAGGTGATACGTTTAAATGACAGTTAGCCATAAGTCCGACTACTATTCGAGTAAAGAACCTTCACATGGTTTTTGTACTTCTGAGTTACGCTTTCCGATGACAAACTCCTCGGTCTACTGAAAATCTTTAGGGGATTCGAACCAACAACCTCTGCTAACTGAAATTGACTTGCTTATCAGGTGCACGTTTATCTACTTAGATTTGAGGCATAGTTTGTACGAGGTCTACTGATGTGGAATAAAAAACGAAGAGTTAACTTTGAACCTGAAACCCGACTGCTCCAAGAACTTAGTTTGTTTTAATGACAGAAATTGTGATGGGAGTGTACACGTTTCAACGACTGAGTGCTGCCACTTGCTGGCATCTTACGGAGAAATAGACAACCGTCAAAGTTCCAAAGCGTCAGATATCTTAGTTAGGACATCTTTTAGAACGTTTATTCATTAAATAGTCGGATGCTAAGTTAGATACTATGGACTTAGCCTAACGATACAAGTCCCGTCTAGTACACATGGTCGATTTCTGACAACATAGTATTGAGAATGTCTTTATCTGTGCCTCAATGGACAAAAGAGACAATTCAACTAAATATTTCACAAGACCAGTAAAGGGGTTTGCTGATGCAGGAACTAATTAGAGCAAAAACAACAATATATTAATTTTGAGGAAACCTTACATGATTTTTGTCTACTAAAAAAGCAACAATTATGTATTTTGGCAACCCAAACCAACAATAAATGGACAAACAGGTGTCAGTAGCCCGTTACATTCTTTAGAATGAAGATAGGATTAAATTACGTCAGGCTAGAAGGATGAGTATATGACATCGGAGTAAGTTCGAATAAAACTAGGAGCAGTCTCACTAAGTAACGAAATCCCTAAGACCACTGATTGATGGTTTAACCCATGTAGGGAGTGGATACTTTTTAATCGTGATACACATGATAATCGTGATTAATGATTGGAGATCTAAAGCAGTAGTGAAGTAGATGCATTTTATTGCTTACATTTTGTGGCTACACATCTCTTCAAGATTTTCATTCTTTAGTTTTCCCGACCGTAGCTGCTATCTTGACGTGGTGGTCGGGCTTACCTATCGTGATGACCCAACCGAGCTATATTGACTGGAACGCATGTTCCTGTATGTCCTACCATGCTAAGCAGGTCTGTTGGAGAGCGATAGACTAAAGACAGCCACCTAAGATCTGAGGGCGAAGTCGTACTGCTGACTACAGCGAGGTCTGACAGCAGTAAGATGTTTCCCTTGGATAACCAGCATCCGCAGCGATGCTGCCTTCTCACAAATGAAGGAAGGAGTTGGAAAAAAATCGACCTTAAAAATGTCACACCTCACCTTTCTCCACGGACTTCCGTCTCCGGCAGTAAGGCCTTCTAAATAATGGAGCTAGCACTTAGAAAACATCCCATAAGAAGGTCGTGCGTGGTCGGCCTCAAGCAGTAACCTCATGGGCTTTGCGATCGAGCTCCAAATAACTAAGACCAACACCAACCCAGTTTCCTTTTCAGCTACCTCAAGAAGTAGTATCCTTCCATGGTGTGGGCAGCCAGTAAGTGACAACGGCCATCATACTTCTAACTGCACACGAGATCATCTTGTTCGAGGTCAAATCCCACCATCGATTCTTAATAGCTCTCTTATCCCTACGATTAACTTATCTAACATAACTTTATCACCTCACGCCCCTAATGCTAATCGTCCAAGGCAAGGATCCACTCAGAGTTCAACTTAATGATAAAAAAATCAAAAATAAGTTTCAGGAACAACTAGAAAACCAATTAGTCAACTGTGTAAGCGATACCCATCCCAAAACAGCTTGGCATGATATCCAAAAATCTGTTGAAATAGCAGTAGTATCTACTAGTAAACTAAGCCAAAAAGTTAAGAAAACTCAGTGGGTTTCAGCTACATCTGTTGAACCGGTAGATGCAGAGCAACACATCCCGTCTGGTTTTGAACACAGTGAGGAGCGAAGGCAACTTAAACACAGACAAACAGACAGTTACAACGCAGAACTTGGTACATGCGTACGTCAGTTCAAGTTGCCATGCCTCAATTAGCAGATAGAGATTAAATTGTCCAATCAAATCCCAGAGTGGGGAAGGTAGTAACAGAGTTAGTATTCATGAAAGGGAATAGAGATCGGAGATAAGATTTAAGAAAATATGATCCAGTAAAGAGAAAATTATGATAAGTTCAGAAAATTAGAATTTGAAGGAAGACAGGGAGTGGATGCACCTTCGCCATTGCCAACGATTTCGAGCCATATCACCTAAAGTCTCTAACTATTGCTCACGATCATCACGTGGACCCCAACCAGGTAGTCTGCACCTATTAACATGGCTCAGCCCAATTGTCAATGACTTCATGGACTTGTGCCACGTTTTGGTTTGTCCACCCCTAGCTTTCTTCCAGCCTACTCCCACACCAGACAGAATTACTCATCGAGGTAGGTGGTGATCAGGCATACGTAATACATATCCTAACCACCTCAGCTGATGAAGATTTACTACTTCATCAATAGACTTACCGTGTTTACCAAGTACTCTGTTCCTAACCCACGTATTGCTTACTCGGTGGTCCCAGTGAACACGAGCAATGTTTCGAAGACATCTATGATCGAATACCAGGAGCCTACGAATATCCTCTATCCTTAATGGCCATATTCCACATACATAAAGTAAAACGGACCGAACTGCTGCGCAGCAAACACGTCCTTTGGTCAGTAGTCAGATGTCTCGCCTACGCCACAGATGACGCAAATTCCCAAAAGCTAATCGGGTCTTATGTATGCGCGCAGAGACTTCAGCAGACACCAGACCGTCAGGGCTGATGAGGCTGCCAAGATAAGTGAAGCGGTCAACACATTCAACTGCCTCACTCCCTATGTCTAACTTCGGTTTCGAATCAAGCCAATCCTGAAGTAACATTTTGCATTTGGGTGGAGAGAATCGCATCCCAAACATCCTTACATTCTTGTTTAAGGTAGTCAAGAGATTCTGCATTTTATCAGCATCTTTAGGGAACAGTTCAACTGGCCCTTGGCCTCATCCCAGTTGCCTACCATTCCCAAGCAATCTGAATGGCAAATTAATATTGGTCCCCCAAGTCTTAGTGAGGTTGAAAAGGCTATAGAGAATCTAAAGCAAGGGAGAGCAGCAGAAGCTGATGGATTAACTCCTGAGATATTTAAGGATGGTGGTCCAGTTTAAGCAGCGAGATTAAACGGAATCTTGGCCAGGATCTGGGAACGGGACGCAATCCCATCTGACTGGTCTCGAACACTAATTTTCCCGATCTATAAGAAAGGACAGAAGTCTTCCTGTGACAATTACCGAGGAATCAGCTTAACGAATATACTGTCTAAAATATTAGCTTCAATAATACTTCGACGCCTAACGAAAGCCCGTGAAGAGCAAACTCGAGAAAACCAACGTAGTTTCAGACCTGGACGTGGTTGTATAGACCAAATATTCACACTTCGGCAGGTTTGGGGACATAAACACTTTTAGATGCCCAACAATAGTTGTATTCCTTGACCTTAAGGCGGCGTCTGACTCTATTGATCGTAAGGTTACGTGGCAACGTCTGTCATTGACAGGTGTACACTAACCTTAAACAAGCACTCTACCCGAACACCACATGTCGATTTAGAACTTATGGCGGATTGTCGTCAGAACTGATTACCTCAAGTGGTGTTCGCCAAGGTTGTCCGCTTTCCCCACTTTTATTTAACTTTTAGAGTTGACATTGTCATCGTCTGACTTCTCAGGGGTTGATCCTCTTCCAGGAGAAAAACTTGCTGACTTAGAGTATGCAGATGATGTAGTTCTATTGGGTGGAGATGGTGACAGGATGCAGAATCCCTCAACTCCGGAAAGTTGTGTTATGGACACTAATCTTATTTTGTAACCACTGGATGTGCATTTGCAACTTAAGACTAGTCTCTACTCATTCTAATACAACGAGGATCGATTATCTTCATAAGTTAGTAAGTAATGTGGAATATGGCCATTAAGGATAGAGAATATTCGTAGGCTCCTAGTATTCGACTATAGACGTCTTCGAAGCATCGCTCGTGTTTGCTGGGGCCGCAGAGCAAGCAATACGTGGGTTAGGAACAGAGTACTTGGTAAACACGGTAAGTCTATTGATGAAGTAGTAAATCTTCATCAGCTGAGGTGGTTAGGATATGTATTACGTATGCCTGATCACCACCTACCTCGATGAGTAATTCTGTCTGGTGTGGGAGTAGGCTGGAAGAAAGCTAGGGGTGGACAAACCAAAACGTGGCACAAGTCCATGAAGTCATTGACAATTGGGCTGAGCCATGTTAATAGGTGCAGACTACCTGGTTGGGGTCCACGTGATGATCGTGAGCAATAGTTAGAGACTTTAGGTGATATGGCTCGAAATCGTTGGCAATGGCGAAGGTGCATCCACTCCCTGTCTTCCTTCAAATTCTAATTTTCTGAACTTATCATAATTTTCTCTTTACTGGATCATATTTTCTTAAATCTTATCTCCGATCTCTATTCCCTTTCATGAATACTAACTCTGTTACTACCTCCCCTACTCTGGGACTGGATCTGACAATTTATTCTCTATCTGCTAATTGGGGAATGGCAACTTGAACTGATGTACGCATGTACCAAGTTCTGCGTTGTAACTGACTGACTGATCCTTCAGTTTCATGCTTTCCCTCGAAATCATATTCAACATACTGTTTTTCGATTAATACTCCCTACTTTCCTTTACGTATGTTTTTAGTCTCCTCACACTATGCTATGAAGTAGTAGCTTGGGTTGATGCACCTTTAAGAAAGTTTTGGCAGACAGATTTAAGACTATTTTAGCGATGTCAAAATAATGTATTTATTCGTTTAAAACAGAGTGAAAGTTTAAACGTATAGCTTTCTTAAGGAATCACTCTAGACAATTATACAAATGAGTTTGCCGTAATGAAATATCGAAATAACAGCAACCTATTATACTACTATTTTAAAATGCTAAGGAGGTCTAGACCTCCACTTTACTGAAAATTCAAACTCAGTACATAATATTTAGCAACATACGACACAAGAAGACTACCAAAGACCAACTATGGAATAGTTTAGTACTGTAGATGCGTCTAAAGCACTCCTGGACAGATGAAAATGACAATCTGAGGGTTCTGGCAACCCAATACAGAATGTATACTATTACTAGCTGGATACCAAAAATGATTAAAGGTCGAAAAATAAAATGATTGAGACCAAGCCGACAAATACCTTTAGGCTGAAGGAAACTGGGTGTTGCGAACGAATAGCAATTTGCATTTATGCGTAGTATGCTTATTCTTCGATACATACACCGACTTCAGGATGGTCCCAAGGATGAGACTAAACTCAGCTACGACAATTTAGCATTTTCACATTAGTAAGTGCAGCTGATGCTACGTTAAAATTAATAGTTGCTCAGAAACGAGTAATGCAACCAAATTAGTCAGTATGAGGTAAAACAAGTAGTTAATTTGTTTACGAAAACAAGAATTAAGAGACAAATTTGTGAACCAGTAACACCAAACGATGTGGAACTGCACACGCATCATAAAAAGTAAAAACCTTGAAAGCTGGGTAACCCGGGTTGCTCACAATAATGTAATTAAATTTGGTGAGCCAATGGATATGATGCGACAATTTTGTTTATTTGATTTAAACGCATGTGACAACTACATTATGACAATGATACAACTTGAGGCGCCAGTAGAAACAGCCATGTTTTCGGGAATCAGGTGACAAGTTCAAGGTTAAAGGATTTGTCCGGTAGGACTACAGTGAAGCACCAGAAGATTCCAATGAGAATTACCGATAGTTTCCGGAGTGCTATACAACTGATATTTTAAGGCACTGAAGAATTATTATCACAACAAATCGGCTTCAGAAAGAAAATTATCAGTGTTTAATAAAGTTTGCCTTACAACGACAAGTATGAATGGATAATAGAGCATATTATTTTCCTTTCATATATACTTGTAAGCCTTAGTGTCTTTATATAAACACGCATATTCTTTTAGCCTGACAGTACTTAAAACGGAAGGCTGAGCAACCAAGATCTATATATTTCATCAAATAATACAGATCTACCTTGGTTTACAGCTGTAACAAACTCAATACAAACCCGCGCTTCAAAGTGATGCCATGATTAATTATATTCAATATGCAATATCTTCACAACTAGATACTTTAAGTCACTCAGCTTCTTCACATTAGTGTTTTGATGCTACTCTTCTGTTCGCGATGTTAAGTAGTATTTTTTAAAGTTATCCGGCTAAATAGTTGTAACAGTTCCAGTGTAGCCGCAAGATAAAAAGTTTAATTTTTTCTTTATTTCATTTTCGCTTGATTATCTTTAACCTCATTTTTGGTTCATTTAATCGAATTCATATGAAGTGGGCTTAAAACGTGGGATTTTGTCAGATTACAACACAGAGTGGTGAAAGCGTAGAATAATTTTATTTTGCAAAAATATATATGACCAAGTGGCATTTGTCGTATAACCAGAGCGACACACACATACGGATACGAAGTAGTGAGGATGGAGGAGTTATATTTGATCGTGATTTGATTGCTGATGGGATCGCAACGTTTAGTCTGGATAACTAGTGAATTTATTGCTTCCCATGTTGTGTCGTGATCTGGTGGTGATGCGTGACGAAGCGCCTTCAACTAGTCGTGTCCACTAAAGCAAACATGGTCAGCGTCCACGTCGAGAGCCTATACAATTATATATCTAAAGAATAATTGGCCGCTACAAGTGCGTAGGCTCCTTATATGTTATTGTATGTGTTTCCATCGTGTAGTCAGTAATTGATAATGTATAAAACACTGAAAAATAAGCTGCTAATGGGTTTTACATAGCCTAAAATTAGTTTTTTATTTGCGAATTCATGGTCAAACCTTCTGAATTAATACTAACTGTAATGAATCTTGCAGTCGTACTGATTCAGGATTTTACAACCAGTGTATTGTTTTTATGCTTTAAAATGTGTCTAGAAAGCCTGCACTCAGATAACGATTACTTTTTATTGCCTTTGGGAACTAACTGTGGTGAAAACACATCATCCAATATATCGTATAAAAGACCATCTTACACATTATAATCAACATAATATTAAATTCTGTTGGAAAGTCAACATGTTTCTATGACCTTTGTTTTAATTGATGTGGCCAGAATTATGAAGTCTACTGAAAGAAGAATTCATAAATAACGAATGAGTGAACAGCAAGGGATGTTTACCTGAGCTACAGACGGTTGAAGGTTGACGCAATCACCGTATGAAACAACCTGAGCACGCCTGGACATCCGAATAAATGCATACTGATCGCCACAAGTGTTTGCACACCCCGAAGAAGCCCACGAATTCAGTGTGGATTGTCATGAGACCTACTGTTTCAGAATCTTACGTATTCGGCTGTGCATACCTCTAGCCTCGCCCATCAATAGAGGATATGACTTTACTGTTTGACACTTTTACTCTGGCCTCATTTCCTACCCTTTGCAGGTAAGGATATTTGTGTAGAATTTACCATGTCTGAAATCTTATGGTTTCCTCCCAAAACGACGAAGCGCTATGACCCGCTTATCGAACATTTGGAGCTTTGTGGCTGGTCACAGTATGCCCGTAGCCCTACCAAATATGAAAATATTTTTGATTTACTTTTTACAAATGAACTTACCCCATCTATCGTACACACAGGGAAACAATTTTCAGGTATTGACCACAATATTCTCATGTCCAGCTTCGACGGTTACAATACCTAGCAGATCCCTTCACAAGATAGACTGGACGAGCCTTAAGACTTACTTTAAATGTCTTGACTGGAACAACTACTACACGGAAGACGATGCTGATTAGCTGACTGTTATATTCTACTCTAACACTTGTAATGCGCTTGACAAAGTTACATATTTAAGATATAATATACCCAGAATTCCGAAATGTATGCTTATCACAACTATTGTAAGAACAAGCTTTCATAGGCATGCATCTAAATTTCATAAACGTAGTGATTTTTACTCCCTTATAACTATGAAAGAAATATGTATTAAGGCCGAGGCAGAATGTATACAAATAGAAATTGTACTGGAAAAACAGGCTATTGTGCAAAATAACTCTACGAGACTTCTCAAGACCTTCCAGAACAAAATCAGTAGCTCTAAGATAAAGGGTGGAAACCTCTTTATTTGTGGCAATATAGTATATGATAACCCCTGCCGCATAGCTGATTTATTCAGTGAGCACTGTGCCACTTCACTTACTATTGAAAACCATACACATGGGGCCGAACCCACTACGCCACTATCATTCAAAATCAGGGATATAACATTCATTATAGAAAGTATTACGAAAGCCATCACCACGCCAAAACACCCATACACCCTGAGCCCTGATGGTATACCAGCTAATGTGCTTAAAACTGATGGTACTGACATCCACCTGGCCTTTGAACCCTTTCCCAATATCACTTTTTACCGCATGGTACCTCACCCCACGGAAAACTACATGTGTCATTCCTAAGTTTAAATCCGGACCTGTAGGAAATATAAAGAACCACCGCCCTATCAACATAACCTCTGCTGCATCAAGAGTAATGGAAAAGATAATCACAGAGGAACTAGTCCAATATTTCCGTAAGAAGGAATCGCTCTTCTCTTCCCAACATGGGTTCTTAAAGAATAGGTCGTGTGACACATCCTTCTTAGATTATCTAGGTGACATAACTACACAACGGGACAAGGAGCTCCTAGTTTTCAGTTTATTTCGAGACTTTAGTAAAGCTTTTGAGAAAGTCCCTCATAAGCGACAGCTCATTAAACACCCACTTCACTCATGGTTTGCATCTTTCCTGGTGGGGAGACAGCTAGCAGAAAGGTTTAGTAACGTTCTATCATCACCTAAATCAATTACCAGCGGCGTTATACAGTTAAGTGCACTGGGTTTCTTATTGTTCATTATTTACATAAATGACATGAATAACGTTATAAAACACGGCAGACAGTATTTATATGAGGACGATCTCAAGGTAATATATAGCTGTAAACCGGATGCTTTTGAAGAAAGTATGACTGCAATTCAAAAGGATCTTGATAGTCTAACTGCCTTTAGCCAAAAATGGCAACTGCCAATTAACTACAGTAAATGTGGTACCATGCACATAAACAACTCAACCCCCCAGTCCAAGTTTTATCAAATTGGACTTAATGTCCAAATACATCAAACAACAGGCGACTTGGGTATTAAATATTCTGGTAGCTTAAAGTTCACGGAACACGCCTCGTCCATAATCTTCAAATATTAGCAGGTTTCCTTCTTAAAAACTTCTATACAACGGGGACCATACTTTGTCTAAGATTTGAGTAAGACTAACACTTGAGTATTGCTCATTTATATTTTCAAGCATGAATAGCGTAGATAGAATGCGTGTAGGAAGTGTACAAAGAATTCTGGGAACTTACAGTGACATGATCTACATGGCTAGATGTTTAACACTCACTTTAGAACCCCTGTGTCATCGCCGACTACGACATACTATTCTCCTGTAAAATAATCAACGGAATATCATTCTAGGTTTTCTCTCCTCCTGTGAAACCAAACTCCTAGATACGATCTCCGGAACTACGAGGCAACATTACTTATTAATAAGTACTGAACACAATATCGCCGTAAGTTCCTTATCGTATTTTACAGCAAACTCTGAAATAAACGACCACAAAATATTCGCGCTGTTAATTCTATCCTAAGATTCAAAAGATCGATCACTTCATATCTAGAATCTAAGGGTTTGTATTAAATCATCGAAGACTTACAGATTTAACCTTGAGTCATTCAGTAATGGCTTATTAGGGTCCTAAAACTTTAAACACTACAATCATGTACGTTGCAACAGGAAAAACGGAAAAACAGAAAATTCTGGTTTTAAGCTGATTATTTTGATACCACTAATTAAATTTGTTTTTCCTTCAATTTTATATATTTTCTAAATCACCGTCTCCCTGAGTTTGTGGGCTGCTCGTAAGGAATTGGTCTCCTTTAAACAACTTACTCCTAACGTTGGTTAGCAACGTAATTAATGAGTCAATAACTCACCGCTCTAAACTAACCAACATAGATTGGTTCTCTTATTCACGTCTCAAATACTCTTAGCCTTATCCCGTATCTGGATAGTTTATATCGACCATTCTGCTAACTCACTTTCATTCAACTGTGGCTTTAAAAGCATAACCACACCTTACAAAAAGACAGTCTTCCTACCTTTTATTTCTGAGCCAAATGACTTACATTTTGCCTGCTACTATTCGTGTCCCAAAATATTCACATCCCTTTTGAGAGCGAGGGGTTTAGTAACTGTATTAATTGCAAGGTGATCCTGGATGCACTTGTTAAGTACTATCAAAAAGGATTTAACGCTTCTTGAGTGGTGTTTTGGGTTCGCCTAAATAGTTTTGGAGACGTTACATTAGAAACACTTACTGTCGATTCTAATCCAGTGTATCTACAAGTGCTTATTAAAAGCGGCGCCAAATATGACTACGTGTTTACCAATCAAACAAATTTTGAACATGGAAGTATTAAGCCTGCTACATCGTGATGACCTTGTTTTTCTGCTCCTTAAAGAATATCACAGACGTCTTTCAGAAGAACGTATTACATTGAAAGGTTGATACGAAATCAGCTAAGACAATATCAAAGCAGACTTTGAGGAAATACCCTGACTGAGTAAACACGACTCTGCTGACGTGGGATGAAAATGAAATCTACTTGAGGACACCCATATTTACCCCAACGACTAACAAACATCTCGCTAATCTTTTAATTGGCCTTGTGTCCACCTTATCTGGGGTTTACCTCCTAAAAAATCATCAGGAACAAGCACACTGTATGAAGCAAAACAGATAGCAGACAGTACAACAGGAAAGTACCACGATATAAAAAATTTTATTTAAATATTAAGACAATATTGACAATATATAATTACTTAAAATGTATTGCTGAATATCTGGCACACGAATAATGTTTATTAGTTTTTTTAGTCGGAGTTGACATTTCAAAGGAACTTGCGCAACTAAACAATTTGTATTTGGTTTCATGTAACTTGAGAAAAAGTCAAAGATTTTATAGGTTATTGTCAATGTGATCACACAACATTTACATTTTACACAACTTTGTTAATTTAATTACACAAAACGCTTTAATTTATAATGAACGAAAGGTAAATAAGAAATAATACAGTGAGTAGTTTTGACTCCTGCCGTTAACGTATTCAAGTAGAAATTTAGATCTGAGGGAACAACAAAGTAGCTAGTTAGTAATTGAATAGGTTTAGATATATTTTATTAACTTTAAAAAATGTTAACTTTAAGCTTCGCTTCCAGTATTTCATAACAAATCATAAGGAAAGAATAATTTTTTAATGCGATACATATGCTCATCTGACTAGTTATATATAAAATAACTTGTGAAGTTAATCAAGAGTCTATTGCTAACAGCACCCTAAGCAGTGAGATCAAACTAGTAATGCAAACATTAGTGTAACCTTTTCTAAGGCAATAGATAATTTTCTGACAGTGCGTATAAAAGGCCCACTCATTTTATGAAATGGATGAAAGTAGAATAATAGTGTTTCGTTCTTACAGAGTTCCGAACAATGAAAAACGTTTGTAGTTGATTGTGCAAGCTTCTACTATTTCAACTGTACAAATAATTCTGTTTTGTGTTATATTAGTAACAGGAAATTTCAATGGATGAAAAGCAACAACAACAACAACACTTTATTCCATTGATTATAACCTTAGTTTAGTTCATTCGTATAGAATGATAAGGAAGGAAACAGTAGCAACTGATCCTCATAAAGTGCTGGTCACTAAATGTTTCTTAAAAAAAACCGGCTTAAAGGAAGTAGTTTATAAATGAACGGAAATGATTATTTATTTATTGGAGCCTTAGTGTAGTTGGTTGTTTAAATGTTTCTGGTCAGTGAAGTTTATTTTAATGTTTATGCATCTTAACCAACACGAAGCTGCACTGATAATCTTACTAAAACAATTGTTTGTCTTATTTTAAAAAAATGAGCATCGCATTGAACACATGAATATTACTTTTTGTTTGAATACAATTAGCCATCAAGCTTGTGTGACAGTCAGTAGAGTTTAAGTCATTTTGCTACAGTAAAAAAAATTCATGTTAATTTAAACCTTGAATTGACTATTAGTTATTATAACTATCTGAAATACAAACGGTTTGTAGTCAGAAGGTACTCGGTAAAATTTCTAATTTAAGTATTCGAACACTTCTGATTATGGTTATCAGTTTTTCAGCTAACTCGCAAAACAGAGAAGTAAGTGAAAACTACGAACAGTAGTTCTAATAATTAGGAAGAAAATAATCCTGACCTCGCATGTCCTAATTTAGGATAGAATTAGCATAACTATACAATTTTGTGTTAATATACAGAATTGTATTGTTACTGTGGTTCCGTTTCTATTTAGGGTGTGGTTTATATTATCATCTGATTCTTTAGTTCATTTGAGCTTTATTGAATTGTAGTTTTCTTTTTGTTAAAAATAGCTACAACAAAATGAAATCTATTTTCTTAGGGTGCTGGAAATAAAGTAGTTATTTTTGCCACAGACGATTAGCAAATAGAGAGTTTCGTTGCTAGACGCACCAGATAAAAATACGCTTACCCAATTTTAAATAGGTAAGATATTAGTCAATCATTTTAGGATTAGAATCATACAATAATTTCATTTTGTTTGTTAGATGACAGAAGAGGGATTAGTTGACGTAATCATTTTAAAAACAAGTTACATCGTACTTATCAAAACAAACCATGGTTTTATTTGTTCTTTTTTAATGTTCAATTATCTTTTCTTCCCTTCGTGCAACCACTAATCTTTATTAACCTTTATTATTATGCATACTTCATATAGGTCGATCTAAATTAAACAAAATGACTGTTTAAACGATGAGAAACTTAGTAAAGAATTCTATTGAGGAAGTTTAAGATAAGAAGTTGAAAATTGTTGATTTATGTTATAGCCAAGTTAAACTGGATGGAATTTCAACACTAAATTAATTCATTGTTTGTAAATATTCTACTGTCATTTGGAAATGAATCGTTTATTAATATGCCTTAGATTCGATATTTGCAAAATACAAATTAATTACGCTATTTACCTTCTGATACTTACAGTTTTCATTTGCATAGTGCTTAATTTTAGTCCATCTCCTATGACAATATATTTTCAAGTTCGGTTGGATTATTATTAGCTTCATGAAATAAAGTCACTTTCACCTTCCGGAATTAAGAAATTCAAGTAGATATTTTAACTACTTAACTCACATAACGTCAGCTAATATGGCGAATGACCTAAGAAATAGATAATTAATGATAATTGGTGATTTTAATAAACTTCGACTATGTTTATGTTGTGTTAAATATTTGTCTTTAAGTGTATTATTATGTTATGAAAAATGACCGTATATGTGCTAGCCTGTTATTCTGACTTCCGATGTCCTTTTATTAGGGGTGGGGGGGATGGGTATTTGTTCCAGTCAGTGTAATTCACTTGGCCACAAGTAAGACAAACGATCGACTACCTATGTTAATGTAGGTAAATTAATACAATCTTTCTGTCCATTATAGTAAAACCATTTTTGACGCAGCACTCGAAGCCCCTATAACTTGTGCTACTCAAGTTACTGTTGAAGCACTTGATAAACAAACGATGGGTAAAACGACTAAAATGGATAAAATTTAGAGTGATACAATAATGGATTGAGGCAGCGTATTTTCGGACAGAGCATCAACAAAGAATTGTGCAGAACAAACGGATTCCTTTTATTTCGTCTGTTTCTCGTCAGATACAATCTACAATATTTTGTAATCAGAAATCGGTATACTTTATAGGTAAAACTCGTTATAGATCAGTAGGCATAATTACGGTGGAACAAAGATTCAAGTGGAGTTAATATGATTGGCAATGTAATCCAAATAAATATAACGGGTAAGTGAAGATTCTAAAACAGTAGATTAGTTGCAAAGTCATACAACTAAAATATTACTTCTTTTTGAATCCATCAGTTCAGCTACTCCTGTGGAGCAGAATACATTAGCAGATGCCACAAAATGTTTCATCTTCATGCTCACAAGCACTTTCCGGCATGATAAAACAGGAGCGTTGTCAAAAGAATCAACAGTTTTATCCTACACGTTTGGCTAAAACAGTTCATAAAGGTAACTTGAACTAATTATCTACACTAATCTGTTGTGTGAGCAGTTATCAACCTGGAGCAGTTAATCTCAAGGTCTTTTGAACAGTAAAATCTAAAGTTATTATGGTTAAAAAGCAGAACTTTGCCTATTGATAAATACGTTCAACCTCTTCTTTTACTGTGGACACCTCAAGATCAAAGTTGCCAATATATTTACTTTAATTTTACGAAAACTTCATTGGACTAATGCCCACATAGACTTCTCTCTTTGTATTTTCCTAACTTAGGTTCATCATATCCTAACCTTATTTTCCTTGCTCTAATCATCCATAAATCTCCATATTATTATTATTATTATTATTATTATTATTATTATTATTATTATTATCAGGCAAACACAGTGAATTTGAATATAACACACACCGGTTTTTACCTAATTCGTGTCATTCTATGTACGACGTAATTTCTGAACCAGACATTTGATCTGATAAATGTTATTATTAGACTCGCACAAATGTGACGGATTTTAATTATCACTCTCTTTGTTTTACAAATTTCTACATAAATAATATCTTTTGATCAAATATTTGATCTACTTGTAATCCATGTCACCTATCACCTATACATATTCTGGTTAATGATCTTATATTTTCAATTGTCGCGTAAAGTGATACAAGGTAAACACTAAATGATTATCATTAACTGAACATTAACAAAAGTTTAGTCGATTGATGATGGTAGAGCACCATCAGAAACTAGAGAGTACTGAACAACTATCTTGTTTAGTATGGGACCCTTTGGTAGTGGGTACTCTCGATTCTATCAGGGGCATCAGACCCAGGGCCTTCAAGTTGGCCAACACCTAACCCTGGGTTCACTTCCACTGAGGGAATCGAGGGTACTCACCTCTGAAGAGTCTCATACCAGGACAAAATGACTCTCCAGTGCTTCCTGGCTTCTGATGGTACTGTGACGGTAAATAATTTCTCAAATAAATAGTTGCATAGACTCTCAACATTGATGCTGACCATGTTCGCTTTAGCGGACACGACTAGTTGGAGGCACTCGGCTACGTATCACCACCAGATCACGACGCGATACGATGTGGGAAGAAAATCTCACTCTAGTTAGCCAGCCTAGACGCTGTTATCCCATTGACGCTCTACTGACGATTAAATGCAACTCATCCTCCATCCTTCGTTGCCTTCTGATAATTCTTATTTGTACATGTAGGTTTAATCATTAGAAGTTGCTCTTGTTATATGACAAACGTAATTTGCTCATATACCAGGTGCACTTCAGTACTCTACCAACAACAATTGGTGAAGAATTTAATCAACTAAGCCATGTAGCAATCTCCACAAAACACCTCAATTCAACTAATAATCGTATTTTACAAACATTCTCAAATTCGTATGCATTAGTCTATTATCCAAATGGGGTATTTCCTAGAATATGGCTATTTATGTTACGACCATTATTTCTAGATCAATGATTGTAGAACTTTAAAGAAAAGCATTTAAAAGAACATTCTTCACCCAGATATCTTTTATCCGATTAACGTGATAATTTCAGAAAAAATTAATTAGTAAATGAACAAAATAAACTACGGTCAGTTAAGAATAACTTCAATTGATATCAGTGAATGAAAAGAACATCACTATTAATCTGCAATATGTAAAATGATACAATCCAAAAACATGAGAGATGGAAAAATGATGCAATAAGACAAACGAGATGTTACCACGGTAGGGTGAAACTTACCACAGAATCTTACTGAGCGCACAAAACTGGTTTGAAAGGTTTGATTGCGACTGCGTAATAAACAGTGTCTTTTGCTATAAGCCTATATATATATATATATATATATATATATATATATATATATATTCCTATGAAAAATACCTCCACCTTTAAAACACAACGGGTTTGACGGTGTTGATTGGATTCATCACCGATTGATGTTGGGAGGGTGTTAGTAAAAGCCAGGGACACTGGATGGCTGTTCCGTCCTGGTATAGGACTCCCCAGCAGCGCGTACGCTAAATTTAATAACAGGGTCTTTAAGTTGATAAACGCCTAACCGTTCGCACCACTGGACCTGCATCCAATGGCAGGATTCTGTTATGATGCAAATAAAATTGGTCGGTTTATCAAACGCCAATGTGGTGTGCCTAGTCGATAAATGCGCGTCTACCCTGTGCCCAGTCTGTCCCAATCCAGAGATAGAAGAACAAAACTGCAGACCAACCAAACAGAATCAGAATCGGAATCGTATTATATTTCCAAACATTCCTTTATACATATATATACAAAACCAGATCACACAGCAAACCAATCAGGAATCTAACATTAATACAGAACAAAGGAGATAGTGGTATTCAATAGGGACAACTTGTACACAATCAATTAACTGTAGTTCACAGTAAGAAACAATATGCTATGAGTAAATATACTAAACGGGAGGATCGAGTAAAAGGGACGTAACAATGGTAGAAATGATTTGTTTACATTGCCCACAACTAAAATAATTTAGATAGTATTCTAAAATCTAGTTCTGAAATTTCGTTATTCTTCTTTGATCGGCCAACATAACAGATTTCCACTTCCATTTATTTGTGATATAG
Source organism: Schistosoma mekongi (assembly GCA_034768735.1). Lineage (NCBI taxonomy): Eukaryota > Metazoa > Platyhelminthes > Trematoda > Strigeidida > Schistosomatidae > Schistosoma > Schistosoma mekongi. The sequence continues at coordinate 40,529,470 of CM068305.1, read as the reverse complement.
TGCAACGATTTTACTGAATTTAAATAGCCTTATTGGAAATCATTATTGTGTTCATATAATGTGATCAATGCACCTTTTTCATATTTCGTTGAATTGATTTACGTTTGTACACAGAATTCTTCTGTCGTCATGTTATAAGGTACAATTTTACAGAGCTGGAAGCATTTTATTTCATTAGTGTAACACAATACAGTCAGTTATTTGGATTAAGAAGTTCTTTCAAGAAATCAATTGAATAATCTCAACTGTTTTGAATAAATGTTCATTGTATGAAGTGTTGAGACAAAGTTGTTATTCATAAGGGTTTCGGAAAGTTGTCACAACAACTGTTACTGGTTTCAATAAGAACCAACAGCTAATTTTAACATCCTCCTAAGTGATTTCAAAATTAGTGCCTATTCTTGATCTAAGGGTAATTCAGTAACAGCTTCATAAGTTTTCTAGGTGATATTTATCTTTGATATTACATCCTATGATGAAATTTAGTTAATATTTAATAGTGAAAGATGGCATATAAACCAACTTATATCATCAGTAAAATGTCTCGGAAAAACTATAATGTGAATCTTTATAAGCCCTTTTGTTTGAACTTATCTATTTGTTTTATACGCAGTGTCTGCATAATAATATGATTGAAGGTAGTGAATAAGGCAAGGTATTGTATCGTTGGTGACATGTCAGTTGCTACTTTGATTTTGAAGTAATAATACTGTAACAAACTATGCTGACAAATAAGTATTCATTCAATTTAAAATAAAGGATACTAGTTGTATCACGTGTTAAAGTTTCAAATGTGGTAAGATTGTTCGAATAGGGACATTAAAAACCAAACGTTTCCGAATAGCGGGGTGACTCATTCTACTTCTTAATGTAGAAATAAGCTTCAGGTGCAATCATCGAATAGGTCAACTAAAGTACACTTTTTCGTATCTATTAGTTATGTAACATCTATGAAGTGTCATAAGAATTATGAATACTTGTGTGTTGACTAAAAAACCAAGTATCTGAATAATTGTTAATTATTAATTAAATAAAAACATGAATAATGTCGTAAATCAGTCGTTAATAATGCATATTCTAAAAACTTCAGGTATTCATAGTCACCGCCCCTTATAACAAGCATAATTTACACTTACCAAAGACTAGTTTGAATGAGTTAACTAAGATTATAATTAGCTACTACACTAATCACTTTTCACTGGTTACCGTAAAAGTGGATGATGCTTCAAGTGAACATTAATTTGCAATATCGAAATGTTATGCTATTCAACTAAGATTCGATTTGAGCATATTTGATACTTACTTTAAATTCAGTTAGCGTAGATTGATGGATAATCCCCTGAGAAAGGTTACAAACAAAACACATAGAAATGATCATGACATATAATACAAATATTTATTGTTAATCAAGTACAAAATGATAATAAAAGAACGATATTATGCTCCAGTAAAATCTGTAATACAGAAGCAGCGGTCGATATAACAGACATTTTATAGGAATAGGAATTTATCATTTAGTTATTAGACTATAGAAAAGCTACTTCATCCAAGTTTTCATCAATGCTTCCAAATGTTTGAGTAAGTTATTCTGCTTTTGAAGGCTTACATTTGTCTAATCTTTTGTAATGATAGTAGATCTTGTCATTATATTTGGTTTTCATCCAAGAACTAACACATCGACAGTATTTGGTTATTTCACTTAGTTTCGAAGCAAATTAGCAATTTGTTGGACAACATTTCCAGTGTGTCGATCAAATTTAGGCTTACGTAATAAGTAAAATAATGTGTAAGTGAACTAGTAAGTAGCGTACAAAACGAAACATTTTCTCTGTACATTAGCAATGATAAACGTTATAAACGGTTAATATGAAATTATTAATCAGCGTTACTAGTTGCGAATGGTGAGTTTTCATAACAGAAATTCTGCGCCGATCCTATAATCAGTAATACAATGTGATGCCTTTCAATGTTTGCAGTGTGCGGAAAAGGGGTGTTGTGAAATGATTCTACAAATTTAAAAATACGTAGTAAGTACGATATATAAGGATTCTTATGATATGACGAATTTAAATATTGCTGTAAATAAACTGATATGGCCAGGATGACTATTATTGGTTAGAAAATATGTGTTAAATTTATTTATCTCTATATTCGAATCCAGTGTAATGTATAACTATTTGATTTTGACGGCTAACAGGTCGTAAAATCACCTTGTTGTGGCTCTGATTACCTCTTGAACACAATAACTACTAATTATTGAACTTTTCTCGGTGGTTCGCATGTTTAAGATATGTCTGAACCACTTTCCTTGAAATACCCTTCCTGTCTCTCGAGTTGCTTGAATTTAGATTGCTTATTGGATATAATTTGCTCCAAATATTGCTTTACATAATTTGGCGTAATGGATTATAAAGTTGCATGCATTTGTTCATTAGTATACATTCATAAAGTTAAAGAAATATACACGAAATTACACGGACTAAGGATATTTAAATATAAGATCTTAACTAAACTACAATTTATCATCTCCAGTCCTCGTAACGAAGCGTTACACATGGGTTTAGTTAATGCACACACTCATTCTAACATTCACACTCACTTTTCTATATCCTAAATAATGTGACGTTAAAACTTATTAAGAACTACGTTAATATAGTAAATCTATGTCTAACAAATTAATTTTCTTAGATAACGTTATTAATTGGAGCATTCTATTTACGCCTAATCTTGATGGAAAAGAGGTTTAAACAGTTCATTTACCTGGTTTTCTGTAGTCTTAACAAAGGCTGACAATGGGTTGTTTGGGATTTTTTTTATCTTTATTTACCCACAATAACAATAAAACCTGTTACATTAGGAAAATTTTTATTTGTCGTCAAGGTAAAATGCACTGTCCTTCTGCTCACATTTGACCATCTTTTATAGGCATATTTTATTGTTCGTTTGATTTGTAAAATGTACAGAATTAACCATAATGGATAACTGTACATATCGGTTTGTGAGGTATTTATTACAATTGTATTGGTTGCTTTTCAGAATTGTATTTAGTTTTGATTACTTCAGTCAAGTTGATCCAAAGTAGTACATGTAAATATGTCACGGTAATGTTTTACCCATGCTCATAGTGTTGACAAGAAGTTAATACAGAAAATTATATGTGTTGTTTTGGAGGCCTCCATCAAATGTAGAGATTGTAGTAGTGAGGTACAAGACGTATAAGAGTTACAACATAAGTTTTTTTATTGCATTATTATTCATAATACTTAGTAATACAACAACTTACTAAACACAACAACTAAACTGAAAGTGAATTGGTATTAATAAACAAACAGTATTCCTCAACAATTTCGAACAAGCAATGCTATTCACATGTGGTTTTATATACAACTAACGAATACAAATTAGGTGTACCATTGGATATTGAGATCTTCTTAACCAATAAATTCATTCTTGCCATAACGATCATTACGACTATTTTGTTCAAGTGTTTTTAAAACCTCTTCAAATGTATTACTGCATGGAGCAGCTAAATCACATGCCCTCAGAGGAGATAAGCATCTTTCAAATTCAACTGGCTCAATTATGACATCATCCAATAAAGATGAAGTCGAACGTTGATTATATGATGTTGGAATTTGTGTATTATTGTCAACTTGAATAAACGATATGGAATGGCGACGTGGTGAGACCGGAACTTCTGGTATGGATTCGGGTATATTCAGAGTATAAGGCAATGATCCTCTGGAACCTTTTGACAAATATGGTCTTAGATAATTATACTTGTTATTGAGTGAATTAATCTTTTGATCGATGTACACGTGAGATAAAAATGGCGGTGTATTCTGTGAAGTCTGCGAATCTTCTGACGATATTTTATTATTGTTTATATTTATGTGTGAGGAAACTAATATCAGGGGCTTTCTATTTGAACTTTGCCTTAGCTGTTCATTGTTTCGGTTCATTATGTGATAAAGTTTATCATTTAATAGATTTATAATTGAAAATAACAGTGTTAATGTAATATATTTTTTTTCTTAATATTCCAATTTCAGTGCATATTCTTCTTCATATTCAAACAGTTACACTATGTAAGTTATGTTAGCTTAAATTAACCTCCCATATGAAATTCACATTAAATGAATACGACGATTGGTAGAATCTTTTGTAACATATAGTTGATATGTCTTCAGTGAAGCATACACATACAAATATACAAACAGTATAAACTTTTTATTGTTTTAACCAGTTAACAACATCCAAGGTCACACTAGTTTGTTATTCTTTTACTCAACATTATAATGATTGGTTAATATACAGTTTTAGCTGTGCACTGATACCTGATAATAAAAGGCCGTTAACTTAAATATGAGTGTACTCTAATTTCTTCTTAAGACCATATCGAAATACTTACAGCTTCAATAACTCTACAGTATCTATATCATACACAGGCTGCAAACACAACTGTGCAATCTATGTGGTTGCTAAGATGCAACATTGTATCATAACGAAAACTAAAGATTTATATTTGTTATATTATATTCACTAGTAACAAACTGCTCAATCATTTACGTAAATTTTGTACTAGTATTTGAAGCTATATAAATAATGTGAAGATATGAAGTAGTAACTCCAACAAATATTCAATAACTAAACTGAGGTAGTTTTTTGGAGAGTGGCATTAAGTTTAGTTGTTTGTAATTGTCGAAGGTTGATTTCAGTTTGGTACTAGTGAAAACTACACAAGCCCATTATCAGTAGACAGCTGTTTTATTCTAGTATGATACTACTCTGTAGCGAGTACCCTTGATTCCTATAGAAGATCAAAGTTAGCGCCTTCAGGTTTCAGATTTCACTGTGAAAAACACAAACAACTAAACTGAGTACCTACCATGACGAAACGACGCCAATTCAACTGCAATTATCAAAACACTAATGATTAACTTCAAAATGTTTCTGGAGTTCTAGTAAAAGTCGTGTTAGGTGAAGCTCGGACTGACGGAAGTGAGGCATCCATCAATAATGACAAGTAGATGGACATTCTGCTATATCACAAACTAATGAAAATATGAATTCTACGATTGGTCGCCGGCATAGTGATGCAGATGCTTATGAGCTAGTCAACCTAAAGGTTCGACTACCTGGCGGAATCAAGAGTACGCGCTGTTGAGGAGTCATATACTGAGACCAAACAGTTGTTCACTGCTCTCTGGTTTTCAGTGGTACTCAATTAACATCAATGTGCGACGAACACAAGCAACTACGTATTTAATAACACAATTTTAAAAAAGAACGTTAGGAACCTTCATACTATCTAACTAAGACTAAAAAGAAGTTCGATGCAATGCACACTGCAAACACCTATCACCTACTATTATTTTAAAAACAAGTTGACGGGACAGTCGAATAAAGAAACCATTTAATTGATCTATTCTCCTCATTTGTAAACTAATATATTCATATAATTCATATGATTATTCACAAGGGTACACTTACACTTCTGTTAACAAATAATTATAAGCCACCCTGTCAAATTAACAGCTTGTTTAAAATTTTAAGTTAGCTGGTTTACGACCGTAAAAATTACAATTACTCAGTCTATTTTAGATTGTTTGAACTAGATAATTACAAATAACTATACCAACCGTATGTACTTATGGGCTATTATAAATGGCTTTAAATTAGTTGTAGTGCTAACCACTGAAACACTTTTTTCTTTTTTATCTATCGTTTAAATAGAAAGAGAAATGCATGTATTTTAATTCATGAACTTTGTATCTGATGGAACAGTGACATAATTTAGCAGGTAAATTGTTGGCAAAATTGTAGCAGTTGGTGATAGCCTCGGATATAGTATCATATATATTGTACTTTTCTTTGTTGTATAGATGATCAACGAGTGTCTGAGATCAACTTAAAGGTTGATAACTTCCTGCGCTTGTCGTGATCCTTTGTTTGCTAGGTTTACATTCCACCCAAATACAATTCTAATAAATTTATCATTACTGACTTATATATACTTATTCTGTTGTTTGATTATGTATAGTAGTTAATGTAATATACAGTAATTTACAGACAATTCGGGATTGTCTTATTACTGTACTGTCTGTGATCATATCAAGTACCAACAACAAATACGGATTTATATTTTAAGCTTATGATTAAACACGTAGCCTACATAAGACAAATATAACTTTTCTATAATCATAACAAGAACTGCTGTAGGCTATTCTAAAGATGTTCTGGACTGAAGATGAATTGTATAATAGAAACATTTATGAAGTATGCTTTTACTTAAATACAGTTTGAATGCTTGTTAAACTCATTTGTTCTAATGTTGTATAAGTGGTGTTGTAAATTTCTTCTTTCTTTCTTATTCTTCTCATTCAACAGAACAACGTCGAGAAGTACTTTTCACAATAGCTTGTGAAGCATATAGCCACCGGTTGTAGTCACAAATTTAATAATGCAAGTAATTTTAAAAGCAAGTTAGACACTGAAACTAAAAGCTCATTTTAATAAGTGTGTAATACAATAAGTGAGTGAAAGTCGTAAATGATTCTAACTATTAAATTTAGAACGACAGTCTACAAATCAAAGATTATTGGAAATGAAAGTAGTAAACTTATAAATCTTAGTCTAAAATCATTGTTCGATTACAACCGATCAATCGTTGATCTGTCGCTGATTTTACGTTTGTTTAATCCTTTAGTACTTGTCGAATTCAACCGATCAAATTACAGTGCGACGACCAGGCTGACTCGACAACTCTTGCTTCATGCGACATCGGTTAATACTCACCAATAAGTCAAATAAAAATGACTCAATCTTACAGGAGACCAGTCACTAACCAAGTAGCTCAATAACAATTTCTTAAATTTTATATCTATATTTCAAAAAACCCGAATCCCACAGCAACAATCACTCCCCTCAATAATGCAGGCAAGTTTTGGGGACAAGTACCAGAAATCATAAAATTTAAGTCCGTGTTTTCCTGACGATTGTTTCTAAACACTTGCTGTCATTGTTAGGTTACATGTAAGCCAGTTAACAGATCCAGAGCTTTTATTAACAATGTATGTTTGCTAGTGGTTTTATAAATAAAATACTCATATTTTTCAAATTGAGAATTTTTAGTTCTGTTATCGTTTTCCGTGTGACATTTGTTGTAAAGTTTCTATTTATTATTAAAAACAAACTGCTTCGTTGTCGTTTTTATGATTATATAGTCATAATTTTGGATATCTACCTATCACTGCCTCATCCAGGGAACTTGTCTGCTTATAAGGGTATGCACCATATAATATGGTATCGTATTACTGGCTTTGAATTCTTCCGTCATTTATGGTTTGGTTTACGTTGTATCATTGCTATTTCTGATTATAATGAAGTTACTTCATTCCATTCATTTACTATTGATACCGGTTATTTAGTGGGGAGCGTGGATCGGTTATGAGCTTAGAGTAAATGTCTAGACTGAATTATCTGAACACCATTCGTTTCATTGTCCGGTTGACCAATACTGTCAGAATACAGTTAGCAGTCAGAGTATATAGGTAGTCAGAATGAAGAACGAATGAAAAGTGTATTAATTTACCAATTAACAAGCGCGTATTTGAAAGTCGGAAGGTCATGAGTACAAGAAAGGTGTTCAGTGTATAGATATATATTATAACAGCTAAACAATATCTAATATTTCAAAAATAATTAAACGCTTTTTCTTAGAAAGTAGTTAATTTGATATTTGTTATTGTTGCATAGAAATAAAATATACAAAAAAAACTGGTGCTATAGTAGCCCCAACTTCTTGAATACATATATATATATATATATAACATTCATATTCGTAATGTGAAAAAAAGAATAATGAATTCTTGCTTGCTTGACAAAACATGTATCCGTATTAAGAAAAAAGGAATAAATTAAATCATAGTCATAGAAAAGAAAAATATCAGTGGATGCTAAGGCTATGTCCGTTTATATTCATATATGTATATAAGTGTGTAGGTCACATGATTGTAAAACCTCGACATGGCTTAAGGTAAGCCATGAAATGATATATATATATATACATATATATATATATATAGAGAGAGAGAGAGGTAGTAACCTCAGATGCCTTAGCAGAATGTGATTGCTGCATTACGTCTTGTTACGATGCTATCATTGTCAATAAATGCCGGTTATACTCGGTGGATGCTAGTGGTGTCTGCTTTTCCAAACTTGTCAACCATAAAACCTTTGTCATTTCTCCTTGCAACCCATACAGGCCTTCATAAATTAGTAGCAGATGTTGTAGTGCCCCTTCCGTTTTGATAAATGCATGTGTAGTTCCACGCAGGTGCCCGTAGTGTTTCCTGGGTAACGATACCTTTAAATCTCTCATGTGTTGACTGAAGCATCTCACACCATTGGATTGTTCACGTGAAGCTGTATTATCCGCAATAAGGAAATCTCCCAACAATCGTAATTCGCTCCCAATAACCTCACATGATGCTCAACATACAATGCCCCGCTTTACTGTGGATTATATTCCCAGAATAACCTTAGGAAGCTTCGCGGTCTAGTCGCTGTTGTCAGTCGCAACTCTGACACAACTCTATAGCTTGCGGAGTAAGTGTTCTCTCTTTCCGCTAGAAATAGAGTGACAAGTGGGCGTATGTATTCTCTTTACATTGAAAACCTTCGTCCGCTACTGAAAACGTAAACTTTCGAAATGGGCTCACCGACGAGTGCTGACGACCGCTAGTATGCCAAAATCGAACATCCAATTTCGAAAAATTGTCTCGGTCATTATCTCAGCAGAATATCTTTCAACGGTACTGTCACTGGCAACGGGTGAGTCTGTTGGTGCATGTGAAAATATAGCTGTACCTCTAGAAGGGGGGTAATTAGCCAACTACGTCAACTTGTACGCACTCGTTTTGGTAGTTGGGGGTGATGAAAAGGACTTGGCTCTGAGGTGGAGTGACATTTAATTTTATCTGTTTGGCAAGTATTGCATAATTGTGTCCACTGATACACATCAAGATGATGAAGTCAGGTAAAACGTCCTTTGACTAACTTTGTCATAGTTTTGGTTTGAGATGCGGCACGCTGCACGTGTTACTAGAAATATTATGTCTCGTGAGTTAAGGTCTGCATCTGCCAGTTGAAATGCTACAGGTTGCTTTCGTACAGCCGATTTTAATTTCTTCAAATACTACGGGGGTTGTATCGGATGACACTGTTGTAAATGAGATGATCTTATGTGATCAATACTTGCAGGCGTGAAAGCGATTGTAGAAATCTTGAAAGAGCTTTATAAGCCTCATCCTTATTTTCTTTTATATACTGTTTGATGTGAACTGTGGGATGAATTTGAGGTGTCTAAAGTAAGCGTACTCATCAGTAACTTGTGATTAGTAGAGAAAGAAAATACCGGGATTTCTAACATATACCTGAAGTATGTAGTAGAAAGATATACAGTTAGCATCTAGTGACTGCATGTGCTACAAGTGTTTGTGTATCATCCAGTCTTTTAGAGAAAAACGACAGAAGTTCTAACTGACCGTTAATGTATTGATGGAGTACTGCTTCAGCTGTTACCGTCTTACAAAAAAATAAGACACGCAAAAACACTGATGGTACGGATATACCAAGTCTCTAATTCATAAGAAAGGCTTATTAGTCTATTGTGACGATATTCGTTTAAGGTCGACAACCTGTTTTATTGCTTGTATTATGAACTTAAGTTCGATTATCGGAACTATTTAAATCCCTCGGAATAAAGGTAAGAAATTTTACTAACATTCCGTTTCATGTTAATAAACTAGGAAGTCTGTTTTCAAATTGAAGACCTTTAGACTTTTAGATATTACGATTCTTTATGTACTATTTTTCAATAGCTATTTGCTCAGAGACTTATTATTGTTATACTTGAAGGCAGTGGGTAGCATGAAAATTCAACCAGTGAATCTAGATATAAAGAGTGACCCTGTTTGACGGAACACAGAATTATTTCTAATGTCTTGAGGGGAAAAGTAAGGGAAGAGTGAGTTAGACAGGTTTAGAAGAAAGTAATCACCCATGTTGAGTCATCTAGTCAGGCAACTTCTTTCACCAACATATAGAAGTAAAGACAAGCGCCTAAAATTCGTGATGCGAATCACGCATCACTGAGACTTAGCGTGCTATGACAAATTAATACACCATATACAAACTACATTGATCAGAATGTTTTAATAAAATTTATCATGTAACATAGACTTCACTAGAAGAGGTCTTACCACTACTAATACAATGTTTGCAATGTTTAAATATAAATTTCTCATATCCGGGTAGATAGTTTCGTCTTTCATATTCGATACATATATATTTAAGATTATCGGAGGTGTTGAACCATATCAAGGTTACTGTCAAAATAGCCAAGTCAATTTGTTATGACTGAGCCGATAGTTTAGCTTCTGAACCCTACACGAGTCCTGCTCTCGACCAAGAGTTAGTCACGAATCACGATTGACCATAACCGTATTATTCCCAATCAGCTATCTGGAGTAAGAGACACGCCGTTACGATACAATTTATAATTTCACCACTCATAACAGGTTCATACAAAGTCTAATACAGCACAGTAAATTAAATATACAATAAAAAATTACACTTCCAGATGATACTGACTCTCAGCAGCTACACAAATGCTCCATTAAGTCAAATGTAGAACCAGTGCCAGCCAATAATTAAACTCACTTTGACTAAACAACTCTCAGTAGTGCAACACATCCCATCTTCCTTGACAGTGACAAATTAGCACATGAAGTAAGCAAAGAATTAGACCATGAACGTCTTTTATATTTGATTGGAGACTTCTGTGACATCAAGGTTGATGTCAGTCCACCTGAATTTCAGACTCGACTTACTTCTGTTAACATCAGTAAACACAATCTGATACCGTACGTTATAAATGAGAGCAAAGGCCGATAAACAGAATGATCAGTGTAAATAAGTGTCAGTAGAGTTCAAAGGTAGATAAATTCAATAGAACATACTGACCCAAAATTAGATTAAATTCCATGTAAAAGTGATAAGCCTGGCGATTCTGAAGGAATTATCAACTTTCAGAAAAGCTTTTCGGGAGATTGTTTTGTTTTTTTGGTGGAAGTTTACACAGGGGAGAACTAGTAATTGATCAAAAGTCACGATAACAGAAAACAAAGATACTAGTAGTGTCACTTGGTTCATAATAGTGGCTCAATAAATTCACCTGTAACAAAGGGTTAGGTCTCGGTTTACCAATACTTGGCAAATCAAATTAAAGTCTTACTGGTAATCCATGGTATCCAACATCCCCGTAACTAGATGAATTAAATCATTTGGGTTGACTGACTTTACGTCATAATTAAAACATATGTGAAGCGATTTGGTCTGTTCTACATCAACAATTCTTTTGACTTTAAATGATCAGTTTACTGCAAACAAAAGTCTGTGACATTGTTTTGGAGCAATATGGAAGGCGTGTGCGAGATTAATATCGTTTTTGTTACTTAACACTGAAAATTTGCCATTAAAGAGCTGCTTTAACTTTATCCAAGGTTCTGTTCTAACATCTTCTTAAATATGCTTTTGTTCAGAAATATAATATCGTTATTGAAACCTAGAACAAACAGTCAAGTTGAAATTTTGTAGAAAACCATAACATAGTCCATTCTTAACACAAATTAAAAGTGAATTTTGACCATTAGTTCAATATTTAGACAACTAAACTAAAATATAGTAGAAAGTATAAATAGAATGAAAATAGCGATTTAACTGATGCACAAAAACAAAGTCAAGGGAATAAGTTAAATTTAGATGGATCTTAAAGCGAAAAACGTGAACGAGTTTGATTAATTTATTCCTTGTAGCACATACACTCAGTGATGCCTCGTCTCAACTGTTTACTTATATTTTCAAGGTTATGTTAGGTAGAGCTTCTACTGGTGTACTTGTAGGCTACTGTAAATGACCTTAAGCGTGCCTTAAATGTAATCAAGCTTTTATGCACTCATTTTTATGCCATCAGCGTACAATGGTTGAATTAATGAATGATGTAGCAGAGACCACGGACCAATCAGAAGATATATCACGAGGAACTTTCTGCAATACGATTAGTTAAAAGGATAGTCTTTGTTCTCAGAGTTATGCTTCTTGCTAGTAAGACTCACTTCGCGAGTTGTCTTGCTAAATTGGAGTTCGCCCTTTCATTTCAACCTCAGTTATTGCTAAAAACAACTTACATACTTATAGACTATTCTTGTACGTTGAACACTTATGTGTTACTGATTTATTTGACTGATTGTAGACAAGCGATATTTATATCTATTAGAAATATCTATTTTCTGGGTTATAAATTCAATTGTACAGATTATTTGGAACATCTTGTAAAGTATATTTATAAGTCAGATATTTCTAAGACACTGTGCATTTTTAATATCTGTATCTGCGTGTAAAGTAGGTGCAAATCAATTGTGTTTTACTATCCACTATTATCATTACATTTAAATAACACAACACGCTCATATGCTTACGATCAGGTGAACGTAAAATACGAAGTTGTTGGGCCATATGTATGATTTTGTATTCGAAACGAAATAAATTCAAAAAAATCCGGAGAGAGCACAGCATTTTAACTATTCACGTAACATGCATACACGAGGAAACATACAACGCAAAGTTCACCGTGTCTAAGGGATAATCTGGGCCCCTACACAAGAACTAAACCCACGTGTATAAAGATGCATCTGAACAAGAACTTTATCGTTGTAGGTTGCCTATTGGTACCGTTGATCATTTGTACTGTTTGACCCGGTTTATTTCTCCTCGTGACAACAACCATATTGAGTGTTATAGGCCATTCCGTATGATAGATCCGGGAGAAAGACCACTAGGAGTACTGTGTAATTTACTGATAATTCTATTTTATTAGGCTTTGTAATTATTGTACAGATACACGTATGTTACGATGACTGAGTTATTTCCACTAGCAAAAAGGTTGCATGAAGAATATAGCTGTAACGGTTCTGGATATATAGATTGTGCTAGGGTTTCACGAATTAAATAAAACACCTCGATACCTGCTAGCGAACGTATGACCAGTGACACAACAACAAGTAAGCTAAGCTACGCACAGAGTCCCAGCCCCGCTAAATGGAGGGGATGTCCAAAGTCAGCAGAAGCGTTTAATTCCATAGGCAGCCTGGCAAACGGAACGACAACCACACATCTCATGCGCATATATACAAAAAGGAGAGCGTCCTTGGAATGCTACAAATAGCGTACTAAAATAAACAACGAACCAATAAGATTTAGCGCGGGAGATTTTGGTTTGAAGTGGGTCGATCTGCGGCTACTCGCATACGCAGCTAATTCCAGTGTCGAGTTCATCTCTCCCCCTTCACCTTTACTTCGCACATAACATGGCCATGTCTATCTACCACCCAGGCCTCCGTTGAGGGACTGTGGTCAGGTCTATAGTCACGAGCATACACCGGACACCCAACCTCATACATCGGCAACTTCTTTGTTACTGCGCATGTGGTCCTGCTTGGTAGCATCAGATTGTGGATTGTCTTAAGTTTCCTACTCATAAGGACCTTTGCTGGCGACTTCTTATCTAGTAAGGCATCATTTGTAGTCATTCGATAGACGAATAAGGAGTTTTGTAATGACTCGATGGGAGTCTTCTCCCCCTTTGACTTAATTAGTGCCCTCTTGAAGGTATCCACAAATCTCTCCGCCTGGCCATTGAACTGCGGGTGATAAGATGGTGAATGGTAGTATGCGATTGATAGCCATCGGCAGAAATCTTGAAATTGACTTGAGACAAACTGAGACCCGTTGTCTGAAACAATCACATGCGGCAGGCCGTTTCTGGAGAAAATCTCGGTGAGGATCTGTAGCGTCTTCGTGGTAGTCGGTGGCACTACGGGGAAAACCTCCAGCCATTTTGAGAAAGCATTCACCGCAACAAAGTAGGTAACTCCGCTGACTGGGCCGGCAAAGTCGATATGTATTCGTGACCAGGGGTACTCAGGCTGTGGCCAGGCTATAGGTGATGCTCCAGCGTTGAACTTCGCTGCCTGCTGACACTGTGTGCACCTGCCTACCAAGTCGACGACGTGTTGGTCCATCAGCGGCCAGTATGCAGAACTGCGGGCTATAGACTTCATTCATCTTGTTTCAGGATGACCAGCATGAAACTGTTGTAGGACTTTTGATCATAGTGACTTCGGCACGACTAGTCTCACTCCAAACATTAGACAATCATCTACGATGCATAATGAATCTCGACGGTGGTGAGGCTGCTTCATGTCACCCTCTAAAACGATGTGCGGCCACCATTTCATGACATATTTTACAGCTTTTCTGATCAGTGTATCGTTCTTGGAGGCCATCTGAATGTCTGACACCGATACTTGTAAGGCACGGACGGCGTTTGTTAGGTAGGATGCTGAGTAATCTTCTTTGGATAGTGAGGCAAAGACTGTGTCGTCTTCTACCGTATAGTGCTATCTGATTAGTCAAAACAAGGCGTCTGCTTGACCGAAATGTCGAGTGCGCTTGAACTGAATATCTAAATCATAGCCCAAGAAAATCAGAGCCTAACGCTGTAGACGATTTGCCGAATGAACTGGGATACCTGACTTCTAACCGAAAATTGTGAGTAGAGGTTAGTGATCCGTCAACAATGTAAATCTACGCCCATACAAAAATTTGTGTAAACGTCTTAGGGCAAAAACGAGGGCGAGTGCTTCCTTTTCTATCTGACTATTTTTCCTTTCTGTTGGAGTCAATGCGCGGGAGGCGTGCATAATAGGTTCTTCCGTAGCATCACGAAACTGATACGAGATGACGGCACAAAGACCAGTAGTTGAAGCATCCGCGGCCACGACGATTGGCTTAGATAGGTGGGAACTCTGCCATTATCTTCGACGTGTAGTTCTCTGGCTCTGGGGTTTGATGTACCAGTCGACATACAGTGCTTAATGGGACGTCAGCTAAGTGCAGCTGATCAAGTCAATCTAATCCCAGAAAGTTGAAATCGGTTGTCATAACATAACTTACCCCAGTGAACGTTATATCTCGAAAGGGTACAACACACTCCAGATGTCCTAACATGCACAAATAATTACCACATGCTGTACGCGCCATTTGCGTAATTGGCTCCATGCGTGGCCTGCCCATTCTAATGCAGAATTTCCGGGATTTAATTGTAATATCCGAAGCGGTGTCTACTTTCAATCTTAACGTTAACCTATTAATATTTAGAGCAAAAAATTTCCTCTCACCCGGGGTAGAGCTTTGACATGATGCAAGCAAACCCAGTGAACTTTTGTTAGGTTGCGAAACAGGCATCCTAACGTTTCTGTACCGATGTGGTGGATGCTGCAGCTTCTGGCGTTTGCAAAACCCATCCTTATGACCAATGGATTTACAGTTTCTGCAACGATGGTGCTTGTACAGACAGATTCTAACAAAATGCCATGCACCACAATGTCAGCATGGTGTTGGAGGCTTTGTTTTCGATGACAGGGCTGAGTTGAAATGAGATGAGCTGGATGCAGCAACCGAAGGTGTGATATTGCTTGATGACTGACGTACCATGTGGACTTCAGAGTTGTATTTACCACCGGCGTGGACCATACAAGTGTCACACTGGATGTTGATCAAGCGTTGATATTCATTAGTGATGTCACTCAGCGTTAGCTTAGGATCTTGATCAAGTCGACATAGCAGCCATGTTTTAATGTCGCCAAACTTCTGCGATTGTAGACTGCAAATAAGAATGGGGGCTTTGAACTGATCTTCTGTAAGAGATTTGAGACGAAAACGTTCGCATTTGCGATTTACGCTGCCGACATAGGAAAATTACTATCTTCATTCATAATTAGCTTGAGGGATTGGTATCAAGTATAGAATAAGAATGAATTGTCTCCAGACTGCTGGCTGAGTGACTAGATGGTTTCGGCAAACGATCAGTCATGTGGGTTCTGTGGCAGAATCAAATCGTAGTATTTATCTTACCCACTCGTACCCAATCTGCGAAGTTGCAACCGGACTTTCCAAGTATCATCCTACATTACAAAATCAAATTTAAACATATCTTTGTAGCGCCGAAACCACATATCAGAAGTAATGTTTGAATCAGGATCATGGTAAAATTCAGCAATGATGTTTGCAACGCCGTCTACTGAAGGTGCAGTGGTAGTGGATGGGCTAGGTGAGAAAGTAGATGAAATTTTCGCGTCCGCAAGCATTTAATAAATAATAAATAAATAAAGTTTTTATTCTCAAGTATCATTGTGTACATGAGAGCATGCCAATTTACAGGCATGATCTGAATGATTCAAGTTTGCATACATACAAATATTTCGACGAAGTGTTACTGTCAGGACTTTTATAACATATAAGGACATGCATTATGAACTAAACCAGTTGCAACAAATTTCACAGTATTAGGACACCAATTATATGTTGTAGCGTGGTGCATATATGACAAAGTATCGCGCGCTTCTTGACCAATGTGTTACAGTTCCAAAAAAGGCTGAGGGTTAGCAGATTGGATCACTGTGCATGTTCAGACGCGAGATAGGACCAAGGATACATGGAACTTGGGTGTTGTGGAGAAGGCAATAGCTTTGTGTCAGTAAGTTCCATACTTGTTTTGCACATTATCTTCTACAACTAGAGGGAAGACAAAAGAAGAGAGAACACAAAACAAAGAGCACTGGCATTCTGGGTTAACAAAGCTAATGGGTTGGATTAGTATTTATTCATCCGACATACCACTTTTGCTTATAGGCCGATTAAAAGGGAAGAACTATCATATGACCAAGACAAGTGAGTGGTGCTCACACGTTCAGAGTCCCTATGATTCTCTAGTGGAGTAAGAAACAATAGTTGGTGTGAACATTTTTAACGAGATTTCAGAAGAGATGAAATTACTAACATGCCGTACAAATAAAGGAAGTGAATCTGTTTCCCGAATGGATTGAGGCAAATGGTCCCAGATTCTTGAGAATCTATTTGTAAAATAATTCATGTAAAGAGCAGATTTAGAATGCGATATTTTTATTTTCGAGGCTGAATTGCGTAAGTTATAGCAAGGAGGTTCCTTGAACTGAATTGTATTAGGTGATGAGAACGCTAATTTGTTTAATATTTTATAAAAGAAGATTAGGTTTAGCCTTCGCCTCCATAAGGTATCTAGTCCTAACTTAGTGCATCTAGTTTTATAGTCTAGAGTACGATCAGCCTCAAGAATACGAAGAGTAAAGCGACGTTGTACAGACTCCAGTCTGAGTTTTTCCTTAATCGAAACACTACTGAGGATAAAGTTGCAGTATTCTAGCAAAGGTCTGACACAAACTTTATGTAGCAGAATACGAGAATCATTGCTATAAAAGTTACGTAGTATACAACCTAGTAGTCGATGTGACTTAGATGTCTGCATATTGACCTGTTCTGTAAAAGACAGGTTATAAGAGTACCTTAGTCCTAAGTCAACTACTGACTGAAGCCTAGATAACTTACTGCCGTTTATAGAGAGATCAAAGTTGAGGCACTTATCCCCAAAACATATCCAACCACACTTAGAAGCATTAAGATCCAACTTCCATTTCGAGCACCATACTGCGACCTTGTTAAGCTCGGTAGTGACTCCACTGAATATGTGTGCAAATTCGTGAGGGGGGAATGAGTACACTATTTTGAGATCATCTGCGTATAAAAAGGGTCTACCCATGCTAAAGCATTTGCATATATCATTTATGTAAGCTATAAAGAGCAATGGGCCTAAGACACTTCCTTGTATAACACCACTTGTAACCGGTTCGGCCTTCGAAAGAGTGGAATTAACTTTAACTATTTGATGTCTATTACTGAGGAAAGAGTTTACCATGCAAGTAATGGATTCCTAATCCCATAAGAGGAGAGTTTGCCTACAAGAAGCTTGTGGTTAACCATATCAAAGGCTTTAGATATGTCTAAGTACAATACTAATACCAAGTGCCCAAGGCTTCGTTTGGTGAAAACTAAATTAAAGAATTCAAAGTGACAAATCATACAGGACCTAGTTTTGAGGAAACCATGTTGGGAATCAAAGACGAGTTTTTCGGAGAGTAAATAATCAGACATTTGATCGCATATTATTTTTTCCATTATTCTAGAGATAACCGGGGTGATATTTATAGGCCTATAGTTATGCAGGTTTGTCCTGTCACCTGATTTAAATCGAGGGCATATGTATGAGGTTTTCCATCGATTAGGGTAAGATCCTGTTGTTAATGAATGGTCAAACAGTTTCAATAGGATTAATGGTAAATTAGGTCCTCCGAGTTTGAAGTAAATGGATGCTATGCCATCTACTCCATAGCTACTTGACGTCCTAAGTGAGTTTATGGATTTACAAATATTGTCATAAGTGAAGGTAACGGATTCCATATGGTTTGTAGCTGAGTTGATAATGTCTACCTCATTGTCATTCTGGGGTATACCTCTGTTAACGAAGCAATCTCTGAACAGTTTGGTTATGATATTATGGTTGGTAATCACTAATCTATCTCGTAAAATGCAGGGAGTACCACTATTCCGAGAAGGTTTGAGACGTTTATTGAACAGCCGTACCAAGTTTTGTACCCTGGAGCTACTGTGCATTGCTGATAATTCTTCGTTAATCGCCTTTAACCTGTGGACTTCTTTTAGTTGATTGAAGGTCATGGTAATTTGCATAAATGCTGAGAAGTCATTTGACTTAAGATAACTCTTTTGTAGACGTCTTAGCTTCTTACGGTAATGAAGTGGTATATACAAATCATTTGATTTAATTATATTGCCTAGTTTAATACGTGCAATCGAATCTAAACACGAGTTATTAATTTGATAAAAAATATCTAGTGCATCTGTAATACTATTAGATAAGAAAAAATTGTCCCAGTCAGAGCAACTTAGAAGGGTGTGCAGAAGATTCCAGTTCACATTTTTATAATTTTGATATTGTCTAGTTTAATTTATGAATATTAAAGTATCTAAAATTAAAAGGAAGAGCGCATAGAACCATTTTGTGGTCACTGTTTTCGAGCTCTTTGCTAACTTGAAGTGACAGAGGAGTGACGTCATGACAGAAAACTAGGTCAAGAATGTCATGATATCTAATGGGAGTGTGTACACACTGTGTCCAGCAGTGCATGTCTAATGTAGCAAGAAGGTTTTCTTCATCGTATGACAGTCCTCTGCCAACATTTCAGTCTATCCTAGGAAGGTTAAAGTCTCCTGCAATGACTTTCGCATTATGAGTTAGAGCAGAGGTATGTATAAAAGCATTAATAATGTTGTTATCTACAGTAGTCTAGACGTTAGGAGTTCTGTATATACGTCCAAAAAGTAAACTATGGTTCGGGGTATTGACTGATATCCAGACCGACTCTGGTACCTTACCAAGTATTTCGTCATCGATTTTATTAGATGATAAACAAACACTTACGTATATTAGACAACCACCACCCTGTTTATATTCTCTATTGCCGCGATATAACATATAGTCCTGAATGGCTAATTCTGAGTCAGTAACTGAGGAGGAACACCATGTTTCTGTGATAAATATTAAAGAGGGTTTAGCTAATAAGGCTATAGTCCTTAGGGTTGATATTTTATTAAGTAAGCGGGCGTTAATTACTAAAAAGTTTAGAAATGAAGAGTGAATTGTGAAGAATCGAATAAGATCTTTATCTAAGTCGTTCGTGTTTCGTGTAACTAGATGTTGGCTTGAAAAGGCAGTCTGACTGTTTGAGCTAATGTATGGGCAAGCTGTATTGCTAAGGGGACTAATGACTGCCTGATCCCAAAAAAATTTTAATAGTAGTCAGAGATATTAGGATGTTTAGAGCAATTTGAGTTAGGCAACATGGCAGCTCGTTGACGATGTGCACAAAGTGGAGGGTGCCCTAGCAGCCCACAATGAGCATAATTATAATCATAATAGTCAGGAGGAAGAGTAGAACCACTTACACGATCTTAATAGGCGTATGGTGAGGGGTTGCTGAGGCTTAGAGCATACTGGTATGTATTTGGCGCCCTAGAATTTCTTACAAAGTTATTTGCGACAGGGTAATAAAATGGGTCATGTACTTGTTCGCCGCTTGGTTTACGCTGGTATCTAAATGCACTATGTTTTAATTGGTTACGTACAGCCTGTGGGCGCTTACGACCTTCATTACTGCTGAATCGATTACTACTAGGCAATGAGGTCTCATAACTCACCTTGCTAGATAATGATGTGGTAGGCTTTAGTTGCTGCTCCAATAATAAGTCTATTTTCGATGGATACATTTTAGCACTAGCAACGTCGCCATTGATGGGGTTTCGCTAATTGAAGAAAACACCTCGATACCAGCTAGCGAACGTATGACCAGTGACACAACAACAAGTAAGCTAAGCTACGCACAGCGTCCCAGCCCCGCTAAATGGAGGGGATGTCCAAAGTCAGCAGAAGCGTTTAATTCCATAGGCAGCCTGGCAAACGGAACGACAACCACACATCTCATGCGCATATATACAAAAAGGAGAGCGTCCTTGGAATGCTACAAATAGCGTACTAAAACAAACAACGAAGCAATAAGATCTAGCGCCCCACTAAGTGGGAAACACAAACTGAAGGTGAGGAAGGAACATTTTGGCGTGAAAACGAGAAATATAAATTTAAACAAATAAATCACAAAAATAACGGATTTACCAAGAGAATTCTTGGGATCTGACACTCCTAACAGATTTTGAGTAATCACACGAAGGCTGGCAGTAATTTAGTAACCTTGCTCAAAGGATATAGACGACGGATAAAGATCTAAGTTGACAAACTTGGAGTTAATTTAAAATCACAATAAGGCCAAGGTAAGACACGAAACCAGAACGTTTGGATTACAAAATAAGCAAAAACATAGAGATAAGAAATAATTAGAAATTTAAGTATAGAGATGTGATTTTATCTCCTATTGTTACCTAGATGATTATCCATAACTTTACTAAAGCCTCCTCTCTTGCGGTAAACTTAAGAATTACATAATTTGTGAATTATTTTTATTGAACTCTAACTTAATTAAGCTATTTGTTATGTCCAATTTTGTGTTTGCTTTGTTTATCTTGACTTCTGCCATTTGTTGCGCCATTGCTTTGGATTGTTTGATTATTTGTTCTAGACTGGGTGCCTACAATATTGAAGGTTTGTAATGGTACACTTGTAATTTATTTCCCAGAACAATCTTTGTTTGACAGGTCAATAAATACTTTGTTTGGACTTCATTTCTTTTGGTTTTGGTTTAATTTGGAACTTTTGCGTACCTGTCCAGTTGTAGCTTCAGCACCCTTCGTCTGAACGTTTGGCTTACCGTAGCACTCCTCTTTTTAGACTTGTGAGAACAAAGACTGTTGATGAAGCAAAGTTTCACTTAGGTTATGTTTAAAGTACTTCTCACGAATAAGTCCTGTGAGATAGCCTTACAGAAGTAAACAGTGAACTGGGTAAAATTATTTAGAATCGTAGATAGGATACAGATGGATTCGCACCGCTTGCGCTTGCTTTCTAGAGGAGTGAATGTTTGTGACTCGTGAACTCATAGTAACGCATCGTCAGAAGCCTTCGTTTAGCAGTATCCATCGTAAACGAAAAAGTCAGAATTAACGTTAATTTCACCAGTAGTGGTTTTGTGAAAACAATTGACTCTACTAAGTGCTAGATAAAACTAAGTGCACCCTGTGTGTGACCAAGATACATTTGTCGTATAACCTGGTAGAGAAAACGAGGCAGAGTATAGCATAATTTCTTCAAGGCGTTTCCGGTAGCATGAGGTTTTCCTGTAACGGAATGAATCTAATTGTGGCAGGTTCTGGTGAGCTCCGAAATTCCATCAGCAGATGAAGTTAGTTCATCTACTGAGTTGTTGCTAAATGTTGCCAGGACTGCTTGCACTTGTTGTGGCAGTTTTGGTAGAAAGAGTTGACGAAAGAGGCCTCTGTGGAAAGTTCGTTGACCAATCACTTATCTCATGCGCGACAGTATTTCTGTCAATAAACCGCTACCGAGTTCGATGGTGTGAAACAACTCATTAAGACGTTGTCTGTTGAACAAGTCTCTGCGTTTAAGAATTGATTTCTTGAGTTGGTCATAAGGATATATGCAGTAGGAACTGAAAACGAAAGGGCTGACGTACCTGTTCAATTCACTCGGAAATGACCTGACGACGGCAAGGAAGTGAACACGTATCCGATAAAACAAACATGGTCAGCATCAATGTCGAGGACCAATGTAACTATTTATTTTGAGGACTTTTTACCGCTAGAGCTCACTCCACCCCTAATGGGTTCGTGAGGACCCTATGACGTACCAGCCAAAGGATAAAACCCAATGCGTTAAACGTTGGTAAACGTTCCTTTGATAGCTGGGATGTTGTGCAGATTCTGGCCATCAGTACTTATGCTATGGTGTTGTTACATAAAATATTCG
The DNA here is from genome assembly GCA_034768735.1 of Schistosoma mekongi. NCBI lineage: Eukaryota > Metazoa > Platyhelminthes > Trematoda > Strigeidida > Schistosomatidae > Schistosoma > Schistosoma mekongi. The sequence goes on along the minus strand of CM068305.1, from coordinate 40,506,963 downwards.
TACAAAATATAATCGTTCTCTTCCTCGTTCTTCTGTTCGTTTCCAGACGGCCTGGAAATCCAAAAAAAGATTTAAATATATGCATTCCATTTATATATATATTTAAAAGCAATTTAGCGGCTAAACACATCTACAAAAACGCATAAAATGTCGACAACGCTAACATGAATAAAAAAGGTTTTTTGATATTTTTTAACCATTCAAAAATGTGTAAAATACATACCGTAAATTTTAAAAAAGTAATATTATTCAATTTTTCTTTCTTTTTTTAAGTGGAAAAACGAAAAACTTTACAATCCACAGGGAGTGGGATATGGGGAAAAAGTTAATAGACGTACTATTCGTTTAGGAGTTCTGCAAATCGTACATTTCTATCAAAACGTGTAGCTCTCGGCGGTACGAAGGCCTTCTGTATTTCCACTTGCTTATTAGTCAGTGTTTGAGGCGTGACGACTTCGTTCATGTTAAGTTTCGGAGGTGTTGTGACGAGTTCGACGTCGAAGGGTTTACCTTCTAGGTAAGTTGCTTTGGGGCGGTCAATGCTGACGTTCTCCTCGTGGCCATTCTTATCGATCGTATAGTACTTTGTTTCATGTTTCAAAACCTTGTATGGTCCTTCGTAAGTCGCGTCAAGAGGTCGGCGTAGAGCGTCACGACGTACAAAAACGTGTGTTCTATATTTTAATGTGGGTTGTATGAAAGTGTCTGTCGATTGTTGTCGAGTTTGGACTTGCTTAACTGAACGCATGGCATTTGTAAGCCGGTTCACGTAAGAATTTATATCCAGGTTTGTCGAGGTGGAAGCGGTTTCCACAAACTCACCTGGTAATCGAAGAGTCGTTCCGTAAACTAATTCAGACACACTGCATCCGACATCTTCTTTTACAGTGCTTCGAATTCCGAGTAAGACTAGTGGCAAAGCCTCTGTTCACTGCGGGATGTTTGTAGCTGAAAGTGATGCTTTCAGCTGTCGATGAAATCTTTCCACCAAACCGTTAGATTGTGGATGGTAGGCTGTTGTTCGGAAGCGCGTCGATCCAAGAAGTTTTGTCAGAGAGTGGAACAATCCAGATTCAAAGTGACGTCCACGGTTTGTCGTTATTGAAGATGGACAACCAAAATTTGATATCCATCGTTCGACGAAAGCGCGAGCAATCGTTTCACTAGTGATGTCTCTCAGTGGAATCGCTTCTGGCCAGCGTGTAAAACGGTCCACGCATGTCAAAAGATAAAAAATCCATTTGATTCAGGTAAGGGTCCTACCAAATCTAGGTAAACATGGTCAAATCGAGCGTCGGGAGTTGGGAAAGTTCCCAGAGGACATTTATTGTGCTGAATTACTTTGCTCTTTTGGCAGGCCACACAGGAGCGTGCCCATTCTTTGATGTCTTTATTCATCCTTGGCCAGCAGAATCTCTGGGTAATCGGATTAGACGTAGCACGAACTCCAGGATGAGAGAGGTTATGCAATGTGTCGAAGATGATTCGTCGATAACTTTGGGAACGATTGGACGGGCTGTGCCTGTAGAAGAATCACAAACTAAAGTGTTCTTACCTTTTCCAATCGTCTTTGTTTGCAGTTTCAGCGTTGTTGTGGATAACTAGTGATGGAGATCATTATTCTCATTTTGAAATCGAGCTGGTTCAACAAGGTCGACACCTTGGATACGATTCAAGAAGTGTATTCGTGATAATGCGTCGGCAACTACATTGTTAACTCCAGATATATGTCGTATATCAGTCGGGAACTGGGAAATGTAGTCTAGATGACGCGACTCTCATGGAAAGTACTTATCTGAAGATAAATTCATAGAAAACATCAGTGGTTTATAGTCAGTGAATATTGTAAATTCCCGGCCTTCGATGGAATGTTGAAAATGTCGTACAGCACAGTACATGGCTAGCAGTTCACGACCAAAAGTGCTGTATCTTGATTCGGTATCGTTTAGTCGTCTTGAGAAGAATGCTAAAGGTTGCCAAGTTTGGTCAGTCCATTGATGCAGAACTGCGCCAACCGCTGAGTCAGATGCGTCAACCGCGATGCTGACAGGGGCTTCGGTATTGTGATGTGCCAGCATAGTCGTATTGGCCATCGCTTCTTTAGTTGCAGTGAAAGCTTTCTTTGACTCTGCATCAATTGTGACCACCTTTACATTGCCGCGAAGATGATCCGTTAGTGGTTTCATGATAGATGCACAGTTCGCTATAAATCGTCTGTAAAATCTTACTAATCAAATGAAAGCTCGCAACCGAATAGTTTCCAGGTGTCGACAATGGGTTTATGTCTAGGGAAAAACAGGGGTTTCTACACTTCTTGGAATTTTTTCCATAGGTGTTGTGGTACCAACACCAATGTGATATTTCGTTTCGTCGAGGTCGAGACGACGACCTTCTCCGTGATGTACTTCGTCGACGAGTATCGTTCGGTCGGTGTCCTTCCTTCAGGTCAAGAAAACGAGAAAGAGTACTACACAATTTTGTCACGCCGTTTTCGGTGGCCTGAGGTTTATCGGTAATGGAATAAACCTGATTATCGCGAGTTCTGGTGATCTCCAGAATTCGATCAGCAGATGAAGCAAGTTCATCTACTGGGTTGTTATTAAACGTTACCAGAACTGCTTGCACTTGTTGTGGCAGTTTTGACAAGAAGAGTTGGCGGAAAAGACCTTTGTCGAACGTGCGTTGACCAATTACCTCTCGCATGCGCGACAACATTTCCGTCGCTGAACCACTACCGAGTTCGATGGTGTGAAACAACTCATCAAGACGTTGTCTGTCGGATAAATCTCCGCGTTTGAGAATTGATCTTGTTAGCTGGTCATAAGGTTCTAGGCTGTCAGGGCTGAAAAAGAAAGGGGTGACGTACCTGTTCAATTCACGCGGAAGTGACCTTACGACGGCAAGGAATTGAACACGTGGATCTGTCACAGGATGTTCTCGAAACTCGGCTTCTGCGTAGCAGAACCAAGCTTCTATGTTTTCTGTCCAGAAGGGAATGAGCTGAAAGTCCGGGGGTGTGGGAGTTTTAATCTTAATGAACTTAGGAGTCTGATCAGTATTGCTATATATGCAGTATATGAAAACACAAAAATAAATGCAATCAAAATGTGCAAAAAAATGATAATCACACCAAAAATACTGTTAAAAACTATAAACAGGAACGAACTCACAGTTATGAACGTGCCCAAATCACGTCGGGCTCACCAATGAAGGTGCACCCGGTATATAACCAAGTTACGTTTGGATTATTACCAGAGCAACTTCTAACGATTGAACCTACTCTTACGAATGTGAAGAAATCAGAAGGCAATGAAGGATGGAAGAGAAGTTATATTTGATCGTGAATGGAGCGGCAATGGGATAGCAACGTCTAGGCTGGCAAACTAGAGTGAGTTGCTTTTAATGGTATGGCGTGACGTGATCTGGTAGTGGTGCGTGACCGAGTACCTTCAACTAGTAGTGTCCGCTAAAACAAATATGGTCAGCATCAATGTCGAAACCTATGTAACTATTTATTTTGGGGATTATTTACCGCTACACGTCTTTCTGAGTGTTTGCTATAAGTTAAGTTGTCTGAATGCCTAGTCCTATATGGCAAACATTAAACATAATCTTGTCGTTTCATTCTTTACGTTTTTTTCTTCAGTACCCCTGTAAAATACGTGTAAGTATATGTTCTGTTACAACAAAACTTGGCTGAAGTGAAATCAAAAAAAGGAAACATAGTGTTTACATCATTTTCTCAAGCACATAAAACGACCGCAGTAAGGAACAGCCTACAGCAAATCTTGCTATGTATAAAGCGACTGCTATCAGACAAAATATGACACGTTCGAGTCATTATAAGCCTACATTTCATGACAAAATTATCATGTACTGTAGAACAAGATAGGAATCTACTTGCGAAATCTACAGTACCTTCTGTTAATAACCCTATGTATTCAATATATTACGTTTGGTGAATCTGAAGCTGATAAGCTACCAAAATCGACAGCGTGATTTGTAAATACCCAAATTGTTTTATTATAGTCTCTGCTCTCTGAACAGCAAGTGTAATTGAAGAAAGTTGTCAATAAAATTGCATATATTTTTAAAATTCAACGATAGGTATCTTATATAATACATACTGCATATCTAAGTAGGCTTCAGCACTGTTGTTTGTTTACATCATTTTGCTTACACCCTATTCACATAGTGTAACTGTCGTCTTTTCATATTTACTAGATGTACTAAAGTACTGAGACAAATATCAGTAACACAATAAGGTAAGAAGAGACCAACTACCACTTAATTTATAACTTTTCACATGTGTTCCATTGATAATACATTTTTCCTATTAATCTTGTTCTATAATTATATCCTATTTTTCTCTGTATAGAGAAATAAAACATTTCGTGAAACACTACCACTTGGACAACGTGCAGTTAACCTTAGCATGTTTTTGTTCAGAGTTTTTAAAGCTAATGGGTTTGTTGAATACATATATCCTTCAGCGAAAAGTTTTTGTAAATAATTCCTGAAGCAAGTACTTGCTTCAGGAATGATTTACCATACTTGTAGTTCAAGATTTTAATGTTAACATAGTCAAGCTCTCAGAAGTTATATAGATGTAGCTTTTTACCCTAACCATATGCAGTTAAGAGCTTTACTTTTTGTCTGTAATACATTTAATTGTCAGTTTATAGTACAATTCTTAATGAACATTCGTTAGTGTAGCTTCTGTGGAACACGATAAGTAATACAGAAACATAAACAACTGACAATTAAGCATACAACATATATGTACATATTTATGTGTATTAACAGTTATGTTAAACACTGCTCGAAATAAGAGCTTATATCAAGTTAGTTTACTTAAATAATGGTGTTCAGTATTATATATTCCTGATGGACGACGTGAGTTGGTATCCGAATAAGTTTTGGAATCATATTGATTGTCACCGGAAGCAAGCAATTCTATTGGCAACGGTAGATGAAATTCATAGTAGTCCTGGTGAACAGACTGTAACAAATAATAGATATTTGTCTAAATAATACTGTCATATTGGGTTAAATAAGAACCCGAACTTACGGGATTCTACAGTAAAGTGGCCATTAAAATAACTATTTTATTGAAAGTTTTAATCAAGTTTCAGGGCTTTGGCACACCACATTGCAACTTGAACTTAGTCAGAATAAGGCATGTTTTTAGTCTTTAGTTTTACTCTATTTTGTGTGTCAGTGTAATATTATATTGACTTTTTAGCCAGTACATATCATTAAATGAGAAAAAGAATAAGCAAAGTGAATTTCATACTGTGTCATACGTCCTTTATTTTTAGAACTTATCAACAATATCATTACTACTCATGCTAACAACTCTTACTTTGAAATATCTTATTCTGTTTAGTAGTTTGTTTTTACTATGTACAGATTATAACTCACACAGAATCTCCAATCAAATTACTCTTTACAGTCTTAATGAAAGATTGCTCAGAACCATTTGTTTGATGTTGTTGAATGTAAAATTTTTTGAACTGCTAGTGTTTCATTGGTATAACGAGGAGAAATATGCGTTCATCAGTAATTCAAGTGGTTTTGTTTGGCATAATGAGTGATAGTTCAGTTTTGTGTTTCTTCTAAAACACTGTTATCTGTGAAGATTAATTAACCAAGGACCTTATGTTTACATTAACCCCCTACCGAGGGATCATAGTCAATTACATTCAAATAGATCCTTGACTTGCAAATGTGTTGCGTTTACCCAGATAACAACTAACCGATGTCTTGTACTGTGGGAGTGGGTTCTTATGAAGCTAAAGCCTTTTAAAAGGCGCGAGGTACCGCGCGCTACACCCGGCTTTTTGCTGGTATACGGATATCTTGCCTGTGCCGCAAGTGGCGTAAATTGGCGAATTCCAATCGGGCCTTCTGTATCCGTGCTGAGATTTCGTCAGGCACCGACTCACCAGTGGTGATGAGATTTCCAAGCTAAGTGAAGTGGCCAAAGCATTTAACTATTTTGCCCCTTATAAATCTTAGTGAAAATAACTAAATATTCTAAATTTTGGTTAACAAACTTACTGAAAGACATTAATTTACAGGATTGTAATTTAATTCAGAGGTTATATGAATGGAATCATATAACAGCTTTTTAATTTGTAGCCAAAACAAAAATAGTACTGAAAGAAATAAGTTACGGTCACATATATACACAATGAAGATATCTATACATTTGAACCTGTTGTACACTTTTTATGGCATTTTGTTAGTGAATTTCGGACTATTTACTATTTATATACCAGAAATCTTCAACCTAATAGTGCCGCTTTTGTATTTATTGTAAACTACACTTCAGTAAAGGAATGGAGTTTTTCGTAACAAATATTACGGATCCAGATGTTTTGCAATGAGACCACTTCAGATTGACAGCCAAGCGACTTCGTGGAACAGATCAAATTTAAGTTGGCCTCCAGCGCCTAGGGATCAGAATATTGCTCACGTTGCTCCTTCACAGTTATTAGATCCCAGTCATCCACAGCAAATTATGTCACAACAGCAGCAGCAACAGAGATGCTCTGTTCCTATTTTTCATAGTCCTTTAAATTTTATGCAGACTGGGCCAATCAGAACAGGCTTACAAAATCCAAATATCATATCACCAAACCCAGCGTCGTTAGGATTTAGGCGACTTTTAGCTGAGATGCGTAAGTTATCATTTAAGTAAATTAGTATAACTTTCTACATTAGTATTTTTTGATAATGGTTTACATTTTGAAAGAAAGTCCTTAGAACTCAAACATTATAGTCAAACCATGGTTTCCAATACGCTGTCTAGTTAGCATCAGTTAAGAATTATTAGTTTGGAAATCATTGCCACCAAAAGACGGTTACTTATCAAACAGACTATAAAAAGTGTTCTTTCACATACGTGACCCGCCAAGTAGTATGTATACTTAATGAAGATTCCAAATGGGATCAAGAGATTACTGAATTGAAAATATTATTTGTAAGTGTTCACGATTAATAAATTTGAAATAATTGTTCTCACTGTTTAGCTATCAAAAGCTTGTAATGTATTTGATGTAGCACACTGAAAGACAGTTGACATTATACACTGAATTCCGTGAAGCACAGCGTTCTGTTAGAATCCACGGCTTAATCAGTAGATCTAGATGCATCATTTCAAATACTTTCTTACACATTATTCACTTCCAGTTTCCTTTGTCTGTTGCATTTTCAAACTATCTAGACAAATTTTTAATGATGTTCATCCAATATAAATAGACATGAATATGTTTGTGTGTATTTCACAAGGAAATATGTTCTATCTAAACGCCAAATATTACATAATTTTCTCCCTCTACATTTTTATATCCAGTGACACAACAATTTTTTAGGAGTAGATCAGCATATTTTTTTATTTCTACACATCGCATTATAAAAATTGTGTTTCATTAAGGCAGTTAATATGTATAATTAACTAAATTTAAACTTTATAAAACAATGACTGGAACTGCCAACCAATTAGTTTTATTCAACAAAGTTGTTATATCCCTAAGTAGTAAAGAATTTGTTAACTTCCTAATCGTATATTCGATGAATTATAGTGCCTGGATAAACTGTTTAGGTACTAGTTCCAAGCCTGCATAGGTTGGTGAATGAATAGTACTTGGCAGCATCATGTGAATGCAAGCCTACTTTAGCAAATGAAATTATTATTCTTTAACCGTCATGCTTCATTTAAGTTTTATAACATGACAAAAAGATTCTACTCGATCTGCACTCTATCGAATTCCTTCTTACTGACACAAGTGTGCAAATTAAATAGTCTATTTATTACAGCAAATTGTATCTCTTAACGAAAACAGTCCAAATAAAAGACTGTTAATATACTGATTTTAAATCGATGTGCACATGAATCGACCAAACTGTGTAGTTACTGCGTTAAAATACCTCTACTTTATGTATAGTTACTGTCGAGATGTTATTCTTGTTTCTGTTCTTTCAAAAATTTGGTCGTAATTGCGGAAGATGATTTAAATGTAATCTATATAAATAAATAAGGTTTTAACTTACATCATTTTGCGTAAGCAGCCTTCATAAAGTTTTCCGGAGGTACGCTTGTTTCAAAACTATAAGCGCATTGCAGAGCGCTTGACATCGAAAGTGTTTGAAATGCGTACCAATTAAAGAAAATCGATTTTTACGAAATAAGAAAAGTCAACATAAACGAAAGCAAATGTATATCTTTTACCCACGGTTGAAAATGATGGCCAAGATACATTGGGAAATGCTTAGGGTCAGACAAATACTAATGAAGAAGTCCAGAACACCTTAGGTTGTATTACATTACGTCATATTGGACATTCCAGATCGATAAATCCTAATATTCATCAGTTCAAATAGGTGTAATAAAACTATATCCTTCCACTCAAAATGTGAAATCAATCGTCTGCATCCATAAGAATTTTTATTTATTCATTTAGAATAGTATGTTTAGTCTTCTGACGAAGTTATGGATACATGACTCCCAGTCCCTCAAACTTCAGGGCTTTTTAGAAAGTGTTACGGCAGTCGGTTTTGCATGGTGACAAAAAAGTAAACGAGAAGAGAAATATCAACTGTTATTAGGCATTTTAGATTTTAGGTCCCTCCATTAAAGTTGGTTATAAACAGAAATAAGATGGGAAGAAAGTTAAATTTTGTCTCGCCGGTCAATTTGATTTCTATCCTACTACTTGGATTTAGATTTCTCTGATTTTGGAATTTGATATGACGAGTTAACCTGGGTTACACAACACTGGACAATTGTCACGTAATAGTATAGGACTCCTTAACATTGCCCATCTATGACCATACAAAAGAACCACACCCAGGAGCTACCGGTTTTTCTGTGAACGCTTAACTGTTAAACAACTGATCAAAGGGTTGATATTTCTAACTTCAGGTAATTATGTATAGATTTGTTAGCACAGAAATTATACATAGTATTTTTATCGTTCGGCTAAATTAATTTTTCACATGTTCTCTTTATGAAGTGAAATTCATGAACACTTGAGTAGCCAACGGTCGACAGAGTTATGTCAGCCCAACAAACAACATTGATGGCTTGTCAATTGCAGTTGCTGAAACATTTTAGTGAATCCCATTCATGGTTCAATATGCAACCTATCAAATTGAAGTGATGATAGAATATGGATAAAAGCGTTCAATTTACGTACACTTTGTTATTTATTAGCCTAGTTGAAATCTGCAAAACTATTTGCTTACTGGCTACTAGTGATGCAAACTTTTATTTCTATTTTCAGGTACCAAGCAGTTTGATTCTATTCGTTTTGCTGCCTATCGTACTGCAAGCAAGCTTAGGTTTATTCAACAGAGAACACTGTGTAAGTTTAATTACACTGGCTATTTTGTTGAAATGAATTAAAACACCAATTGTATCTGTCTGAGCGTCATTAATGATTTAAACTTATAAATCAGTAAAATTTATTGATGAAATAGTTTTTCTGAAACACAGTAAGTGCACTACGAAACCTGAATGTTTAATCCACATTAAATAATGGTGTTAATGCAACTTATGATAACTACTGAAAATTCATAAACTCCTTTGTTCACATAAAACCATCTAGGTTGTGACCAGTGGTTTTGTGTCTCGTTACTTGAAGGAAGGGAAAGTTTTAATATTTTTTAGTGACTAGTGATCTCTTATCTGTTAGATATCTAGGTAATACCGCAAGTTTGGAATTACTAACTAACAATAAAATAAAACATGAATTGAGTTATTTAAAATACCTCAACGGAATTTTTCAGGCAACTAAGGAAAATTATTCCAAAGCTCTTGGAAAAAGTGGCCTAATTTTAGACAGCAGAGGATGAATGGACTTTAAACTTTATGACAAGCAAACAATTTGTATATAACCTGGACTAGGTGCGTTATTCTATGTCTTTAGGTGAAATAATCTCGAAGGATTTTAGTTTATAAAGTAAAATGTCAGCTTTAGTATCACGACTATCTCGTGAGATTTATCCTGAGTTTATCGTAAAACAATTGAGAATGTTTTGATGTTTACGTATTTCTGTGTTCTTGCCTTCTTTACCTACCGATTATCAGTATTCGTTTATATTTATTAAGTAGATATCCTCCTGTAATTCAGTACACTAATGATTTCGTCGTTTTAATTAGTGAACTAGTTTGGAAGACAAATTCGCTGGTAGTTGATCATTCCAAAACAATTACCTCCTACATATAGGCGTCATCGAAAACAAATTTGATAAACTCTAGTGAGTAGTTTGTTTTTCTCTCGTATTGGGAGCATCTCATAAATTCGCCATGTGAATTTGGAAACTGGTAAATTTAAATTCTACTGGTTGAAAGAACACTAAGTATTGTGCAGAGTAAATTACTAGTCTTTGGACTCTGATTTCAAAGTATTTCTCGGTTGCATGGTAATATCTTGACAAATCGAAAGGTCAGAACACTCCATTCACACTGAAACATGAATACTACAAAAGTGAATATGTTGATCTTAGTCCTAAGTGGTTAGTGTATATGTGAGTTAATTTGGAATGAATTCTCAACAAATGCATTGCTTCTGGTTTTTTTCCTCTGAAACTGTATACAGTGTAAGCACAACAAGGCCTACACCACATTCAGTTTGATAAGGTTGGATAATCCACACCATCAATTGTTAATAAGAAAATGTGATATCTATCTAAATACAGGAAACTGCACAAATTGTTTAACATATGAGTCAAAATTAACATATTCTAAAGGCTTTTATATATACAACTGAAATGATACATAGGCATTCCGTAAACAGAAACTTTATTTCGCAAAGATGTAACTCAATAAAAAAAGGTGAAACTCGTTTTATGATAAATTCATTATTTATTTTTGAGAAATTAATAGGATATTGTTTACTGGAACTAATAACATAGATAAATCTTGTTAGATATTAATTCACTGTTTACACATTTAATTATTTTAATACTTGCAAATGTAATTAAAGTGTGAATATACTACTCACTTAAATTTCTTGTCAGTGCATTTAGTATCTATCTTTATCAAAAATTACATAGTCAGTGTAAGTTCATTTAACTATTACACTTTATCTTTATCTTGATTAGTAATTGTAAAATATCTCTAAACAACGCACATATTACCACTCAGTTAAAAGTAATACATACATCTTGTGGATAGGGTATTTGAGGGGGGGGGTAAGGAATGGCTGGGGAGACCCTAGGTTTTGAGATTTCGTATAAACTTCAAGTGCCATAAAAGTGTAATGTCTATTATTTATGATTTCAAATAAATGGAAATGATGCTAACAAATATTTAATTCACTGACACTACTAAAGCGACAATATCACACAACAAATGAAAATGTTTTATTATTTCATTCTATTCTAGGTTTTCGCTACAATTTTAGCCTGATTTATATCGAATGTGATTTATAGTGAATCGTATTAATTATAATTTAGCTTGCTCTTTTTTGTGATTTTCCTATTAAGCAAACAGTTTATATCTAGTCAATTTATTTTTTTTGCTACAGAATGTCTTAAAGTAACTGTTTACAAGCTAATAATTAGACAAAATGGTTTATATTCGATGAGAAACAGGTGCCTTTGTCAAGTTTTCAGTTTAATTCCAACAAATAGTCATAGGCATTATACAGTAGTTTCTATGAGACATAAATGACAAAGGTAGAACTATGTTGAGTATACTAATTATCCACCACTGTCTTGTTTACCAGTTCATAATTCTGTCAGCTTAGTCGTTTTCAGGATTACCAGTGGGCTAAATACTGACTCCTATGTAATCACTGCCACCCATTTCATAGTAACGTTATATTGCTTATTAGCCATACAGCAAGCATAGTTGGTGGGATCAAGATCATATATAAAAGCAACGCTGACCACAATGCACTTATTTAAACTATATATATTACCTCCTACATAGTCATTTTGTTAAATTATTATGCAGATATTTTGAAGTTCGACATAGCTAAAGTTACCAGAAGTTATAGGAAGTTGACATAATTATTGATTTGGAGATAACTAACTCTGGATATTTAACCCTAACTTATCTTTATAGGAAAAATTTCTTCCCATTACGATGTTTCTATCTAGGAGAGGAAATCAAACAGTTTTTCTCTTTTGGCAAGCATAAATAAAAACCTGATTAGTATTAGAAGTATGGGAGAAATATAGAGTTTTTAATAAAACACACATATCTATATGAGAAGTGGTGAGTCTTTAGGATAGAAAGATGGATTTTAGCTAGTTTTACATCACAGTTATTTCTGCCTTATGTCTTTGAATTAAATGTTAGTTCATCACTCTGTATGTTTGGCTGTCCCTTTGGAATTTCACATACTCAATAACTGATGGTGTGCATGTGAAAGTGAGTATGTGTGTCAGATGTTGGGTTGGCTCAGGTAATTTTATCAATAAGTCTATATCTGTCCAATAATGCATATCCCCAAATGAATATGTTTATCGTCTATTCAAACATCATATTCGTGTTTCAATTTATTTAAAGCAAGAAAACTAAACGTAGGCTACTGAAACATTATAACCCTAAGAAAAATGATGAATCTATCGAATATGAATAAGCTTTATCATAAATGTATTTTAGGTGGTAGTCGAGAGGAAATTCCCTATTTGTTTATAGTACACAGGAAAAGTGAACAACATTTATTGAATACATAACTCACTTTAGCTTGTAGCCATGACGGCAACAGTTTTTTCAAACAAAACAGAATACACATTAGGCCAAAATATCTTTACAATTGTACTCCTGGTAATTTTTGTCTTGTAAATTTCATGAGTTTAAATTTTGAAATATCCACGTGTTAAGATTGGTTACAACTTGGAGCTAAACCCGAAGAGTAGATAGCATTTGAAATTTCACGTGCGTTATGCCTGATAGTTTTCTAAAGTATTGCATGTAGGCATCAAGATTTCGTGAATACCACCTCTAGCAATCTGACACTGAGTAGAGATTATCATTATACTCTAGATTATTTTATTAGAATGCATATTTACTTATAGAAATTAGTTTACAAATAGCTAACTTTCACCATAAAGTTTATGACCGTTAGATTATTTGCATAATGTAGTACAAAAGGAGTGATTCATAGATATGCTTTTGCTCATAAAAGATATTAGTATACTTGATAAGACTTTAGTATTCCACACAATAAAATGGACCAATTGGATTTTATATTAGGAATGAAATAGTATCGACTATCATTAACTTATTGGTTCTAACATATATTATTACATATATAACTTTAATTTTATGTTTGGATTCATATTTAAGAACCGAAGTATCCTATTTGGCTAAACGACAAAGAAAACATCCAATAATCAAAAGTTCTGGGAAGGGGTATTTAATTCATTTACTGATCAGTGTCATGAACCTCAGTTTATAAATTTATTGACTTAAGAAAATTATTATTTGCTACATGAACTTAACTGTTATCTTAACTAGTTACCGGATCGGGTCACTTCGTTTTGGAAACTGAACAATATGAAAAATAACATTACACAAATGTTCCTTCTCTTTTTCTTTCTTTGATCTTACGGTATTTCTTAATTAGAAATATATATTCCACAGCTAGTCACAGTAATATGTTGTATGATATTTTGTTCTGTTTTGTATCAGGTTGTTCGTCTACTTAGTAATCATTTCTGTCTGATTATGAGCAGAATGTGATAAATACGCAACTGTGATAATCTGAACCAATTAAGTGCGTGAGTCTTTATCTGTTTCATAATCTTTAAAACAGCTGGTAAGCATTATAAACTATGAAAATAGATCAACTGATCGCAGCATAGTAATCAGAATTACAACACCTAGTTCCGATTGGTTACTGAATTTTATCAGAGAAGTTTGCAACATTACTACTAAGATGAGTGCCTAAACATCACAGTGCGCTAATCTTGCTTTTGAATATCTGGGACTAATCAGCAAGAAACTCTTGCCTTTGCCCTTCGATTCCATGAGTTTTGAAATATGTCTTATTGACAGATGGCAATGAAGACCAATCGTAAAATCAGTCTTTCGTCGTGATCACTTTCAATTATGCAGCATCAAATCAAATATCTGAGTGTAGCAGCTGAGGTAATTCATTCTTGACAGGTTAATTTACTCCCCGAGTACACAGATTTGTATCTTCTAAGTAGTAATTGAACCCCTAAATTAATTGGTTTGCAGAAACCATGGAACCATATTTAGCATACATTAGTCACTAGAAGCCAGTTAAAACATTGAAAAAGTAACATGGAGTCACGTAAATATCATTTTGTATATTGATGGTGAACTCTTACTAACAAAAATGATGCGGAATGTTAAAACGAGATCATTTATTTATCTGTTTAGTATTTCTTCTTATACTTGAAGATCACTATGTCAACTGAAAATAGCCTACATACAATTTCCTTATGTAATTTAATCTTCATCTGTTCACATTTAGTTATGTACCATGTATATAGATTTTAGTAGTTACGCCTAGTATTTTTAAGAAAATACCACTCTTGATTTTGTTAAATAATGTGAAGATACGTAGTAAACATGAAAATAAGGTCGCAAAGGAACAAGTGATTTCCACATAATTCATTCTACAAACCAAAGTATTAGTGGTTGGAATGAAAGCATGCTGATTACAGAAAAACAAAAATTAAGTTATTCGTACGACTAAATTTTTCAAATGACCTAGTTGCTTGTAGTTGTGTAAACATTAGTGGAAAATGTATGCTTTTCATGAGACCAGCAGTTCTGAAGCTGTAGTAGAATATCGCATAAACACTGTAGTTAGCTTCGTGAAATCAACAACTGTGGTCATTTAATTGCCGTAAATGGTAAATTTTAGTGTAAGATGTACCATAGTAATTATACATTTAGGCAGAAATTTCGCATTCATATAATGTAAACGGTATTAATTTTCTACACACCAAAAATCATTCAGGCGACTGATATTAATTACTATGCGAAGAATCAATGCAGAAACTACTTTTCAGTAAATTGAATTAGGATATCATTTGTTGTAGAGAGAAATATACTCTAAACTTACATTAAACAGTGAGGACCAAACTAATTTTCAGTAGTATGATAGTTTTATGCAGTTTATAAACGTATTTAATTTGTTGTTTATGTTGGTCACAGAATGATTGATTTCAGTTGGGAACCAATGTAAACCAGGACACATTGAACAGCTGATTCGCGATTGTGTTGGACTTCTCTTCTGTGTGCATACTAAATCCCAACACAGAATGGAACCCAGGACCTTGAGGTCTCGCTGTGAACGGTCAAATTCAAAGTAAAAATATTATAACACTGATCACATATATGCCTTAAGGGGAAATCGGAACAAAATAGCTAAATGGTGTAACTACATGTAGATCTATTGAAATGAAGTTAAAAACGATCCTGTAATATATTACTGTATTCTCTTACTGTGCCAAATCACACGTAAGCATGTAATGTGTTTTCTGATGTCCAGTTACCGCAGTGCATTCAATTCAGTTAAATTACTGTTAGTCCGGAATTAAAGATAACTGAATAATATTATTTAGGTAGTCAAGTAAATTATATATTACAGAGTGGGTACTGGTTTAATTATTAAACAGTGCAATATGTTTAGATTTTGGTATAAGCTATGCTATAGTTAAGAGTAAATTATCAATTGTATGACGTGCGCCAGGTAGATAGATAATCTTTTTAAGCCAATTAGACTCTTCTCTATTTTAATAAAATACCAGTATTAAGGTAATTATATCATTTTACTTCCCTTGCTTGCTGTTTGTTAAAAAGTTGTAGGGATTGAAATGTTGTCTGAAAGCAGCATCAGAACAAAAGATATATACTGTCCTTTTGATGTATTTTACGATCTTCATACTTTTATGATAATCTTTTAAATGATTCATAGTGTATATATATGCGTATCAAGGAAGATTATTCTCTGTTTGCCGCACTCTCGTAACTTCGAACTATTATCAGTAACTTCAGGCTTTTATTTAGTTCCTTACATTGGGCATTTAGACTTTGCGGATACGTTTCTTATGTTATAAATTATCAGTTGAACCATTTGAAAACAATATTTCTCTTCATGTATTTGAGATTTTTCCAATTTTGAATGACACTGATACTAGTTGGAATATTCCATCAACATTGACACACCTCTAATAACCATAACAAATTCATAATTTTTCTTCAGTATTTAACAATCTCCCTATTTCGAACTGTTATTTCATTTCATTCAGTTTTTATGCTCTATATGCTTAAAAAATCTCCTTGCGCTTTACGTTCGTCTAGAAGTGTTTATTGTTGGTATTATGTGTTTTCAGACCCACTGAACTCAATTTCCAAATTACACCATATACCTTAAGCTCTTAACACGGAATATGTGCTATACTATAGTTTATAAATAAACTAATATACTAACAACATATTTTGATAACTGAAAGCTATAAAAATCTTTCAGTGTAGTTTAATGTAGGACAGAAAATATGAATAAATCAGTTAATAGTTTTTACTGTTATATTTTAAGGAATCTCACTGGTGAGAATAAAACTACGTAGGTATTTACTATCATTTGATGTTGGGATGTACGTGGAAACAGTTTGATTCAGCAGGAAATAATAGATGTTTATTCAAAAAATTTAAGCAATGTAAACATTGCAAAGTAAAAGAATTATACAGCGAATTCAATAGACAACAATATATACGGTAAATAAATTATAACAAACAATGAGGCATAATATGCAAGTACCCATTATTTATCGCTAAAAATCAGGAAGTAATTTTTTATTTGTTTCTTTAAGAATTTCTGGAATCCACTTACGTAACCAGATAAATTAATGAATAACATTCATTGAATTTATGTTTTACCAACGTTGTCATTTAGTGCACAAGTACAATGGTCCCGAATTTTCAAACATTTGTAGTGAAAACCACCAGACTATTAATTTCGTTGATGGGTGATAGGAAACAAAAGCTTTGTACTGATTTCTTTTAAATATTATCGCAAATTGATTTTATTTAGAACAAATTCACACACCTATCGTTCTACTACTATTGCTTGGTTGCTCTATCATTTTTCGCAAAGTGTATATATGCTTGATCTAGATATTTTGTCCAGCTTTTATTCGCATAAATTTTAGAATTAAATTCAGCTGCTTAATACTTCATTGATATTCAAGTTTTATAATTTATCACCATTTTTACCTGACGTCTTACATGTTTCTTTAGAAAAGACTATTGAATATTCTAAATTTTACAAACCTACTTGTTTAATGCCTTCGTTTACTTCGGTCGTTTTTCATTTTTCAAGAAAAATGATAGTTTAATTTGAGTATATATAGTTTGAAATACGTTAACACTCTATGTAGATGGAGATATGCTGCCGACAATTTAATCACAAAATATAGCGATACATGAGTTTAATATGTAGTCATACAAAAAGATAGGTAGAGTTTATGTTTGGTATCAGTAACTCCCTACATTGGTAACTTCACAGCATTATACAACAGTCGTCCAAATATGTGGTAAATTGGATTATATATATATATATATATATATATATATATATATATATATATATATATATATGATAGAAAGCATAATTTAATTCAAAAGTATGGGATAAATTTGTTTTTGTTTAGGACTATGATGAATTAGGAATAGAAAAACACGATAGTTGTGTATGCAAAAGCTTCTTCGTCTTTTGTTATGTATGCATATTCAACTCATTTTCAAAGAATGTATCAGGCAGCATATTTTATAAAATTTTTGTGGAGCGTTCGCTGTAAGTAATTTGAAATAGTTGCATAGGTCATTTCAAAATGAAGTAAAATATTCTGTTCCACTGATATAATGAAGTGGTTCTTATTGTAAGTTATCAAGGCAATGTAACGCGATACATCGGAAAAGTACTTATAGAAGTTTATTTCCAGTGTTTATGCCCTATTTTATACGACAATTAAGATAGCATATCATACTAGACAGTGTTCGTAGAGACTTATTTGAATCGTATTTGAGCCACATAAAACATTAGATGGTTTCTGGAGTTTGTTGAGGTAATTTGTTGCTAATCCTTATCACTACGAATGTTCTTGGAATGTCTATACAATTTTCCGATATAAGAAATTCCTTACTGGTGTCGTGGAAATCGAAATAAAAAACTCAAGTGAAAATATTCACTTTTGTGGTATTATCACACTAGTGTATTCATAACACAAAATTCAAAATCGAACCGGTATTCATGTACTAAATACCATTCACTTGTTCTCTGTTCCGTAGAGGTCGCAAAGTATAGGTGGGTAGGGTGATACACATTATTGATTGATCATGTCTCTGTATACTTTGCGTTACGATTAAATATGGGTTTCGATGAAAGTCTTTTAGACTTTTCTGATAAATCAGACACTTAGACACTATGATTATGGCTAATGACTTCAACTTCAAATCAGCTTGATTAAATAATGTGATCATAATATTTGTTTTCCTGCTACTTACTAGATACGCTGTGTTTTAAAATGAAAGTATAACAGGTGTATTCGTGGAAAACGAATTAGACACTTGATGGATCTCGAGAAAAATCTTAATCCTATAATAGCCAGTTGTAAACTGTACTCTGCTGTATAAGTGTTAGAAGTAAATTTCAAGAGCGTTGATTGAGTAATTGGAGCTTCTAACTTTCGGCATAATATTAATGGCTATAAGCAATTGAAAGTAAGAAAAGACGACAGGCTTTCATTAATATAATTCGACTGTCACCAAAATTGAAGTTTTGGTATTGTTAATTAGATCAAAAAGTTTTACAACATATTTTTCCTTGAAAAACAGCATGATAAAGTGCTGATTTAAGACTTGACATAAGTACACGAAGCCATTGATTATTACTCTAAGATAATTCGCTTGTTGGTGACGTCTTCGTTTGTAACATTTTCCTGATTATAATTCTTGGTTGTTAACCTTAAACGATATGAGTGAATTTTGATGCTGCATTTCTATTCAGCCTTAGTGTTTCCAATATACTGTCTTAAAAATAACTCATAATTCTGATTTCACCTTTGACTCTCATGGCTTATTTCTATTAATTTCATCTGATACATAGATTAAATTTTAGGCAGTTTGGATAGATGGATACTTGGACCGGGTCCTAAAATGTTTTGCAACCTATTGATTATCTGTTACAATAAAGCGGTCATTCACTCTTTTTAAATTCTAAGGAACGTTGAGATTACAAATGGTTTGGTAACTACAAACAACATGAAAAAGATAACTTCTATTCAAATAGAATGTTGAACATCTTAGTTTAGTTTGATGATCAATGAATTAACATGAATGAAACACTTTGATGATTATGTTGACTGTCAAATGGTTTGGCTCACTTTCTGTAAGAAAATCCTGGATTTCATGAACAAATAATCCGTTTTGTATTTGGTATTTTCACAAGATTCTGAGCATGAGTTTGATATCATAGACTCATATCATAGACTCTGCATAGTACATGGTCCTTTGAAATATTACTAATAACCCTGAATACATATAATTACTTACTCGATTACAAGCGATGTTACTATTCAGTTTAACGATTTGATGAAACCGACCAAAATACATACACTGCTCCATATTCATTTAAACAAAAAAGTAATAAACTTATAGTCAACTTTTCTTTGGTTCCATTATTTTTTTTAATAAACAGTTAACATAATGGATTTATGGCGAGTGGTAGAAACGTTCAGAGAGTTTGGCTTACATCAACTAAATGATCCCCAAGCAACTTTAGATTATACAAGTACATTTCGTTTACTTTCCCGTATTTACTCACATATACCTACAACAAATCTAAACGCGAATAGTACAGTCGATGAAACGTCGTCAAATAATGCGGTCAATAGATCGGTGCTTATTGTAGCTGCAGAAATTCTACTCGGTTGGCTTGGATATGCTTTAGACTTATGTGCAACTGGTCGACTTAGTGTAACTGGACTAAAAATTGCTTTGTCGACGTTAACTAATGCAAGGCCAGCTGATAAATTTAGGTGTAAGTTAATGTTTTTTTTAAAGTATCATGACAATATTGGGATACAAACTTTATTCACTTACTATTTATTGTTTGATAGGCTATTTCGATAAGACAAAGCTACGTTCCTATTATTCTATAATTCCAAAGTATTTACAGTAGCTAAGGTGATGATTGTTAGAAGTCAGAACCTAAAATGCCGGCACCAGAGAAGTGTGAAATTTGTTCGTGTCATTACAATAGAATTATCTTTTTAACTTAAAATCTTTCTTTAACTTTATCTTTCATAGCTGTGTACTGAAAAAGGGCGCACATATTGCAGTCATTCATCTAGCAAACCTATTTCACTGACTAGATAAATGTTAGTATATTCAGCCAAAATGTGTTCAATCCACACGTTGATCACAAAAAATAAGTGATGTGTATTCACATGTATAACAATCTTACCTTGTGCTCCTTTTATACATTCGAATGTGTAAATCAGTAGTGTCAAGCAGTGTGCAGAACATAAGTCATTAAAAATGCATTATTTATTTAAAGACAGAACATTTCGTACGAACTAGCACCAAGCATGTATGTTGCACAAAATCCGTAACGTAATATTGGGAAGAATAAAGGACAGAATGTGATCGTAACCAAAAAGATGGAATTCAATGAAAGAAGAAGGAAATCATTAAGTTGGCAGAGAAGTACACTTAGTAAAGACTACATTCACCGAAAAAAACCATCACATTTAAATGAAAAAACTGTATAAGAGTCACCGTTAGCTTCTATTCTGGGTCATATCTGGAAAATGATAGCTAGTCTACGTAGGGAGTTTGAAATGACGACATTCTCAATTGAAATATCTTATTACTTTCTTCATTGATACAATGGATTCATTTCGTTATTTGAAGATGATACGTTAAAATAGATTCTACGACGTATAAGAGGGATTATGTAATAAGCTTCAATCTGTACTATTGATTGGTATTTTAGAAAAAACAAATGGCTCATTAATGCGGTGTAAAATATTTATTTCCTAACGGTTACAGATCAACGATAATAAATTTTGTACCTCGATTAACTGGATACTAGACATTACGTTTCAAGTATGCACTTAAATCACTTGCTTCCCATATAGTTGCAGGTGTATTGTCTGACGCCTATATTAGGTGTAAAAATATGCTAATGAAGTCTTGGTATATTTTCATTACAGCTAAGTAATAGATTAATATTTAACTATTAATTTATCATCAACGGAGCACTGGACAGCTGTCTCGCTCTACCATTGGATGCCGACCCAGTAGTGAAGATGGTTAGGCGTTCGCCGTCAACCTGAAGCCCCTGGTGTGGAATCTGGGGTGCGCACTACTGAGGAGTTTCACACTAGAACGAAACAGCTGCCCAGTGCTCCCTGGTTTTCAATGGTACCCTGTCAACATCAATCTGTGACATATTCAATCAAATGAATTTAATTTTGTTTTTATTGTTGTGAACATGTGTAAACGATTGTTAAACAAAGTTGTTTAGACAATGATTAAATTGAGTAGTAAGTCCCGTGGTAAGTTTCAATTTATTTTTCATCATTATTTAGTGAAATCTAAAACCTATCAGTGAGTAACGTTTTACATCATACCGTCATTACTTCAAGATGTTTTTAAGCCTCTAATGTTTTGTTTTATATAGTCTGATAATAGACTGAAAAGAGCAGAACAAATTACTAGTATGCCATCATACGACATGAAATATATACATGCATATATGAAAATAATTTATGAAACAGCGTGAATTTATTCATTTAAAGGACATTATCAACCGTGTGCTATCATTCTTATCGAAGTCTTATGCCATAAAACTAATTTTCATACATGTCAAAAGGTACTTTAAGTATTGTGATTGTTCATAATAATAATCGTATACAAATTTATGATAACCTTATTCGATTTTAGATCATTTCACTCTTCTATCAGATCCATCTGGTGCATTGATTTTCCCGAAATTTGAAGCTTATCTACAAGATCTACTCAAATTGCCTATAAGTGTTTTCGAAGGTACGAATTTCTACTACACTCCACAGGCAGCGCAAACAATGTTCACTGGGGTAAGTTTCACTTGAAACTTCCTTTAATAAGTAATTTTACAGTATCCAATGGACAATAATCGGTTATTTGCTTATTACCTCAAAGGAATGAGATAAATCAAGTTTAGACTTTGTAGAAAAGCTGTGTACTGAACTCTATCGATATATTGATGTGTCATATTATCATTAGTTGGCTATTTTACATATAAGAAGATTTTAACTAGGCGATTTAACAACAAAATTCTTACTACAACGTCTGACTGTTTTCCGTTCGATCTTTAAAAGAATAGGCATCCAAGAATAGCACTACAATAGGATGATACCCCTGGATTTTCATATATTTATTGATCTTAATTTGATCAGCAACGTAAACTATATTCAAAGTAATGGTTAGTCTTCTAAGTACAGCTGGTGGTATATTGATTAGACTATTACTGTTTCACTTTCATACTATAAGAAGTAGTTATTTGATCCTGGATTTACGAAATAATTTACTAATCGTAAAAATTATACTCGACAAACTGTAGCTTGCGGAAATCGTTGGTTTTCACCATTATTCTTTAGAATTTGTTTCTTTAAGTGATCGACGGCTAACTTTTTAAACTTTTCA
Source organism: Schistosoma mekongi (assembly GCA_034768735.1). Lineage (NCBI taxonomy): Eukaryota > Metazoa > Platyhelminthes > Trematoda > Strigeidida > Schistosomatidae > Schistosoma > Schistosoma mekongi. Next base: position 40,484,273 of record CM068305.1, on the reverse strand, counting down.
CTAATAAGCTCATTCTTTCAGATTTTGTACATCTTCTGTATTTGTGAAATCCTTCTCTCACGTCGAAACTCGTTAATGATTCAAACCTTTCTTATCCGTAGTTGTAATCAGACATGTCGGGAGTGAGTTATCACCAATAGCTTGACTGTTCGTCAAGCTATCACAAATAAATGGAAGTGAGAATTTTACGATTAGATATCGGTTGGCTCGTTGGTACAGAGTTCGCCGCAGAACCTGATGCCCTTGATTCAATTACCTGGCGGGATTGAAAGTGTGTACTACTGATGAATCTCATGCTGGGATGAAACAGCTATCCGGTCCTCCCTAGTTCTCGGTGGTGCCCAGCCGACATCAATCTGCGACGAATACAATCAACTAAATAGTTGTGATCGTTATTCATCTTTATGACGAGATTTATACATGGTTTTGGTGTGAAAACATTGTCGACTACGTGTTAATTGTAACAATTCCATTTACATAAAACAATATGTAGCATTGGAGACTAGGATTCAAACAACGTAGTAAAATATACTGGCAGACTAATTTTGTCATTCAGTGACATGCTCTATTGTATAACAAAAATTATATTATCTAGAAAATCAACTTAATGATACATGACAAAGGTCGATGATGACGATAACGATGATGTTCAGTTTAATGTAACAATAACGAGAAAACAGCAAAATGATTTTCATTATTAATCTATTCAAAATCTATATTTCATGTATTTTACTAATGAAGGGATATGAATGAAATGTTAGTTATCATAGCTGAAAGATAAAGTGGGGTGGGGTATTTGCAGAACTTGCGAAACAATTGTCGATCGTTCCGTTCTTATTACATAATTGAATACAATGAAAAACAATTTGAAATCTTACGTTTTGTTTAAAGGTGATTTGACCACAACTTTATATTATTTACAAATGGTGATAATAAAAGTCTTTGTCTATCTTGACTTGAAAGTTGACAAGATTCAGAAGATATAAATAGGCTTATGTTTATAAAAGTCAAGTTCTCAAATCAGCAGATTTCATACCGTTTATTCATTCATCGTCGATAAATTTGCTAGACAAAATAGTGTATTCGGTTCCGTCTTGCAGGTTATAAAATGTAAAAATCAAAAGGTCGTTTGAAGTTAATCGACAGAAAATCCCACACCAACTAGAGACTCCTCAGATAGGTGGATATGAAATCCTTGAGGAAACGTATTTCTCAATGGCAGATTCCATCTAAGAATATTCATTTTCACTCGACTTGACAAACATCAAATTAGTTGCTATGCAGACGTTAACCAATATATATATCTAAGTTCTATAGAGCATTAGTCCAGTCGGAGTAGTTTTATGGTAACTTTAGTAGACTGTAAAACCTGACGACTTGGTATCTGCTGAGACGAGGTGCAGAAGTTCCTTCGAAGTTTTGCTGGCACGCCTCGCTGGTGAGTGTCAAATAACAAGAAACCTAGGTGAAGAGTTTCTTGTCGACTACTCTCCATCAACAAACAATCTCCTATCCCTGTTAGAGACAGTAATCTCGAGTCACTTAAAGTAACGGCCAGGTTGCAACTAGATCAATAGAATTCATTCAGTACTATTAAAGATTTGGCAAACACGAGTTTGATCACTACACAACGATTAACCAACATATTAATAAAAATCGTCAAGAAAGTAAAATTAAAATGAGATGTCCTCACAGAGCAACCTGAATCTCAGTGTTTTTTCAAACAATACAAGTTATTAAGTGTATATTGCCTTACTTACATTTTAAGCTCAGTGTTTAGTGTTTGATAAGATTTTATTTGTACCTATCGATAAACGACCTTATGAATACTAAGTGTTTTCATGCATGCATTATTAATTACCTAACAAAATCTATGAAGTAACTTCACTGTCTATCATTTTCTTCATAGCCTAAACTCACTATAAAATATGTTTTCAATTCCACCATGTGTTTTTCTTGTTGACAGCCATAAAAAGCATAGTTTAAATGTGGAATTCTGAAATTATTATATGATTTTTACTTTTAATCCTAAAAAGCGTTCAAAAAGCGTAGTCGTTGAAGAGTTTTTGGATCGGATGCTGTCTGACCAAGGACCACAAGTGTTAGTATGGCTTACAATTTTTCATCGGTTAATTAGTGTAGCGAATGGTAAGTGCTAAATTAACAGTAAAAATAAATTAGTAAATGTGTTTCTTATCAACAAAACTGACTATCCATTAGTTGACAACATACAGATTTGAAATTCGTTGGTTTACATTAATAATTTTATGGTCATTCAGACAGAAGTGATTGTAGTAAGCACGTTACCATGTGTCCTGAATGATCAGCCAACATATATCGAAACATATTAGTAATGCACTACTGGTAAATCAATTACTTTAACGTTTATCCAGGTTAGCTTGTTCCTATGATTGTTATCACTACACACACCAACCAAACAGATGGAAACATTTGCCGAGGTTTGGTACGCTTCAGATGTTTTAAGTTTCTTATAAAAATCATATTCAAGGTTTTCTCTTTGAATGCCTCACTAACGTGTACCTGATTGTACTTTCTGTTATTCAGAGAAGCAAAATTCATTCAGTGACATTAAACAAATGAAACGTTTATCAGAAATCGGTTGGATTTGATAACAACATCATAAATGCGCTTTGACGAATCTGTAAATATGTACATTTTTCACGGATTTGCTAAGTAATTAGTAACTTATTGTAAATACTCATTGATCAAACGGAAAAAAATGCATAAATTAGGGATTTGTCTTCTACTTCATACATATATGGACTAGCTAGTTTTATCGTTATTAACAAGGAACAATGTACTACTAATGAAAAGGTACACATTTATTTGGTAATAGTGAGACGTTTTCAACAGACGTGAGTTTTCATTTCGGAAACATACTAAGCTATACATTGAATCCATCCAATTAGAAGGTATGAATAATCTTCTCATTAATTCAGGTTACATTCAAGTGTACATCATAAGATACATCATAAGGTTTGTTTATATGCTTTGCTCATTAATTGAATGTGTAGATCGTTGCTTGATACTTTACTGGGTAGGTATTTTTTCCATTAGGTACAGCTTCTCATCATTTAAAGAAATCAAGAATATTTAACGAGTATTCACTAAAAATGTTGATTTTGATGTTTAACCAACAATGTGACTATATTTTTCAAACTTTATTCGGTGTATAGTTTGTCAGTATTTATGACTTCCTGTTGATGTTGTTACAAACTAAAATTGATCAGTCTTTGTTGCCGTATGTGCATTCTGATCGAAATATTTCGATGCATTGGTGGTTCGGAAGTATGAGTTAAGTTGGATTGTGGCCGGCAAGTGAAATCAAGTACGTAGGTCTCTTCCTACTTTTGGATTCGTCAGATGGATGCACTTGTATGTGTTGATGTTCACATCGACACTTGAACTCCGTGCATATGTTATCAAACACTGCGATGTTCATCACAGAGCTACTGAGTTCAGACAACTAAACTTGTGCAGCAGATACGTATGTGATAAGTAAAGTTAACATTCAGTTGTAATATATATACAACGTGAATGGTCAAATTATATGTGTATACAAAACTAGTTTTAATGAAATGGACGATCGTTACAAAATATTTAGTAAAAGCATCCGTCCATCCTTTATTCAAATTTTAATAATAAGCATCTATTTGCTAAATGTAAGCATCCAATAAGAGTTGATTGGTTTCAGTAAAATAAGTTACAGTTATTACGACCTATGGAGTAGGGTTGTAATATTTCTAGTTTTTTTTTATAGGAATAACACAGTTGTAACATTTCCAAAACTAAGCATTTATCATCATTATAACTTTAAATGTGACTACCATGTGTTTTATTTTTTGTGTGTAACAGTTTTTTTTTAAAATAGTGGTGACCAGAATACAAGCCAGTTCCTTGAGACCAAGTCATTTATCGTATCATTATTTCTCTCCTACTTCCTGGATTCAGGGATTCTAAGATATTAAACTGAATAAGTAACTATGTAACGATGCATTCAGCACACATAATATAACATGGTCAATTCCAGCAACACCTTACTTCACCACTTAGATTATCATAAAAATAAGTTTATATTGAATTAATCGTTAATGACGCTTTGAAATTTTGTGAATTCATCGGATACTCTAAGTGGTCAGATTGTATTGATCAACCGATTCATAACAGATATGAAAATAAAACCACATACGTTTGGTTCATGTTAGTATTACACACAATAAATACTATTAGATTTGTTATCCAAAACAGCTCCGCTAGTCTAAATTATTACTCCAAACTTCTATTACGAAAATAGAGTTTCGGAATCATTACTAGGACCTTTAATAAATTCATATATAAATCTGTATATATTGTGTCACAATATTTTACTTCTTTGAATGGTCCCGTAGGAACAAACCTCTTTAACGAACTTACTTGAGCTCGGTATAAAAATTGTGTTGATGTGCAAACTAAGCTTCATATGCAAATGATAACAGCATGACTTTTCATTGACAAAGAAACTGCCTTCAAATATGGTATCATGATCTAGCTGTAGTTAGGTAACTATTAAAATCCAGAATGCACTGGACGGCTGTCTCGTCTTAAAAGTAGAACTGTTCGGAATTACTCGCCTATGATCTCCAAGCTTTGTAGTGATCGGACCACTTAGCTTGTATCCTTGGAAGATACTTCTAAATTCAGTCAAATGTAACAATCTTTACAACACCCAATTCAAGCTGTGTTATTATGAAATACAACATAACTGAACAAACGGTTATCTAACTACACGATTTAAGTCACATTGTTCTACTATAATTTAACTTCTTGATTTCTCTTTATTTACGAGTTTTCTACATCTCTCTCTTGAAAATTTCACATTTGTTTTAATGTACATTTGATTATTTGTTAAACTGAAGTGGGAATCAACAGACGTTAAACACTGAATTGATGATTTTTCATTCACCATTTGTTTACTTTCATCAAAATGATGGATAAAATGTTATTTAGAATTAGCTAGAACAGATCATTATATTGTGCATATGTCAAGTTGGATGTATATTAAAAAGGCGTTTGCTTACATCAATTCATACAAATAAAAATCTTGTTAGAACGATGAGCATAAGTATATGACGAAATAACCTTCGAATGCTCTATTATGTTCAAAAGTTCTTCCGGTTTATTATACGAACCATCTGAAGACTTGCTATATCACTGTATCTAACATTTCTGATTCGTCTCATATCTTATTCTCATGCTTTTTTCTAATGAATTATTTTGTTCCTCAATTCTTTAGTGAAGAAAAATGTCTGCAAACTGGAGTTTATTGACTTTTTCAAGAATACCTTATAATTATTATGTGAATAAATCAGCGCTTCTTTATATAAGCTGTGCAAAAAATTGAAAAAATTACATACAGATCCGTAGAGCAGATGTCGCAATACAAATAGATTTATAACTATGGTGTCTGCATTTAAGTCTGTCTAAAGTGAACTGTTTTATACAACCTATGAGAAAACAAGTCATTACAAGGTTTAACTGTAATATAATTCATGGTTATTTATAAGACATGAAGATTTGAGGCTTTCACACTTAAAATATTGATTTGATTTCACTTTTTTTCTCTCAATGATTTCACTTCACTTTTATGTCAGTTAATTATCACTGCTGTTATTTTAGTTAGAGCAGTATATTTGAACTCGGATCATGGCTTAGTGATTATCTTTGCTTTCAGACGAACAAATTTTTGATAATTTGATATGAATTATTATTCAATATAAAACTAAGGTGAAACTATGATATTCACTTAATTTACTTTTTGAATTTGTTTTTATTTTTTTACAGTTCGACATAATGTGCGATGTGAAGGTTGTAAACGTGAACAAATTTGCGGTTTACGATACAAATGTACTCGATGTCCTCATTATAATTTGTGTCAGGATTGTTTTTGGATTGGTGTAACCACTGATCAGCATACAAATGCGCATGACGTAAAAGAATACAGTGCTGCATCTGTAAGTACCGTTAATTACATATTAGTTTACATATCAAATATTTACAATATGATTTAAGGTAACCAGTTCGACACCATCGGACTTCGCGGCAAATGATTTGGGGCCAGCTCATTAGTCTGGTGGTTAAGCGTTTTCAACGAAGCCTCAGATTCCTGGGTTCGATCCCTAGTGGAATCGTAGGTGCATACTGTTGAAGAGTCCTGTACCAGGGTGAACCATCCGTCTAGTGCTTCCTGATTATTAATGGTTGTCTATCTTAGACCAATTCATGATATTAAAAAATGAATTACCACGTCATTTAACTTTCAAATTCCATCACAGTTCATTTAGATTTTAATAGGCCCAGACGGTCTACTGAGTTTTCCAGCAGAAGTACCAGCAGTTCCAAAACTGGTATGTGGGGCATGTTACAATCGTTATATAAAAGTAACTTAGACTGTTGCCTTTTAATAGTGATCCTGAAGTCTTACAGTTTTAAAAGCGATTCTGATTGATCAACAACCTAAAGTAAAGATGATTTGTACCATAGTGGACAAATCTTCAGCCTCCTAATTACAATTTGTTTTGCATGAGGCATTTAAAGAAAATTATCTAGGAGAATAACTTAGTATGTAATGAAGTAATTGATCCTATTGCTTCCCATTTAAGTGAGATTGATTAAACTCTGCGGCAACTGTTGTGTTCTCAAAAACACTATTTTTTTATTTCAATGGATTTCATTTTAGAAATCACATTCTCGTCAATTCGGACACTCTTTGAGAAAATCATTTCAATTTGGTCGCACTATTACTAACTCATCATCATCAAACACTACTACTGCATCATCTTTCACAAGTAGCTTCAGTGAACGTCAACAATTTTCTGGTGTGAATACCCCTCGTCGCCCCCACGTCGGCTCTATATTCGAGTGGAATTCAGACCCTACTGCACCAACTGGCATTATTTCTTGTATGAACGGTATTACTTCTGCTGTACAACCAACCGCTATACCTGTAGACATTACAACAGACATTTCGAATGTATGTCACCCAGGGCAGCCCGCCTCAAATCAGAGATTCATGGCACCGGTGAATACTATATGTAGTCCATTACCGAACAGGCGCCTACAAAAACTTAATCCCTTACTTATGGCAACTCGACCAAATAATAATATATCTAGCCTTACATATGCACCCCCTCAACCTATACAAGTTCAACCTGTATTTAAAAGAATGAATGAATTGAATCAAGCCCCTAAGGGTGTTACACACAATTTAGTGGCTGCTACCTGCTACACAAATGCAACGCAGCAAGATATAACGACTGCAAATTATACGAGACCAGGTAAGCTACACTATCACGTACTTTCCAGTCCTGGATGTTGTCATTACGTAATAAAAAATTTTCACGTTTTCTTTTCCAAATTTTAGTTGATTCTGGGCTTATTAGTTGTACAGTATATTATGTACTAACTGAAACTAACCAATCGAAATCCTTAGCTGGGTGAAAATGAACGCTCATATTCATTTTGACCGTTGTACGATTTATTAAGTTGAGTACATAAATCTGATTCTGGAACCAGTCAATTTGAAGTAAAATAGATTATACACAATTTAATTTAAGGATATTAAGTATTATTTTATTTCAGTGACAGAACGGTGACTTAGTATTTAGAACGCTAGATCAACTACCAACACACAAATTTGATGTCTGTTTGAGGTATTTTAGTTTGCACAGTGAGGACAAGGCAGTAAGAGGTATCAATTTTTTAGACACTAATGTAACTCATCTATCTCACTAGAACCAAAATGAACAATATTATACAGTTGAAAAAGTCAAGAATACTCATAATCAATTCTTTACAACTATTAACAAGATACAATTTCGTTTTCTATTGATTTGTTCAAGGATATGGTGTACAGTATTCTGAGATATCTACTGCTTCAAATATATCCAGTCTGCCAGGTGCAAATCACCAACCGTTGCCAATGTAAGTACGAATCGCTGTTATGATATCTCCTTCTTTTTTCTTTACAGATGTTGTAAAATGTGTTTATCAATTTAAGCAGACATAAACAAGATTGAAGTCAGTTTAAATGAACCATTGATCAACTAGGTCTGAACTCTGCTATTTCCCCTAAAACGCTAGCCTCTGCTTCAGTCGCATCTTTTTATTCTTTATAATTATCAGTCAGTAGATAAACCACTTAGTTCCATGTTGCAGCTAATGAACTGGATTCTAAGAAACCAAGTCAACTTTAGACATTTCAACATATAGAAAACTTAAATTTTTCAAAAAACCCATTTCTTCAATTGTACAATGTTGCCTTTGTTAGTAGATGGACAAACATAATAAATGGAAAGAAACTTTGTCCAAGTAGCTAAGCTGAAACATGTTAAATGTGTTACAATTAGAAATACATGATTATGAACTAAATATTAGCAGTAAAATTAAAATACTATAATCTCAACTTAACATTTATTAGTGCACGATGAAAGGTGAAGTTGGATTTGTTACAGATGGGAATCAATCCATTATACGTTGACTGAAATAGAGATTTCATACTAGAGAAGGTTCACAATTAAACGATTCCTAATCTAATTATATATAGCTAATCTGTCAGATATGAATCCTCCCATGTTCAGCTGTTTGTTCAGGACATATAATACTGGTAGGATCGTTTAACCGTAAACTAAACTTTTATATAAATCATGAATAGAAGATCGAAACGTTGATCATATTGAACAAAAATCAGCCTCGGGTGTGGTCATAAAATATATCTTGATAAAAATGTTGATAACATTTGTTTACATACCTTCTAACTAATAAATGTTTATATACCACACTAATACAGTATTCATCATTTGTTTGCCTACACTGTAGTCAATTCATTCTTAAGTGACGATGGTTTCATGTAGTTGGATGTAAAGTAAAGGAAATTAATAACATAAATAAGGCAAGAACAATGGAAATTTTAGAATACTTTGTATTCAGGAAATTTTGTTGTATTCTCATCAGATGATTTTAGATTGCTCAAAGTATTACTATGCATGTACATTTGGAATTTATAAATAAATTAGACGACAATTTTAGAAATTGATGAAAACAACTTGATTATGCAATATGATAAATACAGATAGGAAAGACAGTTCTGGCGAAGTGAGAAAAATATTTCATAATGTAATAGTGACGCTGATCGATTTTTGATATATGATGATAAGCAGCACGATACAAATGTAGAAATACAACATACTAAAATATGGTTATGAAGTAATATAAAAAAATGAAGATAGGATCATACACTTATTCCTGTTACTACGGCTAATGAAGTTCAAGCATTGATACACTTTCGATACAGAAGTCAAGTTTTACACTTCTGATTTCATTTATCTTAGTGAATATCAACAACATCAATTTGTGATCATTTCAAATATATTCATTTTGTCTACAACATGTCTTGTTTATAACTGTAATCGAATTTTTAAATTGTTCCCTTATTTTAGACGTGGGTATTTTTGAATACATTCAGTGAATTATTAAGTGCACATTCTCTTAGTTCCTTTAATGTACGCGCTTTAGCAAGTGCATGTTAACTAGTATGCAGAATTCGAGAGGATATCAAATAGATATTTGTCCACTGTTGTTTGAGTTGTCGAACATTATGTCGTATATAATGAGACGAGTATGGTGGCACCAAATACTTTCTTACTAACTGTTTTGAAAGATTGTTTAACTTTTTGTTTTGGGCAGAGTATCTTGATACAGTGTCACTTGACAAGCATGATTCAGCTTGAATAATGACCATCAAAAATAATCTAAGAAACGTGTTTTGTTTGATTTACGACTCATCAGTCGAGTGTACTTTCACTCTAATATTGATTTTCGCACCAGGACTCGTACTCAGCTTTTTTGTATTCAGTTCCACCATATTCTCCATGGAGTCACTAAATTCAAGACAGTCATAGTTGTTTGATGGGCATAAATATACAGTTTGAAAATGATTGCATCTTCCCGTTAAGGACTGTAAATGATCCAGTGGCTCGTCGGATAATGCAAGGGCATTCGATACGAATGAACTGAATTACTGCTCCAGTGCTGACATTAGTACTGTGAAACCGGTATAGTATTCTAAAGAGTTGTAAAAAGAAAACAAACAAGCATCGTGGATTCCATTCGCCACGTAGCTTAACTCATACTCGTGCATTAACGTTGCATCAACAATATTTCGTTTACTCTACATACGTTACAACATAGACATATCAATTTCAATATTTAGTAATATCCACAGGAGGACACAAACGCATTCAAATTATATGTATATACCGTTTTTTTGAACTCAGTAGCTCAGTGTTAGACAAGATGGCTTTTTACACGAGTGGAGTGAGTTCCAGTCTTAGTGCGTACGTTAAGACTAGGGTGCAGACTCATCAAGTTGATAAATCCCAAATGAGACGCAATGAGGCTTTGTATTTAACATCCCAGATTCAATTTAGCCAATGCGTATATGTTTACTTCAATGCAGCTTAGTAATTATCTACATAATTAAATTATGTTGCAAATTAATACATATTCTGCCTACATAATTTATGTCAGCGATGTAAATTCTTCCAGATAGCTTTCTTTTATCCAGGTCATGTTGTTCACACCCTACCACGGACGCTTATTTAATGGGAAGTAACCAACACTGTCTGCAACAACAGCAACAGTTAGCAACAACAATGACATCACAGTCAACTACACAGTCTGCTTCCACAGCATCTGTAGATAACAATGACAATTTAATTGGCTCAAGTATGGGAACTAGTTTTTCACTAAAAACTCACAATGTTGATCAAAAGTCTAATGAGGAACACAATTTAATTGCCAGGTACGCTGCTCAATTAGCTGCTGCTTCAGCATTAAATCAAGAATTCGATGTAAGTGGTGATAAAATGCAGACATTTTTCATAATATATTTGTCCGTTTTAGCGACATAAAAAGTGCCCTCTTAATTTCATGGATAACATTAAATTTTTCTACAGCAGTATTCTGCAGTATATTAATAGCAGATGTCTTACCGTCATCATGACAATCATCCAAGGCTGAAACTTAGAGTTACCCATTAAATGCGTACCTAATTGACTGAATATGTTTCTAATGAAAAAGAATAATCTTTTGCTGGTAGTATGCAAGATAATTTAGAGGTTGCCATATGAATATCAAGTTTTGAATCATAAGTAGTCAATATGAAAAAAAACTTCTTGAAAGACACAGTCGTGAACTTTTGGCAATTTAAAATAAACCAAATTTAACAATATCAGTAATAAAGATAGCATTTATCCATCAGCAAAGTTTTCTTTTTTGAAATTGTAATTTCCTCGGATGTTGGAGAGTAGCTTTGGGGTAATTAGCAGAAAAACCTGAACCTTGGTTTCATGTTATTTGGCACTCATCATCGAGGTGTAGCCTTAGTTTTTAAAGGAACTTATGATCTCCATCTCAGTGGATACCATGTCACCAAGTTTTACAGTCATCGACGGTAGCAAGTGACCTTCGGTGCTTCTCAGATGTATGCATTGGTTGACCACTGCGTAGTGACCAGTCCGATGTCAGTCAAATCGTGTTAAACTTGGTGACGCTAAATGGGATTCGCAGTGGGAAATAAGGCCTCTTCAAAATTGCAGGTACACTTTTCTGTTGAATGCCAAATAACATGAGACCTAAGTGCAACGTTTCCTGCTAACTACCCCCCTACTATCAAGCCAACTTTCATCTCTAAATAGTGTCAGTGATGTCTAGTCACTTAGAATAAAGGCGACATTGCGACTAGATCGATACAATTTAATTAGCATAATAAAGGACTTGATAGGCATCAAACTGATTACTATAAAGTGACCAACTAATTTTCATTAGGTGTCGTTTAGGAAGCCAAGAAAGATAAATTACTTTTGTTGTAGTAACTAAATGCCTTTGGTCAACTAATGTATATTTTAAAGAAATTCTAATGAGTTAAACAAAAGGTGCTTATCGCCAAATATCTTCATTTACTACTTACAGTAAGGAGATTTATTTCACGGAAGTAACTAACTTTAAACAAGAACAACTATCTGTACATACTCTAAAATGTTTATTAACTTAGTGTTATTTCCACTTTGTTTCAGAAATTAGGCAATTTTGTTGAGTCGACTCAAACACAAAAACAATTAATTGCCCAACTACAAGAGAAAAATAAGTGAGTTGCACAAAATTAAACAATTAAATTATAAAGGGATTTTTCTTTTGGATATTAAATTATTCTTGAATTCTAAGAAAAGTAACTTTTAATTGTTTAAACATTCCCATTAAGACAAAGCAATTAGGAATGAAGAATAGTCTTTTCGATAAATTCTTATCAGGTTCTACATTTATAAATGCAAATTGATGAATAATCTTAATTGAATAGCCAAGTTTATGGCGGGCATACCTTTTAAGTTAGATTATAGCCAATGAATCTGGGGTTGTTATTGTCATACTGAATAGTTTATGCATCAATTAAAATTGTTGTCAGAGTGGTTATAACCATCATAAGAATCAATACATATTGATGTTCAAAGAACACATAAATGTTAACCAAAGTGAGGTTACTATAATTAACTTTACTTACTACCTAACTTGCTAATTTAATGAGTTACATGGTGTTTTTTTAGACGAAATCCTTCGAATAACCTTAGTCATCTGCAGTGTATCAATCTTGTTTTATGTTTTAATGTTAAGTGAATAAACATTTTAAAAATTACAGCATTTATTACATGGTATTCAAACATGTATTCTTGTTGCTACTGTAATAGTCATGAAATAACTCTTATATGGATAGTTTAGACAAATAAATTTGCTTGTCTTTCAACAAACTTCTTTCGTCATTAACTTAGTTTATTTGGTATTTTGAGTCCCAAGTGGTGAGAAGGTAAATCATATAAAAATTCCTTCATTAATTTAAAACATTTAACACTGGATCATTATGCAGCAAAATTATAGTCGGTTACATAACTAAAATAATATGGTAATTGATTCTGTCTGTTTACTGACATACTGAAAAATAATACAGATATTGTAAGCGTTAGGAACTGAAATGGAATTTTTGATAAACATTTCCGCAAGCTGCATAACATCCACCTGATAAACGGACAAAAATTAACAGAAAGTGCTGGGTACAAAATACTCACTGTTCACAATGATGTAGATTAGCTTTTTGTTAATTTGCTTTTTATTTAAAATTCAAGCAAAATAATGCAAACATAGGTTTTGCATTTATATTGATATTTATGCAAAAAGTGAGTTCAATCCGGTTAGATAAATTTCTATTTAGTTGATCTGGTTAGTACACTGGATTACTTGCCAGTATTTGAAGTTATAGATATTGAGATGGAATCTCAGTATAAACACTAAAAGTAAGGTAAAAGTATATATATATATATATATATATATATATATATATATATATATATATATATATATATATATATATATATATATAATGTGCAGGATGAATCCCACTTGTATTGACCCAATCATTAAGAGAGACCTAGATGAAAATTCTTCTACAGGTTTTTGGAATAAATGAACAGAAATGTAAATAAAAACAAACAGACACAAATCTTAATCAACTGAAATCTTGTTTAACGCTGTATATATGTTGATGATCCGTCAGTAATAGACGGTAGATATTTCATAGCAGTTTAAATAAACAATGGAATAATGCAATGTATATATGTATTTTCAACTATAAGTCGTTTTACAAACTATTAGATGGTTAAAATGTGTTATAATGGCGTTTATTCTCTTTTCCTATTGTATTAGAAAAATTCTTAAAGAGATTGAACGTTTACGAGTTGAACAACAAAAACAGGCAGCATATATAGCTGCTGCCGGTTCTTTGAAAAATAACTCTTCTGATTCACAAGAGGTATGCGACGACAGTACTGGTACATTTAGTCCGGCAAATTTAAAACAACTTAAATCAGATAATCTGGTGTCCCCTGGAGTTGGTAGCTTAATGAATCCAGAAAATCCTAGATTAGTTGCCGATCTACAGGCACTACGTCAAAGGAAAGATGAACTGGAATCAAGAATGAATAACCTTCAGGTGAGTATTATTGAAAAGTCTGGTCAAATGCGTCTTCAATAAAATCCTTAAAGAGAATTGCATATCAATCGTACAAGCGTGTAACTTCTTCTTTATCATGAATTTTCGAAATACTTTAACTCAAAATTGAATTATATGCAAAATTCTAGATTCTTGCTACAATGTCGCGATGTGGATGCAATGCTACGTTACGCCGAAGTATAAGTAAACGGCCACTCAGTTTTATAATTGTACAGCTAAAACCATTCTTTGATAAAAACTGTTGCAAAAAGAGTTTTACATATTTAAAATTTGCGATAGAGATGATGAAGGATATATTACATACAAAGGGTGAGAACATCACTTCATAGTGCAAATGTTTATTTCGCAACCTTCTTTAGATTACACAACCACTTTAAATACGCTCTTTTTGATTTTTATTTTGTTGACCATTTACATCATGATGCTCATCCTTAAGAGACAAAGAAGTTACAAGTAACAGTGCACGTTTAGTTACTCATTGGTTTATTATAGATATCCAACACCATGGTTAGCTTATATTTATCTGGTAGTTGTCACTCGATGGTCTACTACAGAAAATTAAAACTTAATGTATCATCTCAAGTAATCAATGAGTACGTTTAATTTGTATCGATAGGTATTTGCTACTACTGTTTTTTACTAGTCAGATCGTTTTTGACTGTCAATAGTAAATTGGCTGTAGGTGGGGACAATTATTTGGATATTGGTAACTTAAGTAGGTAGAAACTCTTTCCTCCCCTTCCAAAATCTAGAAAAATTGTACTAATCTGTTTAGAATGGGATTTCACTGGCAATCTGAAAAGGACAGTAACATCCATGAACCTGGCCAGAATATTTATCTATAGTTAATATCCATCGAGTTTCATATATTTGACATATCACTGCAAACAAGCAGGTTGAAACTGTCTCACACCCCAATCTGTCATATATTTAAGCTGCATTTATCATAAGTGGTAAATCTTATGAATTAAAATCTTGACTTTCTTAAGCTGGCTTCATACGTTTTGATGAGCATTAGGGCTTACAAATCTTCAACTTATATTGGTACATACCATTTATGCTCTTCTTCTCTTCACGTATTTAGCGCAGTCGAACAGATTTAATGCTACAACTGGAAGCGTTGGTAAGACTATTATCTGTCAGTACAGGAGTCACTAATACGCGTGATAACAATTCTTCAGCATTATTTGATCCAAATGACACTCGTCGAACGGGCCATAGTTCTCGACTTGATCAAAAAACCCCTGATTATCCACCAAGACGAAGTACAAGTTTATGTCACCCATCAGTTGGAAGAACTTATCAAGATAACTTCTATTCAGTAAGTTAATATTTTGTTTTGGTTAGATTTTAGTTTCTTGAATTAAATGTAACTTTGGTCGTTCTAATAATCATTATACTAATAATCATTACAAACAACAATTGTGTTTATTAGAAAATGATACCCATGTTTCAGTAGTTTCATGTTTTCTCCAACAAACAATAAACATCCCAGAAATATCCTTTATTACTTAATGACCTACTTTTTAAAATGCATTGTTCAATGTAGTGCAGAAAAATGAGTGTTTTTGAATGCAAGGAATACACTTTGTTTGTTTATCTAACGTTTTTTCTACTTCGGAAGTTTTCATTTGGTCAAGATAAATAGATTTACGAAAATGGCCTTATGATACATAGCTATTTTGCCAATGTCTAGAACATCACACAGGTTTAAGTCCTTCATATATAATTTGACAAATAATCAGAGTTTGGAACGTTTTCTGTAGTACAATGAAAGCCTAACAATTTCTTCTTTGAAATGACAATGAATGAAGTCACGTAATACGTAGCTAATTGACTGAAGTTAAAAAATATAAACCACTGGATATTGACTCAATGAACTGATGGCAAGGTGTTTACCTCTAAGTCTTGAAGCGCTGGGTTTGATTCATGTTATGGTTCTTAATGCGAAGTGAATAGTTTTAAAATAAGACAAAACATTATACAGAGCTTCTTGACTTTCAATAGTTGTTTTATTGAGGTCAAACTATGATATAATACTTTAACTATACAACTAAGTCTTTCCACTGACACATCGATTTAATGCCACGAACAATATTCTCTTACATTAACATGAATTACTGGAGTAAACTTGTGTTCTTACTCTTAAGTGACTATACAGACCACATACTTTCAAATGTGAACGTAGTATCAAATGATTTTAATCAAGTCGAACATTAAACTGTGTTTTTAGTTGTGAACTTACTTTTTTTGTCTATATATATATATATATATATATATATATATATATATATATATATATATATATCAAACGCTTTTCGTTATAGGATAGTAAGTATGATGGGGCAAATGGCATTCATCAAAAACCCAGTTCATCCGATAATATAGGTAAAATATTCTCTCCTTTAAAAACTATTACCGTTGAAGAAAGAGGTGGACAATGGAATTTCAAATTTCCCGATGACAAGAAGCATGAATTACATTCACCTCTATCAATTTCTTACAGGTATTACTAAAACAATTTCCATGACTTTTTCATATGTTTCATCAGCAATAGAATTTAAATATTTCTGGTAACTGATTCTAAATCATTAATAAAGCCCACATTATGAAAGTTGTCATTCAAAAGTGTCTTGGTGACTTTATACTTTGGATCTCGTGACACAACTGGCAGACATATCAAAGAACTCTCGAAAAAAATATTGTCTTTTAGTTAATGTCAGTTAACTATTCACATGCTAGATTAAATTTTGATCTCACTTTCAACGTGGAATTAACTTTGTATAGCAACGTCAAACTAACGAACTCATGAGTACTATAACCTGTGAAGTTATAATCTACTTGGTCATGAAAACTTTAAAAATATAATTCAGTATTTAGGAGTTAGAGTTATTTTCGCTTGATGCTGCCTAACTAACATCTCATTGACATTTTTCAGTTAATTGCTAGCAGTCATTTTAAAATCTGATTGTTTACATTGTTTGATAAACTGTAATAATTTTGTGGTAATAACATAGTGAATAGGTAGTGTTAAGTTTATTGTTGCCACTCTTTGTAAACTCTAAGCCACATTACTAGATGTGTATTCAGCTTGAAAATGTAACACTGATGAATTTGCTTGCTAATTAAATATGTAAAGCGCGTTCATCACATCAAAACACTTTTTATGTGGATACTTTATGTTCGTGAATGACAATTATATGTCATACGAAAATCATTGAAGTCATGTAACACTTTTTCCAACTGTAATAAGTCCTTTAAAGAAGCTACACTGTTAAAAATACAAATAATAAAAGGACAGAACATTTTCACATACTTTTGTCTAATAGATAATAATAAAATTCAGAGTTTAATATTCAAATTATAAACTACTAAAACTGGGACTATAGTTTAAGTTATTCTTACCACTCTGTTTTTAACGAATACAAGTTCTCCATGTAGTTTTCGAGAAAAGCATAACATATAATCTGAAAAGTTGATAAAACTCAAACTTGAGATAAGCATTTTCTTTTAAATCTATCACTGAGTTACAATTTTTTATATTCTCCCACTTGGAATCATCACTGTAGTTAGTTCTAAAGTTACCAATTGTAACGACTAAATAGATAAACAGGAAGTTAGACAATTAGATACTCTATATGTTTGACGTCTTCAGTTAAATATATTACAACTAACAACAAATTTAATTCATACAGTATTATTATTACGCTCCTATTGCATTGTTTACGCTTTCATTTTCCAATCTGCAGACATTCCCCTGAATTAGGCCACCAACGTTCATCAGATACTATAGTTGAAAAATATAAAGATTTGTTATATAAAGGAACAAATACACAAATTGGAGCATCCAAGTCTCTAAGAGTACATTTTGGCGGTCGACGACCATATGTGGGAGTAAGTTATACGATAATTTCTTGATTATAGTATCATTTTAGATCAAAATCTTTCATTAACATCCAAAACAGTATTTCTAGCTGCATCTTATTCATTTATTAGGTATCGGAAACAGAAATATCCATCCACTAGTCCTTTAATATTATATTTGATATAAAGTATACAATTTAGGAAACACACTAAAGCGAATCAGCAGTTGTTTCTGTCTAACAAAACATATTCTAATACTAATTTCACTTTCTATGCAGTATTTCCAACACGTGCTGACTGTAAGTTCAAGGAAAATCTAACTCCATTTGATCTAAGAACCGATAAGCATTCCGATGACATTAAAAGTTTCTTTTTTGATCTGATTTATTCCTTAGAACACATGAAACTGTTTCTCAATAAAGAAAATATTTGTTCCGCAATTAAATGGAGATAAGAATTTTAGCTCTCCTTCTTCTTTGGACATCAAAAATGCATTGTTTTTATTACAATAAACTTTGTCCTAAGCCCAGTTTACTTAACATTATCAAGCTAAATGTTAATACTAGTGCACATAATATCCAAATGTAGTTTTCATGATATATGAGTTGAAAAGTTTAGGATGTATCAAAAAGAAACATATTCAAAATCTCGTGATTAGTATTGCTGCATTGAACAACACTTTGTTAGTATTTTACCTAGATGAATCATTTTGACAAATACATCCAAGTTGTTAAATGTAACGCTTCAACGAATTACCAACCGAAAGATTGTCGATGTAGTATCTAGAAATATTGAAAAGTTAGCAACATTTTTGTAAAACGGAATAATTGATTAATCGTTGACTCCATAATATTCAAGTGAACACTTGGTATTTTTCTGATTTTCATGCTTAATTTTTTGATAGGCACTGTCAGCTGATGATAAAACCGAGCTTTTTAGCCATAATTCAGTAAATGCCAACAGATTGTCATCGAATCATTCTTCACAGCACACAAATCATTCAGATAGTGGATCAGATGCATATTTATACTCAGATCCTGAATTATGCTTTACAATCGTCACATCAGCATGTGTTTCATCACAGTCTAGTGTTTCTTCACCACAAAGAACATTGCAGTTACCTCAATTTCTTTCTATAACTCCATCATCTGGTAAATGTTCAAATAAGTCCAAAGATTTTCTAGAACTTTTAAACGAGAAAATTATAACAACAACTACAATTGTAGATAATTATGAATACGCTGGTTTGCAATCATCACCCATATCGCCATTATCGTATTCATCTAATGAACACATGAGAAATACCAGAATTAATGTTGGTTCAAATAATCCTACTACAAATAATCCTTAGTAAGCAGAACTGTAAGTACCCTTAATAATCATTTTGATTTATTGAATAATGATAATCCAATGTTGGTTGTCAATTTAAGTTTAATTTCTAAACCCCAATGAGCAACTGATGTGACCATTAAGTAATTCGTTTTATTCATTAATCTTGAAGTGTAATGTTTGTTTAGTAGAAAAATGGTTATTCACCACTTCTACTCTACATTTCTACTTTAGATGTATAGTAATTTGAACCTATGGGCGTATGTGTCCGATTCTACGTTGTTGATGATGACGATCTGCCTTAGATGAATGTAAGATATGTAACTACTGTCCTATTATTGGTATTTTCACACCATACAGATAAACACTTATACATAACTAATATAATAATTTAACTTTTCCAGTAAATTTACATACTATTATGCATTCATAATTCAAGGTACACCTTCAAACTTAATAAGTTCATCACTTAAGTTCAACAACTTTTTATGTGGAAGCATATGCCAGTAGATTAGACGACAGTTTATCAATTAGAATAGTAGAATATTAGTACAATAATGTCACATTTTATGTTTAATTTATTCTTTTATGCTAAACGTTTTTACTAATTATTCAAGTGTGACTAATTTTAGGTGTTCGCCAGTTGTTGTAATAAAATCGAATGTAAATATGTGTATTAAATAGGATAAATGATTAGCTGCTTCACAATCACATCTGGGTATTATTACGCAGAAATGAATGTTCTTCATCTATGAAACAATTAAATTCAAATGCATATCATTAGCAAGTTATGATCGGATCCATAAAATATTCACCCGTGTTTTATTCTAAACGAAGAAAAGAAAAGGAAAAAAAGTTTTTTTTTACTTTTGCTTTTTTAACCTTTTTTCATCGTTCGTTCTTATTCATTTGTAATTTTTAATAAAGATTGACTGTCACTGTAAATGTGGTTGTTTTTCCGGCCATGTTAACGAGCAACTATTTGTTTTTTTTCTTTTTTCACTTGTGTTGGTTGTACTTACAAAATTCAGTAACGATTATACATTGTATTTATTTTCTGTACACTAGTCCTTTTATTTATCGCTTAGTATCTTAGCTGAAATTCTTTATATTCCACAGAAAGAATGGTGTTGTTGAAGTTGATATTGTTGTTATCGACAAAATAAAACAATGGACACGAAATAAACAAACTACCTCTTGGTTTCATTTATTACATCTGCTAGATTTAGTTCAAAATTGTTATTATGTGCATTTCAGATGTTAATAATGAATTGAATAATGTTAAGTGTGGTGAGAAGGAATAAGTGTTTAAGCGTTCATTTTATATTCAGTGATTTATAGTTTTATTGTTCTTATCCAAAACACTTAATTATTCCATTCCTATATTACTACAAAGTGATCAAGATTGTGAAATCAGATTCCAGAAGTTAAAAATAGTCGATTATTTGGATTTTATTTCTTTCTTTTATGATCACCATTCAATACTTGTATTCAATAACATGTACAAGTTACTCCTATCATGTTATTCAAATAATTGTTCATTTATTTATCACTGGTGTTATTTATTTGAATAAAATGGTCATCAGTCATTCATTGACCTTTCTTTATCGTTGTTTAAAAATTCATTGTGACAAGTAGTGGCACTGGCAGCAATCGTTTTATTTTCATGCTTGCTTCTATAGAAACTTATATGTACAAGTTAGGTAATAAATCGAAAATGTTTTAACATTGTTAACACCACAATGTTGTTATTTTTCATTTTTTGTCTTTATTCTAATGTCGATGAATTCAATAATCGAATGTGTAATCCTAGTTCCTTAAATAAGCAGTTAACATCAACCGCGATAATGAGCGTATCACTATTAGCAGCTATCGTATCATTAGAGTTCAATTATTGAGCATCAATTGTCGTTAATTGACTACTCTGGTTAAGTCTAACAGATCACGCTGAGTGCAACTATTACCTTAACGTAACGTCACTATTTCTAACAAAATCAAATCTACCGAAAGGCTAGTTTAAACTACTAAATGTTGTAAGACGTTTCCGCTTACATTCATAACTTGAACTTGATGCATTTGAGTTACTTTTTCATAAAATCATGTAGATTGAGAATAAGAACAAGTTGTAGATATCCAGTGATTATTAGTCATTAGACCCTCCTACAATGTGCTAATTTTTCTTAATCTTCCATAGGTAATCCTAGAATATTTTCACAGTTCAATCCTTTAAAAATACTTTTGATTAAATAAATATATTTTGTAGCTATGGATAACCTCACATTATTCTAGTTTGTTCACGTAGAAAAACTAGTCTATGGTAAGCTAGTACTTTATCAATTATTTCCATATTCAGTAACATTATCAAACATCAAGCTGTTTTACACAACGTCTGGACTAAGTCATGTTTATTCACTCTAACCTATAAGGTTAGTTACCGATAAATAAATGAAATTTGTATTTCAAAATATTCATCACAAAATACGGTCATCACCTGTGAAATAGTACTTAGTTACAAGCTTCTCTGTCCTGTTTCTTGGCTACTGAACAAAAAGAACCTTCGATTATAAAAGGTTAAATAAGTTAAATCTTTCACAATAATTTCTTTGTAAACTGGATGATATTCATTGCTTAACAATCGTAAATGGTGCTACCGTTTATTAAGTACTTTTTACTTCAATATATATACTTTGAACATACGATATAAGGATTATTGAATGGCAGATGACAATGTGTAGATAATATGATCCGTATCAAATCACACTCAAAAGCTTCTATTGATAACTACTAATCGAAACATTAGTGACTACGAAACAGTGACTGCAAATAGATTCGGTATTCTATTAATTTCTGGAACTCTACAGTTCTGTTTCGTGTCTATATCTTACAGTAGAATAAAATAACGAGTACTAGGAAATAATGTGAAACCATTTTCGGAAATCGCTGGTTTTATTATTATACAATCGCTCTACATATTTAAATGTATAATGCTAAATAAAGATTCACTACAGACAGGTTTCTAAACAAATTGAATACTACAACCCAAAACTCGGAACTCAATTTTCGTCACTAAGAATGAAAATACAGAAAAGGTAAATGGCCTGTCAGAATTGATTTGTCTCCCTTTCAAACAATAAAAGCATATCAACGTTTGACCACAGCTGTAGGTAACACAGTATCACAAATCCGTAGGTATATGCGTAAACACTGTCTTTGAAATACGTTCTGAGAATCTATCGGAGAGGAGTCTTATCTCACTGGAGAAACAATCAAGCTTATTAAACGTTAATATAAACTCTGTTTTTTAAACAAACAGTTATGCATTCATAAATATCTTCTTGTAATAGCCAAAATGTTATGGCCCCCCCCTCATAAATGTAACTTCTGTACTCATTGGTACTAACTTAAAATCATGGATTTCCACTTTCTCATATCTTAAGTGCTTATAAAATATGTCATTTCTAAAGTTAGGTCGTACAAGACGAAGTCAACAAAACTACGCTTTAATTTGGCAAGTCATAATCAGTAGAGTAAAACACTGTGAATGTAGGCAAACAAAATTTCACAACATGATTGTGATTACTGAAATAATAATTTATGACAACAAAGTTGTATATGAAATTAATATCACTTTATTTGTTGACATTTTATAGTCCACCACAATAACATACACGTAGTTTACTTTTGTCCTTTACATTTACATACTTATAGTGCCCAGATGTCAGTCATATTACTTATAATTTTACTTTTACTGTACATGGCAAATCATGCTGTTGTTTTTGTATTGAAGATGCTTCATCTCCATTGATCCTGGTTGCCTCATTTTTTCTCAATAATAGGTTTTAAAATTACGTTATTCTTCCAAACATACTAACAATCGGTTTATTCATTTATCACAGAAGTACTTTATATTTTTATTTACTGTTCTAAATGCTCGGCTTCAAGGAACTAATAAAACTCGTTAAAGCGACACTTGTAAGAACAACATCTTTTCCTATGTACAGTGGTATGTACAATAATAATTAGCCATGAAGATGAAAAAAGGAACACTCCCAGACAAATAATATAAAATCACAGTGTAAAGTAAATGCGAAAAAATTAGATATTTTTGGAGAAAGAGTTATCTTCAACGTTATCAGTGTTCAACGAACGTCTTGAGTCTAGCACTTCTAGTCATTTATTCATTTATTTAGTTAGGTAACGCTGCTTGTTGGAGAGTTTTTATGTTTACGGGTATGATTCCCCACCCTATTTCTAGCTATATTTGATTTTCATATTTACGAAGGTCGGTTACAGGTGACTACAGACTCTAGAAATGAAATTTATGAAGTAAATTACGCTGTAATATATGCCACTTACCCAATAAATAAATGCTAAATATGATTAAATATTCCAAGTAAGACGCTATAAATAAATTCAGCCAGTTTTAACCATGAAAATCATCCATCAGAATAAAGTAAAACAAATGAATTACTTATTCGAAACTGGAGGTAGAATTTTCCAAACACCAACACCTAGTAACGGCTTATAAAACTCATTTAATTCTTTTTCATGGAGACTAGTATACCTAACTAATAGACTGACTTTTTATTACTTTGAACATGAGGATGCGAGAAACTGTTGAGTAGTACATTAAATTCTCTATTACTTGCTTACTTAAAATCTAACCCGTAAACAACCATGAACAAAATACACTTATTATTTTCTTGTGGATAAAGAGTACACAGAACTTAAATGTATAACTAGTTTCTTTTGAGTGGGAATATTCAAGTATGAGTACGAAAAGGTATACTTTGATTTAATGTCATATGTCTATGTGTTATCCAAACTGCTTTCTGTACATGAAATTGATTGAATGGATATTTCTTAATCGTGTGTATAAGAACTTTTGATTAACCAAAGTTTCCATTAAAACAAAAGTACTCCTAACTATTCCATGTTGCGTTTATTACAAATACACAAAGTATGTCGAGAATTTTCGACTAGAGTTTAATGTCATGCAGTTTAATCCGTTATTCGATATTATAAAACTAAAAGTTGTAGAAAATTGACGTAATTATTGATTGAGATATTGATGAATTTTGTATCCCTTCGTTTTCTAACCTTCGTGAGCGATTTGCCTTCTATCCCTCAGGGCTGTCTCACTGAATGCAGGGAAAAACAAATAGTTTAAGTCTGTTTTTTGGCAAGTGTTACTAAGACTTGAGTATTTGTAAAGGAAACGTGTAGACTTCTTCTAAATAAGCATAAAGTAAATACAATTTAATAAAAGAGATTGATCATGTTAGTCCCACTTTTACGGTTAGGTTACTTATATGTCTACGAAAAATGTTAGTTTATCACTCTGTCTGTTTGTTTATCTATTCTGTCACAGTTTAATACCCCCCCGATACTTAGCAATGCGCATACAGGTATAGCTAACGTTATATATATATATATATATATATATATATATATATATATTCTCGTAGATTATTAAAGAGGAGAGACACGACAATGATGATGAACTTTGGATACTTTATTAGAACAACTTGTAATACTCATTTGCGGTTGTAGTATAACTGTTATATAGTAAAAATGATGCATTCACCGATCTAATTCATCAAGTACTGTGCAAATACTATTTAAAGTCGATTGACTAGTCATCGTTCAACATCGTACTGTATGATAAAAAGAAATTAAGCGTTATAATATTTAAACTTTCAGGTTATCTTGGAAGCTAGTTTTTTACACGTAATTTAAGGTTTCCAGAAGTGACTTTGAAAAAACAGCACATTTAGAAGGTAATTTGCAGAATGAACTAAATTGTCGTCATTTTGTGATTTCCTGGAGCACTCACTGATTTGTTAGAAATACATTAAAGCAAATTATTTTAATTACACAATTTTTTTAAAAAACTCCTAATAATAGGACCTTTGTGGTAAGACCTGGATAAGAAGAGAAGAGTTTTAGTCTTTTCACTTTCTAGTTAAGGTGCGCAGTCAGTTTAGTTAGTACTCCAACTTACTGTCGCATAATGCAACAAAACCTTGTGGTAATAAAAATATAACGAAAGGGATTATCAGAATTTTGTGCCATTAGCAAATAGAAGACGTGTATTTAAGTATCCCTACGTATATTAAAAATTAAAATAGAACTACAAGTTTTAGGTAGTTTTGGTGAACTAGTAACATAATATTACCTTGCGATAACAGGCTCTTCATACCCTGTCTTTCGAAAGTGAATTAACTGACAAAATAGTAAACTGTTTTCAACTCGGCAAATGCCATTTGAACAGTCAAGTCAAATCTATTTTCTTTAAACATTAAATCATACCATATGACATCAAAGATACACCCATAAAGTCGATTTTACAATTCTGTCGAATTATAATTTGAATATATTCTACATAACATAATTTAGAGTTTTAGGTCGCTTGTATTTTTACTTTTAAATCAGTTTGGATGAGTCTATGGTTTCATTATTGATGCTACTAAGTGGATGTAGACAGTTTTAAAGCATTCCATTTCTGTGCTTTTACTTACTTGTTCTAATAAGTTTACTATAATGAAATAGCAGCTATCTCGTCTACTTTACTGAAAAAAAATTAGACATTTATAACATTATGTACAAAAGTTAGTTACACAACGATAAATTTGTGAAAAAGATAGTACATAGGGTGTCAGTTTTGAAATGCGACATCATTTTGTCATTTAATTTGAAATGTATAGGTAATGAACTTGAAAAATATCTACTAGTTTAATGAGATATCAACTCATAGTCTGGTTCGGGTGGGATAGAACATAAATACGCATGAATAATGTGAGAATTACATTATCATTCATAATATTGAACGTTTAATATAAATCTTTGCGATATAATTACATACTTTCAAGGTGTCATTTACTTGAGATTGTTCTGAAAAGCAGCGGTACTTAAAACCTGCACATACTTTTTAAAATGACCTAACTTTTGTTCTAAATGCCTACTGGAACATTTAACGAAGACATACTTAGAGATTCCAATTCTGTATAGTGAATCTGTAGTTATACAATGACAATATAAATACTAAGAGCCTTCACATAGAATTTTATTTTCCGTTTTCCTATTATTAGTTGCCTTATAAATCAATTTTCGCGTTGAATTAGAAACTTAAAATGAATGTTTCAAACGTTAGTTAGATTTGGCTTATGACGATTGCTCGTTGATATGCTTTACTTATTTCCTATTTAATTACATTTCACACTCTAATCATGTTACTGTAAATAATACCTTAGGGGTTGTCAGTGAATGTATATGACACAGAGTTACTCTTTGAGCCATGCTTTTCTTTACTATTATAAGCTAATGTTTGGTTTGTCTATTCAGGAAGTTATCACGGTGTGTTCATATTAGTATATACTTTTACAATTTCAAAATATAAATATATTTACAGTCGAAATCGGTGTATATCTACTTGAATATTTCATTCCAGGGAAAATAATCCAAGAATCTAAGAAAAATATTATGTACGGTCGATTAAACAATATTCAAGCAATTTTCGAATTTACTTCACATAGTGTTTGTAAATAAATACCTTAGCTTACAACTCTCGTTTGGCTATGTAAGAAGTATCGATGAGAAATGATAGGCAGTTTTCAAAAATTACAGATTAAATTTAGTGACTTGTTTCCGTTTTATTATCATTGATCAATTCTAAGTGGGTGGAAATGAAGTTTAGATGTATTCAACATTTAAAATTTTATTTATGTGAGTAGAGCGACTTTCCTTTATTTAGTTTCAATACGGAATTATAATGTTCGTCCGAATCTTACATTTGTTTTTGTAGAAACGACCTTGTTTAAGACAAAACATACAATGCAAATTAGCTTTTTGGTATATATATATATATATATATATATATATATATATATATATATATATATATATATATATATATATATATATATATATATATAGTTATAGATATAGATATAGATATAGATAGATAGATAGATAGATAGATAGATAGATAGATAGATAGATAGATAGATAGATAGATAGATAGATAGATAGATAGATAGATAGATAGATAGATAGATAGATAGATAGATAGATAGATAGATAGATAGATAGATAGATAGATAGATAGATAGATAGATAGATAGATAGATAGATAGATACATAGATACATAGATACATAGATACATACATAGATAGCTACATATATATATATGAATTCGTTACGCGGTATTTTATCTAGATACGATTTCATACATTAACGACTAGCCTAGGTTTTTAAAAATTTATTAAGAGAGCTCAGTGAAGGGAATTTTCTTTCTGGCGATGTCACTTACTAATGCTATACGTTCATATACGTATAGATTTTTCCGAGCTGGTTCCATGATCATATTACATGCTTTCCAGAGCCGTCCTTCAAGTGTCAATTGCGTTGTAGAACGATTGGGCTGCAAATGAACATGAGTAAGTGACTTATTTACTGTTGTAAGCTTGCAGTCTGGAAGTTCAAACTTGATTTTTGAGTGCAGAATCATTAAGTGCAATCCCTAACTTTGACCTGACACTGAGGCTTAATTAGTTTTCTTATCTATTCATTGTTTTTTAAATTCTTAAACTTAGAAATCGATTTAAAAAGACTCTTTTAACTTCCTGTAATTACTACGTCACTTCTTCATACCTGTCAAGCTCACAATTATTTCCCATTTCATCTGTCAGTAAATTATTTTCATCTCTTCTCCATTTAGACCATTACATAACTTTCTTATGGTTCCCTACATTCATGAAATTCTTGAATATCTTATGTTGTATTTTCTTCCTATTGTTCAGCAGACCAATGATTCGTACAATTCGTATACGATTGTACAACTTTAGTAAATCACATAATCGGAAAGATTACAGTGATCTTGCGTTTACTGCAAAGAACGTTCTTTTAAGTAAATTAGAAATCCTCCTCTTGAGGACGTTTGCAGCTTTTTTACCCATTGAAATAGATATTCCTGTATGGTATTGTTTTAGTTGAGTTGAGGCTTCTGGTATTTTTGGGTTTTTGGTCTTCAAGTACTCATCAATAAACCTAAGTGAATTTTTGCTTTCAGTGAATAATTTTCCCAAGATATCTGGATCTTCATCAATGATATCAAAACTGCAAATTATTCGGACTCAAGTGTAGAGGGATATGATTAGATTTCCCATTCTACTAATCAGGACCCAGCTGTTTAAGCTTTAGAAATGACCATTCCAAAACGGTTTTTTCGTAAATAGGGCTCCATTAAGTTTTTTCATCGACAGTATTTCAAGTGAGTGGGAGTTTTCCACTTCAAGCAAAAATTAGTTATAGGATGAAAGATATTGCAGGCATCTAGATCAACAGACTGACAGTCTTTTTAATATCCATTTTTTTAATAAATGATTGTTTTATGGAGGGAGAAAAGGTTTCCTAAAGCTGACCAATTCAGTTTCAGATAATTATTTTCCTGGGGTACTCCTTACCATAGGAAGAAGCGAGTGGTTATATTAAACACTGTCACTGCTCCTCTATTTTCGTTTACTTGTGTTATCTTATTTAATTAAATATGATGACACCTATGTTAAGCATATACGTTATCGTGAGCGAAGCTGGAAACAGACCTACAGTTGAAACCAATCATTAGTTCAATCCTATACTTCAAATTCGAGTGAGTTGTAATATATATCAAATTAATTACCCTGCCAGTTTTCGGTATCAACTTTGTTTAAATCAGCAATATTCTTTGATTATTTGAGATTCTTTGACAGTTTTTCATCATCCTGTTACTTTGCTTGACGGTTTATTACCTGATCACTACGTTGTGTCGAAACTGATATAGTCAGATAACTCCATTAAATTTATTAAGTTTCAAATATGAGCTGGTTTTTGCTAGATACGAAACTTACTTATGAAAAAATCATGTCATTAATCAACACTATTAACGTTCCAAGAGAGTTATACAGTAAAAATAAAATGGCGAAATTCTCTAAGTATTAAATGTGTTTTCTGAACTATTTAGAGGTTTTCAATAAATGAAGATACAGTTACATGGAGGAAGAATATTTCGTTAAATATATTTTCGTCAGATTTAGCAGCCTAATGATGGGATTAATATTCTGTGGAGAAGCTTTGTTAAGGGCAAATACTAGTTTAATATAAACTTCAATAAGTCAATACTGTAATTCAAATCATAGTTTTAAGTGAATGTAGTACTGTTATATCTTCATTTAATCTATTCATGCTAACAACACTGTTATGTGAATATACTCTGTTACTTGATCGTATTCATGTACATGAACTCAATCGGAAAAATAAACGGAGTGTTAGTGTTTACTAAGACTTATGATGATAAGCAAACCGAACGATTTTGTTTATTTTACTTACAGAGTGATATTTCTTTAAAACAGTTATTCGAGTTTGTCAAAATTATGTGGTTTACTGACTTAACAGCTTTCAAACAATCGAATCACGTTACCTAGTTAAAATATTTATATGTGGGAAAAATTATCAATCTAGAACAAAACTGAGATAATGAGAATAAAACAACGTGAAACACATCATAACGAACACTGCAATTTAACCAACACTACTAGACTGGGCTAGATGTCGGTGAAAGTTGTTTTAAAAATCCACATGCGGATTTTGGATTTCTGTAAACTTCAGTAAACCTAAGTCTAACTGTAAAAGCTTTTTCGTCCAAAACGAAAAAGGTTAAGTTAGGATCAACCTTCTGAACAAAAGATGTGTGTTTTTATTCTACCTCCATCGAACCACTAGAATTTGCCCGTTTTAGCATTCGTTTAAACATATGTCCATTCACATTTGAACGTATGCTTGCCTTACAACAAAATCATCTGGCCAATAAAACTAGCAATCAACTTGGGGATGAGATGAGTGTTAAGCAAAAATGAGTGGAGATATTTCGTACAGTGAGTCATAAAATGAATAACAATTTACTCCACGTTTTCATTTATGGCTAGATTTATTATATTCACGGCTGTTAGTTTGTTAAGATTGTCATTAAACGAATAGTTTAGCGGTAACAGTCGCAGAATGCTAAATCAACTAGACATCACCACTTGGTCAAATATTTCAGGAATGGATTAGTGATGAATATCGAATAGTACAAAATATATGCAAGTTGTTCCCTTCCGACTCTCAATAAGCCACTCCATGTTGAATTAAGACACTTTTCGGATATCAAAAGTGATTTGAAAATAAAGTTAGGATATATTGGACAAATTAAAACTTGTCAAGCTTTTGATATAAATCCAACCGAGTGTATACTTTTATAAACCCAATAGACTCGTTCTTATTAGGTGCTTTCTGTAGGTGAGCGATTTATTTTATATGTCAATTTAGTTTGGATATTTATTTGCCTCTAGCAAAATCTAAAGTAGATATCGGAATTCCAAAAACACTATTACCATTGACAAATCTTATGTTTTATCAAAAAAAGTCAGGTGAATACAGTATCAAAATAATTCGTAAATTACTTTCACGTTCGTTACATCCTAAGCATTTTTGATTTTGACAATCTCGACAATATGCTTCTCACCGATAAATGAAAACTCTTTTGAGTTTAATTCTAGGAATACGGACATTTGGGAACGAAGTTGTCACTGTATTAGTTGACTGTTTTTGTTTCTTTTATTTATGAACATTTAGATTTCTAAGTACTTCGATAGGCACTACAGATTTCTGTGAACCATTTGTTTTCGAAATAAAAGTAAAAGTAGATTAGTGTTACTAGCACAGATTCAAGGCTAAAAAAGTTATATTTGTATACACAAAAGATCTTTGAACTTTCTTTCGGTTGGTGTTACTAAAAACTTAAAATGCTTTACAATCTGTTACGTACGACTAGTTTCACGTTTACGTAACGCAGTCTTGGACCTTGATTTCTATAATCTGGATTAAATGTTTTCGATGCCATTTAAAAACATGCTACACTACAGTCAACTTTACCGTCCGATTATTGCTCCCTACTGTTATATTTTTGATATTTTCTGGCCACGTCGGCAGTTGTTATATTCAAAATATATTCAGCCCAAACCACGACGTATGTAAAATACTGATCAGTCAACGTATGCGTCTGCCTAACCACTACTAGTCCCCAAGCCGGAATGAAGAACACAAGACGGATGAGCCAACCAGACAGAAATCATATTGTGTTTAAAACACTCCTTTATATGTACACAAACTTAGACCATGCAAAACACCTTTTGGGAGAATAACATGTATTCAGAAGGGGAACAATAACGATTAAGGAATGAGGGCACAGGTACATGATTAATAGATCATAGTTCCTGAATAACAAATGATATGACAACAATTCATGAATCAAATGGGAGGTTAGGGTGGTGGAAACATGGCAAACATTGAAATAAAATAATCGATCTACATATACTCCAAATAAATGAAAGTCTTTTAAAAAACAGTTCAGAAAGTTAGTTACCTTTCTTAAATCTCCCGAAATAACACCTACATATAAACGTTCACAAACATGTGAATTTATAAATGCATTGTATTTGCTACAAGTTGAGGCCTAAGTAAGACTAAGTTCCCTAAATAGATTTCCAATTCATGCTATAATATAATTTCTTCATAGTTGTTTTTAGCCTACCGTTAAAACTATGCTATTTAATTCCTCACTACATGATAATTTCAAATAGTCTGTTGATGAAAAAAGAACTAAGAAACGTTCTGTCTGTCAACTGACTCATTACATTATCGAAATTCATTTTTTTCAAATAGACTGATTGTTTTTGAAAATTTCTATCTTATTTGCATACAACAATACTATAAGCAACGTTGCTGACGGGTACATTTATTTATTTAATTTAAGGAAAAACAGTAACAAAAAAGATTTTGTCTAAAAACATTTCTCTTATAAGTAACATTTTGTTACTGGCCGACTGTCTTTATGCAGTGAAAATATAAAAAGGAACAGGTGAGTGGAACCATGAAGATAAGTAACATTTTTCAATGGAAAACCAAAACTCTCACTTACCTTATAACATTTATTTTTCTATTATTTAATTTTGTTACTTTATTAAATGATAATCATAAATTGCATAACTGTTTTCAATATTTATTTAATTCACTCATAAATATTGTTGTGTTTAATATTCTTGTTACACGTAAGCTTCTTTAATTATTAATAACATGGTTACAAAATGTAGAATATAAGAATTCACCAAAAAGTAAACAGTAATAACTTGTATCCTTTGTAAGAATTCAAAGGAAACTAACCACAATATTGATTGTCATTAGAAAAAGTTTAGTTAGGTTGGCTTACTAATTTCTGTTATCAATGAACTTTTAGTTAAAACCTTGAAACAGAAAGCAATGGTTACTACATTTTTCTTCTACTTATTAAGTTATTTTGACTTCCTTCATCATATAGATTTCTTTCAAATCCCAATAACCCTGTCTAAATCTTTGATTATTCTCGATTTCATGTGTTTGATTCATTATGCGTTATGTCTAGAGAATTATCGAGATTGTTAAATGTTAAGTAAATTTCGATTACAACTGGACTATTAGATAACTGATTCATCCTAACAAGCATAATACTAGCTATTGACTTCAAGCTAGAGGTTAAAATCTTAAGTCCAATTGATGAATGATGGTTATATCGAAATATATTTATCATTAAAACTTTACAAATCACATAATTAGACTGAATATGAAATTCAAACTATGTCGTTATCATTTATCTAAGAAAAAGCTCCATAATTTAGATATTTTTTTCGAAACAGACACTTCTGGCTAAACTTTAAGTACAACAGATAGTTGAAAACATTTGGAATGATGCTCTTTTAATCATCCTACTTATTATCACAAAATAATGACGGTGATTAATAGCCTAGATGAATGTATTTAGTATTATTGCATCACTTAATAATGATAGTTTACTTGTGAAACTTTCGTTGTTATTGTCTACTGTAAACAGAAGTGTGCTTTGATTATTCCTAAAGTATGAATTCAATACACCCTGATGATTTTGCTTTTGACTAGCTGACTAATGTTATTCAGTTGTTACTGCCAGTCATGTCTCTTCAAATTTCCTTTTCACTACCATGTGGTATAAAGTAGATTTGAATCTATAAAATAAATATTATGTTCCCTTGAGCACTAATTGTTAATGTAGGCCATATTATCTGTTGTTATTACTTAATGGTAGTGAACATCAGTTGTAATGGCAGCGAACAATACACTACTGAAATAAGTTGTACTCATTTATCTCATTCATTAATCAACTTCATCAGTCTATTCTTTTTAATTCCTTAGATACTCATATACAACTATATTTCATATTTCATTCTGGGTAAATTGCGAAGTCTGTGATGGCTGAAAGGATTATGGAATCGGTCTAAGAAGAGAAAGAACAAATAGAAATTGTCGTATATTCGTAAATGGAACAACTTCATGTCATTTATTACTTAAATTGGTAACAAGCTGGGAATAAACACAAAAAACTAGTTCTCCTGATTATCGGATAGAATTTTGTACAACCCATCACGAATCAAAGCGTTAAGGATTAAGTTAAATACCGTATCTATTTTAAATGTGAATAAAACAAGATAAAGACTACGCAGCCTTGGGTAAAAAAATAAATAGTAAACCCACTACTTTTTCTACGAGTTATAATGAATAGTCACAACTGAATCGAAACATATTTGGCGACATTACAGACTCTTGGCTTTCGTCAAACAACCTGAGTAAAGGAATTTAGATAAGAAAGCTTACTTACTATCAGCCACTGAGTGACACTAATCTGCAGTTTGGTCGTCGACTAAAGTATAGATTTGTTTTATAATTGGATATCTATGAATTCTTTAGAAATATAGCAGTTCATCATCACAGTAATTTTCTTAAATAATTTACTTTATACGTGCAGCAGTCACTCGATAATAGCTAATGAAATGGAATGAACTACAGACGCAGTTAGTCTGGTAAATGTATATGTAATTTATAGATGTCGTCTAATTTTCAAATGCAAATAAGATTTACACTCAAGGGAACATTTTACTAGTAACAAAACTGCTACGACATTGAATTGACAGGTAGAATACAGTAAGGGAACTAGCAAACATCATACTTGAAGTCTCTTTGCTCAGATTACTAGTGATTGTGATTACCAGTGATTGTTCCTATTCACTGACTTTTTAAAACTACTGAGAATACAGTATTCACAACCGAGTAATTTATCGAAAAAAAGAGGTTAGATTAGAGAGCACATAAATAATTTCATGGTAAATAAATAAATCAAAGTTTTGTGACGGTGTTTTCGCTGTTAAATCACAGAAACGTCGGTAAAGAGGTTAGTTCATGTGACAGAAAATCTGCCAAGTCACTTTTCAAAGAATTTGAAGTGAGCCTTCACTTCAATATGCCACTCTTAAGAAAAGTTTTACTAAAAGGCAAAGATTATTCTCAGTTAGATGTACATCACAATGGTTCGGATGATCAACCATATATATATATAATATTATATATATATATATATATATATATATATATATATATATACTTAAGGTTTCTATGGGAAAGGTACAACTATTCGCAAACACTGTTAACTGTGTCAGTAGGGTTATCACCGTAAGCATACCTTTAAATCTTAGCTTTACAACAAATTCCTAACCTTATGTCTAACGTTACCTCAAGTTTTGCCTCACTTTACATTGTATTTTGTTAAATCTTACAGTACCGCTTCATTTACGTTCAGTAATCCGATTGGGATTTAAGGCTGGAAACATTATTTATCCTAAAAATTTATATTAGAAATAAGTTTTAGCTAAAAATTCTTGTTATAACTGGAATTCGTAAATTCCGTAACTAACATTAATCCATACAATAAATGCTGTTTCAAGCTTTAAGTCCCAATCGTATTCCTGAACTTAAATTCAGCAATGCTGTAAGACTGGAATAAACGTGGGGTAATTTTACACAAATTCTTGGGTATGTTTGTGTATAACACTGTAACAAGAAATGTGAGCATAGTGTTACAAAGTTCTGCGCTTTTTATGAATTTTTCTCAGTGTTTTACACACTGTTTTTCTCAACCTTGTTTGATTAGGCACCAACATTTTGGTTCAATGGATCAGTCTCAGTTTCACTATGAAGGGTAGGGGACTAGACTATATGTGTTAGGATTCTCTCAGTTGATTCACCTTCTCGTTGAATATGACGACAAATAGAGCTGTATTTACGCATTGAGATGAAAAGTTCCACTCATCGACTATTTTACTATAAAACCCTTTTCTTACCATGTAACCTAACACAAAATCATATTTTTGATACTAAAGCTCAATGTTTAGTGCAAATACTAATATTAACTGTTATATATAAATAATGGTGACAACTTTAACTTCAACAGTGAGTCTCATTGAATAATTAAGGAATTCGGGTGATCATGTAAGTAGAGGGTTTCTCAACTCTATGCTGTACTCTAACCGAATTAGCTTTATTCAAATCCCCAAAAGCTGATGTATTTAGTCAGCCAACGAAGAAGTAAGTAAGCCTAGGAAACAACTGTATTAATAGAAAGGCTTATTTGTACTTCAATAAAATAGAATTGAATATATAATAATATTAAAATAAAATTACGATAAATCTGGATGTGCGCTATATGCACCAACTATAAATATTCCCCTATAGAACGAGAAACAAGTCAACTGGCACGGATAAATAATAATGACTGTTTCTTTTATAGTAAACTAAACAAAATTAGCACTAAAGCATACCGTTTAAGATGTTTTCACATTGTAATAATATTGGACATACAAGTAAATAATCATTTAGTTTAATAGTATAATAAAATGTTACTCGATTTTTTAGTACACTATATCTAACCCATATTGTTATACATACAAGAATCATCTCCTTAATGTACTCTTAGAAATATCATATACTTACAAAATTGTATATGAACATCAGTAATCCAAATTGAGTGTATTGTTGTTTCTGCTCTGAGTAAATAACCAATTGTTCAGACTCATCAAAGGAAATTCGAGAGGTTACATTTTTAAAATGATTCTTATCACGCTAAAGCCTACGTGTTACCTTATAATTTGTTTTTAAGTAGCATGTTTCTTATAAATATGATTACAGTTTGTATTCATAAGAACGCCGTTTATTTCAACTTGACACTTTGGCGTGAATTATTCTTCAACACTAGATCTTCTTATCACAAAATCTACATTTTCGTGACTTGAAACATTGGAAAACACGAATAAATCTAGTGGTCGTGTAAGTCATTTCGTTATTTTATTCATTATGACGCTCTTATTTATGATGGGCTTCATTCAAAGGCCTTTGTTTTTCTCTAGTATCCATACATAGAATTGATATAAATTTTGATAATAACCACTTTTTAGAGTAAAATCACTAATTTAACTATTTTTTTCTTATCATGTGTAAAAAAACATGGGATCGAACCGTGAATTATCTCTATGATATGTGTTTGCAGCTATATGAAGTAAATCTTCCCCAGTTTAAGTTTTTCATTTGAATTTCATTTAGCTCACTTTGTTTAGAATGGTAGGATTATTTGATATCTTCATGGGTGAAAATACTCCACTGAAGCGTTACCTATAAATGCACTGACTTTACTTTTACTAACATGACTAAAAGCTTACTATTCTTAACTTCCGGACTATCAAAAATAATAATAATAATCTCATAATGAAGTGATTTGTGTTTCCTTTACAAAGTGATAAGAACTCACAGTGCAACATCTTATTCATTGTTGCTACTTCATTGTCGGTTTTCCTCATTATCTCATTTATTCCAAAAAATTAAATTTCAACAGGTACAAATCATCGTTGTTAACATAAAAAAACAATACTAGACTAATATAACAAAACTACTTGCATTTTTTTTGTTCAGCGCTCCTTATTATGACTAAAGTCTTTACATGATTGCAACATTTTCGACTCTACCCTTATGGATACTTGTTGATCATTCGGAAAAATTATTACTTCATAGCTTAAACGCAATCACATAATGGTATTGCGCATACAAATGCTCAACATAAATAATTTATACTGCTATAAACCACTATAATGAAGATAAGAATTAGGATGAACTTGTACATAAGCTCCCGTTGCACAAGTATGACTAATTGGACTCAGTTCTCTAGTGGTGAACGCAGTGGTGTTTGATACAAAACGGACTTAAATCGAATCCTGGAGTTAACATCAACATTGGTATGCATGTACATCCAGCAGACGAGTCCTACATAAGGCGAAACGTGCGGCCTCGATTCCGCTTGCTAGTCACAATCTGTTATGTTGGGCGATCAAAGAAGAGTAACGAACTTTCAGTACTATGTTTTAGAATACTACTTAAATTATTTCAGTTGAGGGCAATGTAAACATTTTATTTGTATGACTGTTACGTTTCTCTTACCCAATTCTCCCGTTTAGTATATTTACACTTAGTATACTGTTTTGTACTATGAACTACAGTTACTTGGTTGTGTACAAGTTATCCCTATTTACTACCACTATTCCCTTCGTCCTGTATCAATGTTGGATTCTTGATTGGTTTGCTGTGTGGTCTGATTTTGTGAATATATAAAGGCATGATTGAAGTATAATACGATCCCGATTCTGGTTCTGTCTGGTTGGTTCTTCCATCTCTGGTTTGGGACCCAGTGAGCATAGGGCAGACGCGCATTCGTCTACTAGGCACATCTCATTGGCGTTCGATAACCCAACCAAATTTCTTTGCGTCATAACACCATCCAACTTAAACAGAAGTTAAAAATTGTTGGTTGATTTGTTCTTGATTTTACTAGAAATTATTTTCGCTTAGCTGAACCGATTACATTGTGCTGAACAGTGATATAAGCTTATGTTGACAAACTTGAAGTAGAACTTGTAAATACTACCTACAGTCGAATAACACCTGCCTTTTTTCTCGGATTTAAATAATTTTAGTGTCCTGTATATTTAACTAAGTATCTGCCTAACGTCAAATGATTTAATCTAAATTGAAATATTTATTATTTCGTAAGCATAACTCAATGAAACATTTTCACGTTTCTGAACTCGTTAAACTATCACTTGGAATAGTAAATACATTAAAGCTATTGATAACTAGCTGAAAGCATGAAACATATTCTAACCGTTCTTCATTTATGCCTGAATACACTATGTAGGTTAACTCAACAATATTAGTGGAAACTATCAGAAAAAATCTTTTCAACAATTTTGCTTGATTTTCATCCTTGTAAACGTGATAGTGAATGAGAGATAAGGAATTTCCCAATACCTGGCTGATTTTTATTTTGTTGACCTGATAAATTTATGCTTGAGGACAGATACAAAAGCTTAAGTAATGCATTTATAAAGAAAATAAGGTCATCACTCTAAGACGAAACCACGTCTTAAATGATACAACTGAAAAGAAATAATAAACATAATAAAGTATGCAGAAGTAGAACTGAATGTTGTCTTCAATGTTGTATACATACACATAAAATGTATACACTTCTTTTGTTGAATAAATAACTGACCTTCATAGAAAGATGAAACTCCATTTATTTTTGAAATATTCATTAAAAATATTGAAAAATAAATGAATGTAACTTTTCATTTAAATAAACTGTAATCATTATACTACTTATTTAATTAACTTGATTTTTGAATTAATTGGGACAGTATCTATGCCAAGTTTAAGAGTGCATTTCGTTTTTGAATCGCTTTGCACAATTTTATGAGTCTCTATCGTCATTCTCTGATTGATAAACGCATCGCTTATCACTTTTACTCATATTTCAATAGATGCAATGAATTCTAATTTGTTTTGAGTAAGAGGTAGTTGTATTATGTACTAGTTTGAATGTGATTCGTTTATCCTCTGACGGGCTTTATTATCTATTAAGCATCTCAGCAAATACCTGTAGATCTAGTTGAAGATCTTATATAAATTTTTTTCTCTTAGAATAAAACAGATTAGTGTCAAAATACTTTATATTCAACTGAGAGTGGCTAATTTGAAGTAGTTAGAATTCCATACGTTTGTTTCTGTGCTTAGTAACAAGATACTATGCATTTTATGGATGTTCGTTTTGAACTCTCATAGTTTTCCATTGTGTTAATAAGAAAGCATTACCCCTCTATTTTTTAATAAACACTTTAAATGAATACGGTATCTCAATTTCTCATGCTTGACAAAAACCTCGAGTGATCTTAAATGAGTTTCCATCATGAGATTTTATAATCCTAACACTGCACAATCAGTAATTAGTTAAGACTGGTGAAGTTTCCAGGATTAAAAAAAATGTGCTAACTTTACGGGGTCTTAACTACATTAGTAAAGAAATTTCTCAGAGTTTGAAGCATACAACATTTAAACCAGTAAGTTGTTCTCTCGTATCGAGTTTTCAACTAGTAAGGCTTGGATAGCTGGACAATGCCATTAGTCCACACACATTGAGTGACTCACAGTCGAGTTTGCAAACTCATATTATGTAATTAGGTTTTGCGAATGTATGTTTACTAATTTCCAATCGGGCTATCCTAATCAAGCATCAGTTTAGTTGGAAAATATCTAGTATTTTTGGGAGATCATGAACTACCGTTTTGTTGAAAAACTCTTATATGTTGAACTATATTTCGAATAATGAAATCTTTAAACAAACTTGTATCATGCTTCAGTAAACCAAGAATGATAACTGGTGCAAACTGATAATCTATACAGATTTCAGGTAGAATGTAATCAAGGTTACTATCATTTATAAGCGTTTCTGTCTTCCCGCAGATGTTGTTATAAACTGAAACTGACCAGTCTCTGTTGATATATATGCATCCTGAGTGAAAAACATCTATACAACTGCAGTTTCAAATATAATTAAAGTTGGGTTGCATTGCAACAATCCTTTCAGGAAACACACATGGTAACAGAGACTGATCAATCTCAGTAAACAACAACCTTAACAGGAAGATGCAAATACCTTCAAGTAATATATGTATTCCTACAATCAACACCTTCTAGACTCTGTAGCTTAGTGGTGAAATCAGTGGCGCTTGACATGAATGCACTGAGTTCGAGTCACTGCATAAACATAAACACTAGGAGGTAAGTACATTCATCCGACAAACAGGATGAAACGTGCTTTCAGAATTCCACTTGTCAACCACAATGTAAGCTTAACAGAATTCATTACCACTTTGAAAATTTTCCGTATCACATACAGGTTTTTAATAACTAATAAAAATTCACTCATAAAGTTAAATAGTTCTATAAATGTAAAAATTCATATTTAAGAAATACCATGACTTACTACCAATCTTTTCAGAAAATAAGGTTCTGTTGAGTAAAGAATCAACTACGGTATTACAGATCTTCACAAAGTACTTCAAGAAAGAAGCTAAAGTCAACGAACCCATTAAATATTTCAACCAAGTCATTAAGTGTGTCGATTAAGTAAAGAAATATTTCATTTCAATTAGTTCCTCATCATGGCTCAACAATAATATACACTCTTACATATGTATAGAAAATCAATGTCAATTAAATGCTAGTGAACAGATTACCGCGGTACAAATAAAACAGATTGTAAAAGGTCGAAGTAATAATAAAAACTGATTGCATAGTAATGAATCTTAAATAAGTAACAGTAGGCTTAAGTTGAAATGAAACCAGTTAATTAGACTCAGTGGCCATGTAATGTAGAATTAGATTTAGCAATCAGTTAGTTACTCGATAGGATTACACGTAAGCAAAAAACGAAATGGGGGGTAAGTTTGGAAACAGATCTGTCGAACAATAGAAATTATTACACGACAGTAAAATTAGAATGAACATAAGGATAAAATAACGATGAAGAGTTATGCAAAGCCTTTGAGCTTAGTTTGATGGCCAGTGAAAAGAAAGAGACCGTACAAACTTTTCCGAATACAATGATCAGGTTTCAGTAAATAAATAGCTGTTGGATCTGCTGCTTTTAGGATGCAATATTTGGTTACAAAGGGTGGTTTTAACAGTATTCTCTGTATCACTTCGAACTGGGTACTAATTTCAACTTGGTGTTCTGTGTCGACCAAGTGTGTGAAGATGAGCTTCTTATTGTTCTACTTTATTCTTTGCCATACCATGAAGGATGATTTCCCGAATTATGGTGATGGGATTACCTTGTCAAACTTTATGTGTAACTGATTTCACACAAGCAGTTAAGCTAATCAATATAAAATATGGTGGCTAACCTTGGAAATTTTTATTTCGTGGCATTATTACGGATCTTGCGAAGGATAAGTGGATTGATTCGGATGCATTAAACCTTCCTTTAGTGAATTTGCTTCACAATTTCGCTAAATACATAACCTTTGAATCGAAATTTAAAAAACAAAGGTTCCTGTGATACAGTTGACGATTCCCTTCAGATATATATTTTGATGGGAACTCAAATGGAATCTCACTAATAAATTAAAGTTATTCAACGACAGCGTCTTCAAAGCAAGTAATTTTAACTCTGTGAACCAAGTATTTAACTAAAGTTTTTTATACTGTAATAGAATAAAAGTTAAGAGGGTACTGGCTAAATAAGGTTGGAATAGGTTTTATGTTCAAATGTAAAACTATATATATTAGTATGGAACCTTGATGATGAACTAATTGAACGAATTGTTGAAATGAGATATTAGTGATATTCACTTTCGTGAATTTAGTACATTTCTGATTTTGTTAGATCCTAAAATAACTTAAATTGATTTACAGACCATTACAAGAATTATCGTCATAGCCAACGTAAGCTTTTCACAATCTAATTAATTGTCTAGTTGTTTCATTTTATAAAGACTACTAGTTACCAACTATTTTAATGGCTTTAAGCTTGGAAAGACTGGAATACTTACTCAACAGTTAGTTTTATTCAATCATTCATACATAACTATAATTCTAACATTGTGTACTCTACAATCAGGTGTGATATTTAAACACAGAAATATCTACTAAACAAAATCACAATTAAACTTAATAATCATTTCAGTTACAAAAAACGTACACTTTTATTAAGTGCTACGGTTTATAAGGTGGTTTTAATGATAGCAGACAGTAGTCAGCAAGGCATACTGAGTAGATGTAACGATTTCGGTTAGTTGTCATGTGAAATCTTTTTAACCGCCTGGTGTTTTAAATATTCAATTAGTAATTGAAGGAGGTTTGTCGAGCATGAAGCATTCATCATTTCATGTGTTTTCATTACTTGAACGT
Source organism: Schistosoma mekongi (assembly GCA_034768735.1). Taxonomy (NCBI): domain Eukaryota; kingdom Metazoa; phylum Platyhelminthes; class Trematoda; order Strigeidida; family Schistosomatidae; genus Schistosoma; species Schistosoma mekongi. The sequence goes on along the minus strand of CM068305.1, from coordinate 40,441,758 downwards.
ATATTGAAAATAGATGCTGTTGTAAATAGTACAACCAGTCAGGATGTACTACACACAATTTCGCTTTCCATCGCTCCTTGCATCATTAAGATAAATGTACAAGATGGCACTCATTCCAACGTACTTAATAGGGACATATGAGCAAAAAATTATTTCAGTTGTTTATATTTCATACTACTGAATTCATATAAAAGTAGTATCAAAAACGTATGCCTCGACACCGGTGTGTTATGGCCATTCAACAGATGTATGTATAAATATAGCCATTACTAGTTGACCAAGATAATCGGAGGTAGTGCGTGATATGTGAGTTTAGTTTGATCATATAGATTAAATAAAAATTGTATTCAAGGCTGGGTGACAGTGATTCTTTTTCGTTATGCTACATGATCACAAATTGATGTATGTTAACAGTGTGGTTCCTTCTATTCAAAAATGAATGATTCTAATCCTTCCCGAACAATGTGTTATTGGCTGGACTTCAAATAAACTTAGTAACCAATCGATCTGACTCAAAAAAGTAGAAAAAATAAACTTATGACAAAGTCACTCGTTTCTGGCCATCCATTGGTTAAAGGGAAATTAAAATTAAATTAATAGTTTATTTTCATAGGAAAATTAGTAAGGTCTAGTATCTCACAGGATTGTTTTCAGTACATCCCCTTGTAAATTCGCATAAGCGGTCTCATATAGATGTCGCGAATTAATTTTTTTATGAAATATGTTCTATAGAATATTGCATAACCCGCAAATGATACGCTGAAAAGCAGAAACGCGTTTATTAAGTGCAATCGTAAAACGTCTGTCTATTGGGTGACTTTACATGTAATAATTCGGTTGATGTAGGTGGTCAAGTTAAAGCATAAGAATATGCGTATATAATCGTTTTATTTCGGTGAATTTAGATAGACCTGGATACATGAAGACAAACCATCAAAACTTATGAATGAACAAGATATGATGTTATAATTTACACTAAGGAATCTTAACGTTGACAACATATCGAAGTATGGAACATTCTGGTATTCTAATTTCTTACTCATTTTTGTATCAGATTTTTCACTAAGAACAACATCACTCGCCACCGATACATGATGTTGACCTCCATATTCAAAGAGTTATCAGAAGAAATGGCATTGTCTTAACTGGTTACTCATCTTTATTATAATAATAACATGAATAAAATCAGTTTGACAATAAGTTTTTGGTAAGTTGATAATCCTTAGGTTCTTCGCATTACTGCTGTTATGTCATTTTCCTTTATACGAAAAACTTTATATTTTCATACTGGTCCGCATCAAACAGTATGATGAAGATGAACGTGTATTTAACACAACCATGGAGCATCAATGTGAAGATAAGAGTCCAAGGCTTTCAACCACTCACTGGATATCTGCAGGGTACCTCCAGGAGAAGCACTAAACTATCCTGAACAGAAGGATTTAAGCAAATGACAATAGAAGGATATTTAGTAAATATCGAAATCATTCAGCTTAATTATTTTACTGACTTGGTCTAATATGCGCGATACTTGTTGGATAATACTTACTTATCTAATACATAAATAGTATTTGCTCACTTTTATACATAACGTTTGTTTATTATCTTCATTCAATGTTTCTTATATGTGGTCACTTGGTACACTTCCTGTTCATTTCTTTTATATCTCTAATGTAGTGCTTTTTACTACACAAGTTTATAAGACATAATACATCAGTGTTTACATAATTTTCAACTGTTCGTATGCAAGGTGATTACGAAAAACAACGATCTCTGGTAAAATCTACGTTATGCTAACTCAATTTGTTGTTCCTACGTTAAATTTCTTAGCGTTACTATGTATATATAGTTTGGGTTAAATCCCGGTCACCTTCACTACGATATTGTTATCTATTAATTTTTTTCTGTTCGCATCCAATAATTTCTCTTGAACAATTATTACACAATGGTACATTATTCAGGAAGCAATCAGACGTCTATGAGTGTTCCGTCCAACTTTTAAGACTATCAACTAAACACATCCGTTGGTTTGTTTTATTACGTATTTATATGGTAGGTTGAGAAACATCGAAGTGAATCAATTAACACACCTGTGTCCCATAAATGATTGAGTTACGTGTTGAACATGACAGGTTATCACTTACTTAGACATGCAGAGCTGAGGTAGGCCTTGGTTTGAAGGACGACGGAACTAGGGCCACGTACGTAGATGAAACCATTTTAGTGGGCACCTAAAAGTGATAGTGCTTAGTGGTTCTAATTTGTTATATCTAAAAGCCATAGGTTCGACCCCAAAAGTGTCATGTAGACGTGATATTCATGTAGCAATTTTCAATTGTGTGTTATGTTCAGGAATTATTTTGTTTGTCTGTATGCACAATGCTGAAATTATGTTTACCTATGTCAGTTGAGATTAAAACTTAACTAAATGCATATATAAGATGATTGTTAAGAAATAAAAAAATGAACATTTTGCATACTGGAATTTTTTGACTGTAAAGTTTATTCTCCATCAAAGACGAACAGAATTCAATTAACACTATATGTATAGGGCGTTCATTTAAGCCGTGGTCAGCAGTAGATCTACTGGTTTCATCTAAGGATCGTTATAAGCTAACTCTATTTTAGAAGAAAATGAAACAGTCAATGAGTTGAACTATGAACTTTGAAATGTTGTGGAACGTTATTCTTGAGAACTGGGATCTGGTGACTATATTCCTGAAGAGATTCTGGCGACACTATTTGTTTTTTTAGTGTTGGCAAATGAAAGTACTTATGTTTTGCAAGTTGCTTAAACAGACAGCAGACTAAGTTTGACTTCAGACTTCAATATTTGGAATTTTAACATACAGTGCTACATTTTCCTAAAGTAATTTCAAATCGACTCACATATTTCTACATGATCGTATGTTCAACATGAAACGTGATAGTCGATTACACTTGCATTGAACCTGCAGAATCCCTACCTTCTCCTTCAGTCCATTATTATTTACGTTTTGATTTACTATAAGTTATACGAACTGCAATAGCATAGATTATGAACAACGAAGAAATAATCAAATTTTACTCATGTGTCAAGTTATAAAATCTATTGTCAAGGTTAAGAAAAACATAAGTCAAAGAAGAATAAAACCTGAAAACCACCTGAACGAAATACAATAGATTGAAACAATAAACAATTTAGGTAAGTGGTGGTCAACTAAGTCAAAGTGAACATAGTTGAAGTAAACAGTAATCATTGAAATTAGCCCATGCATAAAACTAAAAAATAATTATAAAAGTAACAAGATTCATAAGTACAAAATGTTAATAAATGTATTTACAAACCGGTCAAAATATTAATTGATTTGGGAGTTTGAAGAAGTTTGTGCGTCTAAATCACAACACCATGTAAGCACAAAAAATGATACAGTCAAACTAATTATCAATGGTATCAAGAGCCATAAGCGCAGAGTTTGTACCAAAACGAAACCGACAAGTCTACAATTGGGAGAATAAAAACAAGTATGAATGGTCATTTCCTTTAAGTCACTCCTATACAACAAGAATGTGTAATTGCCATGGCATAATCAATCAAGTAAACAGAACACTGTTGCTCACTCGATCTCAAAGCAGCGATTAATATTACATAACCAGTTGATTGACATGATTTTTATAGTATCGTATGGCAACTATATTTTTCGTAACTTATTCACTTATTGTTTAGTCTGTAATTTCACTGATTCTTCGTCTTGGTTTTCAAAAATGTGACCTCAGTTGGTATGGGAAACGTATGTAAATGTAGGTTTGTTTTAGATCCATGCGCTAACTGGGGCGGGGCTTAAAATGGATTGAGGTATCCTATCGTCAAATCACAAGTTTTCCTTGCATAGAACATCTGCTGGACAATTGGTTCATTATGCATATTTTGTTGTTTTAGGTATTACCGATATAAAAAATCTGATTTGGTATTGGGTCATAAGAATTCAAACTTGGAAATAAAAATTCAGTACACCAAGCAATTAATATAAGCTTTATTATTGAGTATCATCAAGAATGGTCGCTAGAAGGATAACGTCTTGATGATAGTATATAACGATTCAAGAGATAACACATCTATTTTACTCTGGTAACATGACAAGGATGGGCTGCGAATGTTTTTTCAAAATGACACTACATAAAGAAATGAGAAGAAACAACCGAAACTCATGTGTTAAAGAAATAGCACCTCGACAAAAAGTGGTTGAAACAAGAGTTGTCTACTGAATTAAAATGGATAAGAATAATGGATTTATAATTAGAAAAAACGCTTACATATCGTTACATGGAACCAATAATATGCTGGGGACGTTGACAACTTCTGATAATTTAGTTGTGTTTGAAAGCACAAGTGGGATAACCGTAGGTTGACCAGTTGGTTGAGTTGGGAGTCTGTGTGCAGCCAAGAATTTACCACTTCTTCGGTCAACAACACTAACAGAATCCCATCCGGTAGATACTAGTAATGGAATAGTCGGCATAATGCGCTGCAAGAATATATCGATTGAGGTAAGACAGTAAATTTATAAGTTTCACAAGAATGAAGACGCTTACTGGTGACTGAAATCAGTTAAATAAGAAAAAAACCTAGTGAAGCTATGGACTAGAGATTTAGTAGATTGATATGCTGGGCACCTAAAGAAGATTGATTATTTTCGAGAACTGTTTTTCTTTGGACTATTTTATTGTTTTTCATTGTATACAGAGTGAACCATTTATTCCTATTATTATTACGTACCCATTGCCCTATCCTCCCGTTTAATGTATTAACTGTTAGTGTCATTTCTATTGTGAACTACGGTTAATTGATTGTGTATACGTTGCTCCAGCTCACATTCACCACTATTCCTATTTTGTATAAATGTTAATTTTCTAATTGATTGATGGTGTGGTTTGGTTTTGTGTATATGTAAATGAATGTTTAAAATACAATACGATTCTGTCTGGTTGGTTCATTAACTTTGTGTTCTCTAATTTCCGGTTTGGGACTAAGTAGGCATCGGGAAGGCAATGACCAGCTAGCAACATTCATTGGAGCTCGTTATTGTGACTTCGTGCGCGCAAGGTCGCACCAACCACTTGATCGTATGCATCAATTACATCAGCCTATTTCTGACGACATGACATAACTTCCTTTTCAAGCACCAAGTAGAAGATTTAAAGTGGCAAGCCAATAGATCTTCATCGACTGAGGTTCATGACATGTATTACATATATCTAACCACCCACAGGCTCTATGTGTGGTGCTGACTATCGAAAATGGCAAATCGGGAAGAAGTTATGAGCAGCTAAACCAAAACGCGGCAACAGCCACTGAAATTGTTAACTGAATGTTGATCAGACTCAAGTTTGTAGATTCAGACTATTGGTTGTAGTTTGTGCGATCATCGTAACTTTTGGATGAAGATGTTAGGTGACATAGCTCAGAATCTGATGGTTCATTCACTCTCTGTCGTCCATCAGATGCTGAGGTATAAAATATTTTATGCAATCCTTTCTACAACTTATATTCACTATACCTAATCACGTTTACCACAGATGATACTACTACCACTTTTACAACACTGGTATTCGTCTTTCTGTATTGATGTGTTATGGCAACTAAGATAGATGTAGATATATGCAGAGCTCTACTTTGCTCATGAGTGATTAACTGCATGCAGTGCATAAACAACGCTTCATCCAGACAGTATTTTTTTTTATTTTATTGCAGGTTTAAGTGATAGTCAAAATTGACTTTCTCGTTGGCTGGTGATAAGAAAAGGATTAGGCATATTGTTAATCAATCAGTCAGTGAAATCATGTTGCAAGTATAGTCAATTACTTGGTCAAAATAGAAGAATAAACACTGATGTTTTATAATTAGGACATATTTGGGTCTTCCCTTTGATTTATCATGGACTGAAACTGGTCAGTCTTTGTTGCTATATGTATATCCTAAGCGAATTGTCTCGATATGGCGATAGATAATAAGTATTTTTTTAAGATAGACTGTCACTGGCAAGCCTAGTGGTAAACGCGGTGGCGTTTGGCATGAAGCGAACTAAGCTTGAGTCCCGGTGTGGACATCAACACTAAGATGAAGATACATCTAGCCGATGAGTCCCAAATATAACGAAACGCGCATTATGGATTCCGCTTGCCAGTCACAATCCAACTTAAACAATTTTGATACTTTTTTTAAAAAAACATAAGGACCCACCTTTGTTCCGGGAAATATACTGAAATCACGCATAAATTCTGATCCTAATGACGCAAGATTGACAGCAGTTAATGAGGGATGAAACTGTTCAACATAAAGATCATTCAAGTGTTTATCAATAGATCTTCTATCTTCATGAGTCTCCAATGCTCCTAATGTCCGCGAAACTTGCAACCAAGAGACTTCGGAACTTACCTATAAACAATAAATATGACAACAGATTGTCAATTTCCAAGGAAGAAATATTCTTCATAATGTCAAGCTAAGAACACACTTCTTCCGAGAAATATGTTTTTGCTAAATGATAGCTGGCGATAAATAAACCATAAAACTGGATAACCAAGGAAGTTAACAATGAAGAGGAAAATCCATTTGTTTTATCCTTTCAGCTATTATCGCCATGACAGCACTTGCAAATATGTAAATTACAAAAAAATTACTGAACAACGTTAATAACTGACCTAAATCACTATTTACTAAATAATATCAATAACATGGCTAAAACGTATTCAACTGATTAAAACTTGTCACTAGAAACTAATTACGAACTGCAATTAGTCCTTAGCGTATATTTATAACACTAGAATAAATAGATTGTAAAGTAGCTTATTCGTTTCACTATATCACTAGCAACGCTTACTACATATAAAGTCCCACTTGTAAAAAGTATATCTACTGTGTTTTGAGGTAATCTTTAAATTTGAATATTTGCGATTTCTTAGTTTATGGATTATTTCCCGTAAATATAACCTGTTCAGTGTAGAAACAATATTTCGATGACCATGATATTCTGCAATCTATTGAGAAGCATAAATAATAAAATTTCATCGTGAAAAGACATAAAGGAAGAGATAAAAGTATTGATACATTAAACAGTAGACTTAGATAAGCAAAATAATAATCCAGGGTAGTAACTACATTCAGTTTCATGCGCTAATTCTGAACCACCTCGTCACAGACTATTGGAAGATAGTAAAGAATCTGAGCCTATGGATCCGTGGATGAAAGCCATAGACTATATATCCTATAAGAAGAACGAGGATTCATTTGCATTACTAACTCATTAAGAATTGCACACGTACTGTTATTCATTTTCATTTCTTTGTTAATTTCCATAAATTATAATTACAAATACATAGTAAATAATTAATTTGAAAATTATACAACTTCAAAAAAGACAAATAGAGAAAGTATAGAATGTTCACATACAACATATAATAAATAAATATTTAGGATAATTTCAGACTAAGATCATCAATGAGTCTTTATCATGCTTGTAGCTTGTTACAAATGAATTTCTGTTAATTCGCACTGAAAGCGTTAATCTATGGCGAAAACTGAGTGGCTACCACGCTCATCTAAGTTCCACGTCAAAGTGTTTAAATTTCATCAGCATTTCTACTCTAATAATGATCAAGTAAAAAAATTTCTACAATGAAAAGACATCATCAGATAATACACTAACTCACGCGCCAGTTTTCATACCCGTGATTCGACAGAGAAGTAATAATTCCGTCTGAAGTTAAAAAGAAGATATCATAATCCCCATGACTTGAGTGTTCATTCATCTCATGAGAATTAAATTCGTCACCTTTATCATTCATCAATGAATACCATAATACAGCTAAGCCTGATAATGGAGAATGTCTACGTATTAAAAACATTTGAAAATCAGGAGATCAAGTAACATACACGAATTATAACACAATTTTTTAACTATTATAATACTCAGAAATATCAATGAAGAAAATTCGCTAAGCTTGGTAGTGAACAAAATATTTGGTGGTTCAATGATACACTAAAACAGTTATCATTTATACATACCTGAATCAACCAAATGGTTTCTAAATATGCGGAGTGATGCCATTTGGCGTTCAACTCAATAAAAAAGCAAGTATACGGAGAGAACATAAATACTACGCTAGTAGCAACCTGCACCCTGGAATCTATCACTTAAATTCTAATGGCAACCAAACTAAACATTATAAATCGCATTATTGCACAAGAAAAACTGAAATGACTAAATTGCTCAGTTAAGTGGTCACAACTATTATCGGTCTAATAGGAAAACGAAGAAATTTAAGATTGTGTGGTAATAAATACTTTCGACAATCAGATTTTAGATTGAGTGTAGGTAAATTGTATTTAAATAATCATCAAATCGCTCAAACGTGACACAATCCCTTATCGAAACTGTATCAAACGAATCAGGTTTGCACTAACAAATAAAATGTTCTAATTGGATCATAATTTACTTAGAAGAAACAATAACAGGTTGGTGATGAAATAAATTCATTTAATGAAACCGAGTGCATTTCTATAGCGTCTGGCTAACAAGCCACCGAACTAAACAAGTGTCAAGTTTGTCAGTCTTCATATTAATTATATTCGCAGTCAATGCATCGAATAGTTAGAACACAAAGGGCATGAAACTCTAAAACCAAAGGTACAAAGTACTAGCTAAGGCGAAGCATTTGAATTACAAATCCAAGGTTGAGACAATTGAAAATTTCACAATGACATGACCTATTCATAACCAAAGCACCAAGCTTTCTAAAGCAATAACTCAGTTAGTTTGTTTGTGTTGGCATTTGAAAAAAAACAAAATAGATTTTCAGAACTACCTTTTCTTAACAACTACTGGTGGAGCTGATTTTCGCGAATCTTCTTGCCAATTCGATCTGCCTAACCTGGAATACTCCCACATTCTAAAAGGACGACATAAACCATGATAGGTGGACGAGTGAGTTGCAATCATTGAATCTGAATATAGCGATCTGACTACTTTCCAACTATCAGGTACATATTCATGACGGATAAAAAGACCCAGACAGTCAATAGTATGAGAAAAATCACTTTCAAGAAATGAATTAACTTGGTCAGAAATGGAATGTGCTTTTATTTGTAAACCGGTTGATGGTGAATCTGTAATTTCTGAATCGATTCGTAATTCATAAATCGTAGGCGAACCAAGCTGAGGATTAATCAAACTATCAGATATTGGAGTCGACAGCATAGCATACGTTGACCCAATCTCTAAAGAGAAAATTAAACGTACGTAAGTAGGACATTCTATAATACTTCTTCTAAACTACAACATTTTAACTGCCGCAAAATAAGTGTCACTAGTATCGTGCTAGCCAATCATTCCAAAGGCAAAATGCAAAAAATCGATGAGGAAATGCCTCTCAGAAGTGTGATAGACTTAAATTTTTAGCGGTTGTGTGTAGTTCCCTGGCAGCCTGCTTGCTTTCAAATTATTGGATATTGTGAAGTACTATTCCCTTACCATTTCAGAACTAGTGGCATATTAATTCTGTAATTTATGAATGTGAAGTTTGCAGACCAAAATAGATGACTGGAAAGTTTAATACTGAAGCTTTCAGTTATCAAAATTATAAAAGTAGAGTCACGTAAGACTTTCCAGACCGTAGCCGCTATCTTGACGTGGTGGTGGGGCTTGTCATTCGTGATGACCCAACCGAGGTATATTGGCTGGAACGTATGTCCCTCTAGGTCCTACCATCCCAAGCAGGTCTGTTGGAGAGCGATAAGATCAAAGGAAGCAACCTAAGATCTGAGGGTAAAGTCGTACTGCTGACTGCAGCGGGGTGAAACAGCAGTAAGGTGCTACCCTCGGATAACCAGCATCTGTAGTAATGCTGCCTTCCCACAAGGAAAGGAAGGAGTGAGAAGAGATCGACTCTAAAAAATGTCACACACCTTGCTACACAGATTTCCATCTCTGGCGGTAAGGCCTTCTAAAGAACGGAGCTAACACTTCAAAAACTTCGCATAACAAGGTCGTGTGTGGTCGGCTTCAATCATTTGTCCCTTGGGCTCTGTGTTCGCGCTCTCAAATGACTACGACCAACACTAACCCAGTTTCCCTTTCAGGTACCTTAAGAAGTAATATCCTTCCATGGTGTGGGCATCCAAGAAGTTAAAACCGCCATCATACCTCTAATAGCACATGAGATCATCTTGTTCCAAGTCATATCTTACCCTTAACTCTTAATAACTTTCTTGCTCCTGTGACTAACCTTCCTTGCATAAATCTATCAGCTCACGCCTCTAATGCTAATGGTTCAAATTCAAAAAATGTTATTCCTGTTTTCTTGAAACTCTGTACCAAACTTATATATCGGAGCTCGTAACACTCTAACCTTATGCTAAATAGGACAGACAGACAGACAGTTACAACGTAGAACTTGGTACATGCGTACATCAGTTCAAGTTGCCATGCCTCAATTAGCAAATAGAGATTAAATTATCGAATCAAATCCCAGAGTAGTGGAGGTAGTGACAGAGTTAGTATTAATGTAAGGGAATAGAGATCGGAGATAAGATTTAAGAAAATATGATCCAGTAAAGAGAAAATTATGATAAGTTCAGAAACTTAGAATTTGGAGGAAGACAAGGAGTGGATGCACCTGCGCCATTGCCAACGATTTCGAGCCATATCACCCAAGGTCTCTAGCCATTTATTACGAGCATCACGCGGACCCCAACCAGGTAGTCTGCACCTATTATCATGACTCAGCCCAACTGTCAATGACTTCATGGATTGGTGCCATGCTTTGGTCTGGCCGCCCCTAGCTTTCTTCCAGCCTACTCCTACACCAGACAGCATTGCTCGTCAAGGTAGGCGGTGGTCAGGCATACGTAACACATGTCCTAACCACCTTAGCTGATGAAGATTTACTACTTCATCAATAGACTTACCGTATCTACCTAGTACTATATTCCTAACCCACGTATTGCTTACTCGGTGGTCCCATCAAACACAAGCAATGTTTCGAAGACATCTATGATCGAATACCAGGAGTCTACGAATATCCTCTATCCTTAACGGCCATGTTTCACATCCATAAAGTAAGACGGATCGAACTACTGCGCAGTAAACGCGTCCTTTGGTCAGTAGTCGGATGTCTCGCCTACGCCACAGATGACGCAAATTCCCAAAAGCTAATCGGGCCTTATGTATACGCGCAGAGACTTCAGCAGACACCAGACCGTCAGCACTGACGAGGCTCCCAAGATAAGTGAAGCGGTCAACACATTCAACTACCTCACTCCGTATGTCTAACTTCGGTGTCGAATCAAGCCAATCCTGAAGTAACATTTTGCATTTGGGTGGAGAGAATCGCATCCCAAACATCCTTACATTCTTGTTTAAGGTAGTCAAGAGATTCTGCATTTTATCAGCATCTTCGCCTAAGAGAACTATATCAACTGCATATTCTAAGTCAGCTAGTTTATCACCTGGAAGGAGGTCAACCCCGCCGAAGTCAGACGATGAAAATGTCAACTCTAAAAGTATGTCAATGATAAAATCAAATAAAAATGGGGAAAGCGGACAACCTTGACGAACACCACTTGAGGTAATCAGTTCTGGTGACAATCTGCCATAAGCTTTTACTCGACATGTGGTGTTCAAGTAGAGAGCTTGTATAAGGTTAATGTACTTCTCTGGTACGCCTTTCATTGACAGACATTGCCACATAACCTTACGATCAATAAAGTCAAATGCCGCCTTAAGGCCAAGGAATACAACTATTGTTGGGCATCTAAAAGTGTGCCTATGTTCCAGAACCTGCCGAAGCGTGAATATTTGGTCTAAACAGCCACATTCAGGTCTGAAACCACCTTGGTTTTCTCGAGTTTGCGCTTCACGAGCTTTAGTTAGGCGTCGAAGTATGATTGAAGCCAATATTTTGGACACTATATAAGTTAAGCTGATTCCTCGGTAATTGTCACAAGAAAACTTCTGGCCTTCCTTATAGATTCGGACGATTAGTGTTTGAGACCAGTCAGATGGGATTACGCCCAATTTCCAGATTTTAGACAGGATCCCGGTTAATCTCTCTGCTAAAACTGGACCACCATCCTTAAATATCTCAGGGGTTAACCCACCAGGTCCTGCTGCTCTCCCTCGCTTTAGGTTCCCTATAGCTATCTCAACCCTACTAAGACTTGGGGGACTGATACTAATTTGCCATTCGGATTGCTTGGGAATGGTGGGCAACTGGGATGAAGCCGAGGGCCAATGGAACTATTCCCTAAAGTGTTCTGCCCATCGGTCCAACCTTCTGGATTGACAGTGAATAATGCACCCATCTTTTTCTGAGATAGTTTCACTTACAGTTGGATTTCTGATGCCCGTTTCCTTGATAAGTCTGAACAGTTTCCTACTGTTACCTATTGCCGCTGCCTTTTCCATCTCTTTAGCTTTCGCCACCCACCACTGCTCACGATCATTCTGTAAGCTTTTAACCAATTTGTGTTTAATTTGTCTTCGCTCCTCATTGCATTCAGAACTAGACGGGATGTGTTGCCGAGCATCTATCAATTCAGTAGACGCAGCTGAGATCCACTGAGTTTTCCTAACTTTTTGGTTTAGTTTACTAGTAGATATTACTGCTGTTTCGACAGCGTTTTGTATATCATTCCAGGCTGACTCGGGGTGGGTTTCGTTTATACAGGTGACTGATTGGTTTTCAAGTTGTTCCTGAAATATATTCTTGACTTTTTCATTATTAAGTTGAACTCTTATGGGGGTTTTTTCCGTGGGTCTTTTACGTCCAGTGAGACGCAGACTAATACGCGCTCGTACTAAAGCGTGGTCTGAGTCTAAACATGTGCTCCAAAATGAGCGGCAGTCTTCTATCGAGCCTCTCCAACGGTGGCTGATAGCAATGTGGTCTATTTGAGACCAACGTTGAGTTGACTGTGGGGGCCGCCATGTCAACTGATGTCTTTCCTTATGTTTAAAATTGGTGCTTGCGAGAAATAGACGGTTATCTGAGCACAGTTGTAATAAACGGTCGCCATTATCTGTTCGTTGGGCCTCGACACCATAGAATCCACCTAGGTGCCTTTCAGTTTCGTCTAATCTACCTACTTGGGCATTAAAGTCACCAGCCATAATCACTACATCAGTGCGCTTAGCTTTTTAAAGAAGGTCAGAAAGCTTTCTGTAAAATCCATCTTTTACTTCATCTGAGCTGCAATCAGTGGGCCGAGACGAAGAGGCAACATTGTGTGTCCCTATCTTTCTGAGTTCTTACTGTCCCGTTTAGACGGACAGCGCACAAGCAACTGTCTATGGGAATCCAGTCAAGGAAAGCCTGTTCACCTTTTGAGCTTAATGCTATACTTACACCAGCAAGGCCTCGAGTAGTAGCTGTAGTGTTTCCGAAAACACGAAGGGTAAATCGGGCCGGTACTTTATTTTGACAAGGTGAGGTTAAGCGAATGATTGTACTTGGATCCTGTATACGCGTTCCGGAGACGCAGCAGACATCGATGGAACGAGAATCTAGGGTCATAGCTAGAGAGGCTTGTTGTCCTATTTGGCCTAAGGTTCGAACGTTAAAAGCTCCGATATGTAGTTTAGTGCGAGGTTTCAGGATGCCAGGAATAACGTTTCGTGAACTTAAACCACTAGCATTAGAGGCGTGAGGTGATAAGGTTAGGTTCGTCGGGTTAATCGTGGGAATAAGGGAGTTATTGAGAGTTGAGGGTGGGATTTGACCTTGAGCAAAATGATCTCTTGTGCTGTTAGAGGTATGAGGGCGGTTTTCACTTCCTGGCTGCCCACACCATGGAAGGAAATAGGACAACAAGCCTACTTAGCTATGACTCTAGAATTCCTCTTCATCGATGTCTGCTGCGTCTCCGAAACGCGTATACAGGATCCAAGTACAATCATTCGCTTAACCTCACCTTGTCAAAATAAAGTACCGGCCCAATTTACCCTTCGTGTTTTCGGAAACACTACAGCTACTACTCGAGGCCTTGCTGGTGTAAGTATAGCATTAAGCTCAAAAGGTGAACAGGCTTTCCTTGACTGGATTCCCATAGACAGTTGCTTGTGCGCTGTCCGTCTCGAGTGCTATTAGAGGTATGAGGGCGGTTATCACTTTCCGGTTGCCCACACCGTGGGAGGGTCATTCTTGACGAACCTGAAAGAGAAAGAGGATTAGGGGAGGTCGTGATGACCTGAGAGTGTGACCGCAGTGCCTAGGGGACAGCTGTTTGAGGTCGGTCAAGTATATTAATTGTTGCTCCGGTTGTCAGAAGGAGGGACATCGGCCTCATGGCTTCCGAAGGAGCTCGGCTTTCACCATGAAGCGTCATATTAGTCCTTCCAACTTCCAGGGCAGAGTTAGAATGGTTATAAAGATTTTTACTCGTAAGCTGTTTTTTAGCATGGTAGTTGTTTTACGGGGTGGGGTTGCTAACCCGACACCCAACCCTCCTTCTTTATCCGGGCTTGGGACCGGCAGAAACCCTGTGGGGGCTCCAGGCAGAGTTGCTGTCCGTCTAAACGGGGCAGTAAGAACTCAGAAAGATAGGGACCACATTGCCATCAGCCATCGTTGGAGAGGCTGCCGCTCATTCCGAAGTATATGTTTAGACTCAGATTTGATCCGACAATTTCATCTCCATTTGTTAATTGAAGCATGGCGACTTAAACTGATGTACACACGTACCAAGTTCTACGTTGTTACTGACTGAGTTACGACTTTAGTAAATTGTAAATTCTTGACCCAGCCCAGTGACAACGATCATTAAATAATATGATGTATGGATTAAAACGTTCAGTCAAACTTCAGTCCGATAATCTAAAATTGCATTGTTTTTGTAACACTATGCGTAGAAATCTTTTCAACAGGACATAATATTTCATTTTCACGCAATATATGTTGTCAAGTGGATAAAGAACAGTTTTCTGAATAAATACCTTCAATATTGGGTTAAGTATCATTCTCAAATTCTGAAAGTATGATATATTTTTTGTTTCATTTTGACTTACACAGCTGAAGATACTGTAACCGAATAGTAACGATCTACGTTATGAGGTCTTTTCACTAGTGTTGATCAAAAATTACAAACCAGGTTTGTAATTTAAACAAATTTTTACGTAAGTAGACAATGTATACACTGAATGAAATGTTGAATAGTTAGTGAAGGTTAGTAGAGCTAAGTTCTGAGCTTGTTCTCATTCATCAAAGTTAAACAATGATGTTAGCATTTAACTATTTGGTGAGTTCTTTTCAGAGCAAGTAGGTTGACCTTTCACGATATATCATTAATGCTGTCTCTCAATGATGTTTACAATATAAAATAAGCACTGACGGAAAGTAACAGCAAGTACGACATCTACATCCAAGAATCTTTAATCTCCACCAAGCACAAAACGTAGAAATATTTTGATGAAATAAGAAATAAGCGTACATTATTGTATTAATATGTGAAAATGGTTCTATCAAGTAAAAACAAGTAGGTTCTTTACTCACTCCATCTCAAAGAAATAGTCGTAATTGGGTGTCCAGATTTCAAGTCTAAAAGATCTAGACCTGACGGGTGGACCACAACGATTGCATTTGGAGTAAGAAAAGTGTCGTCTAAGACATGTTCCGAGTTTTTTGTAGCATGTACAAGTCGGATCTCACAGCTCCCCATACCATACCAACGAATAGGCTACAAACAACAAGGAAAGTGAAACCAGATGCATACTCAGCGTACAAAGTTAAATAAATGAAATGTGAGTTATTTACAAATACATTACATCGGTTACATAGATTCTTTAGAGGCGGATGATAGACTAAACAAATTACACAAAAGTAGTAATGATGCGTCAGACCTATGAGAGTTGTGATTGATTAATGAGAGAGTATAGAGGGTGTCGTATCACAATTAAGTGGATAGAAAGTTGTGACATATATTTTTCTGTCCTTTTGGTGTGTGACTGATTTCAATACATTTGCATGAGAGTGATGTTTATTTAGTGTTAATAAACCTTATATTCCTTATCTGGTTCTTAGTAAATAGTCTGGGTACTGTTTGACACACTAAGTATTGAGTACGTTGATAAATGTGACGTACCAGTAGTTCTAATAGACCTCCAGTATTCCGCACATATTAGAATAATATCCCCGAAAAATCAAAGCACTCATGTTTGGGTTATCCGGTATATTGTATATTAGTTTCAACATAACTAGGATTTACTTGAACCGGAACTCAGACACTCGGTTCAGTACAATCGAATAGCTTAGTAATGTGGTAGATATCAACATACTCCGTCCATATTTTATGACAATTAGCCAAACAGCCTTACCTAAAAATGGTCAAACTTGCTAATCGCGATCCATGTGAGCTGTGGAGGAATCCAACCAAAAAGCAACAAGACTCTGAACATCGAAAATTTTAGTGTCGTAAAAATTACTTAGGAATATAGTTTTCAAAATCTTGTTAGTCCATAAACAATACAATGACAATTCCGGAAAAGTATTCTCTTTATTTTCACAGCTCAATAAAAACATGATACATGAACTGAACATTATAGTATTCTACATAATAAATAAAAGGGACCAAAAACATCCATTTGTTTACCTTTTTTCAGTCATATGACGTTGTTGCAATATATTCAAAGTATTAACATATTTTTCATAGAACATTCGCAAATAAATTCTTTTGTCAAATTTTTATATTTTTATTAAACAAACGATACCAATATGAAAAACTCAACAGTATTATTATAATAACACACACAAGTTATTTAGGATTATATTAGTCATAATTCTGAGTAGATAATACTACCCATTCCGAACAGCTAATAACTAATTTACCGACTTAATTTACTGAAAAAATTTACTAATTTATTAATGCACCACTACCAAGTTTCAGAATGGAATATTTAATGTCAATTATCAAGGTATAAATCTGATATCAAAATGCTGACCTCTATCACACTGTGCAAATTGTGTAAAACGAGTAAAATCCCAACTCATGTGAACCTGGATAAGTTTCGTTCAGATCACGAAAGCGTTGATTACGCCCTGACAATTCATAAAATGATTCTGCAGAATCACACACCGTTACAACTCTTAATATCAGAGGTACCTTTGATCTATAGAAAGAGATCGCACTACTATATTATCATTAGTTGTTTTTTGAGATACTTATTGAGTCTTCAAAACTTTTTTGTAACTTTGAAGGCACCTTTTGTTGTAAACTGTGTATTTATTTTGCAATGGTAGGAATAGTAGTATTTTATTTTTTTTAACAACCTCTTTCCGACTGAGCAGATTACTTGAACTGTGATAAACAGCTGGATATTTCGCTAACTCCACTGGTAACGTTATTCCGATAAAAGTAAACATCTCCTATTCCGAGGCGATAGTTTTTATTAAATAAATGTCAAAATTCAAAATTCGTGACTGAGTACAGGTTCCTATCTTGACAGATAACATCTGACGAGATAAAACGACGTCATCACAACTAAAGTAGGTGGGATTAGATCGGAACGTGTGATTTAATAGTTGACAGTGTTTAAAACACTGAACCAATGATTAGACAACACAATAAAACAAAAAAATTTCAGGTATTATAATTATAATTTACTAATTCATATACCTTTAAAATGTGAAACGGTGAAAATTCGTAAGACAGCCCAATCTAATTATAATACATTTCAAATACCCAAAATACAGTTACTCAAAAATCAAGTGTAAGACATTGCAACGATTTTATGCAAGCTTGATCTGTTAAACGTTCATCAGCATCAGTAATATTCATCTAATTTAGGAAATGCTCCTGTGTAAATTTTATAACATTTAATTGTACTAATTCAGTGTGATATCTCATTCGTTTAAAAAACAATGACTTATGTAAATTTTTGTGAAGATTATTCGGTTGATAATTTCTTTAACTAACAATCACTGTAATTTAGTTGATATATAAATGAACGCACTTAAATATATGGTCTTCTTGAACCGTATTAATACGATTCGTCTTTTGGAGTAGTAAGGGTTAGAAAGTAAACAGAAATGGTATATCTAGTATGAAAAATAGTATCAGTGATAATCGTTTGTTCTAACTGCATCGAGTGTCGTCGACTCCACAACTGACCAAATCACCATAGATCTAACCGCGTCTGATATCTAAACCCCAATAGTACTTTCAGTTACTAACGCAAAATATATTTCATCTAGGAATAGTGTATATAGCAATATAAACTGTGCTAAGTAATAAACAATCGTGAATACAGACCAGTGGAACCACTAAGTGAAGAGTATCAAATTTATGAAACTTAAAAATAATAACAAGTTGGAATGGGTTTGGGAATAAAAAGTTGCATAAATTGCGAAGCAACGAATCGTAACGTGCCAAGTTAAGAACAAGCAAATAATATAAATCCACGGAGTTACTAAATACTAGTCTTAGTTGTATGTAAGCATAAGTGTACAATGTTTGAGAAAGGAAGTATAAAAAACATTTTTATAAGATTCAAAACATATCATACTGATCTGAATGTAGAGTCTTTATAATGAATCGCGTAACCATGTAAAGATGTCTGGGATGTTTCTAGTTCTTTAAATGAAAACTGTTGCTTCAGGATAGGTCTGCGTCAACGCTAGGTAAGAAGTGAAGTAGTTAAAAGCGTCGACAATTTCACTTATCTTGAAAACCACCTCAACAATAGAGGGTAAGTGCCTACAGAAATTTATACAAGGACCCCAAAAGCTGCAATATATGTTAGGTTTTATGTTGTTTGTGATTGACTTAAGTTTATGCCACTGTGAAAATAAAATGATTTGGATAACTCTTTACTCTAATAAGTTGGGTTTCTTATCCGCTTTTTCACTTGGTTATTTGCATTTGTTATTCTGCTAAACTATAATACATGTGAGAAATTGTACATCGACTAGTAAAGTAGTCTTAACTTATTCACAAAAGTGATAAGACATGATTTATTAAAGTTGTTAGACGTGCACACAATATTTAAAAATCATGGTTCTTTGTGACAATTTTTCAGTAACATTCCCCTCACTATTAACAACCAAAATACAAAACACCTAGCAAACAATACCACATAACAAGCTATTTTAAGTGTAGCAGTAACACTTACCAAAATTTTTGAGAGACTTTCTGTAAATTCAGTCCATGGAGATTCGTCAATATGTGTACGGAACTGATATTGTTTTGATATGTGTAATTTCCAGTTCTTCAAAGCTAGATCACTTTCGTAAGCCTATATTGAAATAAAATGATGTATTTCATGGTGGGATGATATTTATACATCACAGTTACCTATTCACTGCATGACTAACAGAAAAAAATTATATTAAGTCAAAAGGTGATATACATAATAGATTTAAACATTTACTCATGTTAATTCGTACTGATTGTAAGTGACATTCAGTTCGTAGTCTAGTATTTGAAGAGATACATTCCTAATCACATGACTACAAATTCAAACTTATTCTACGTACTCCAGTTTAATTACTTAGGGATCATATTAAGGTTTATAGTTAAATAAATAGAACTACAAGAATCTCATAATGATGTTAACTACTTACTGCGATCAAAACTACAAAATATTCAAATGAACCACACTAAAATCTGTAATAAAGTTATTATCAAACCTATAGTTAGGTTTTGCACTTCGTCTTTGGCTACCCTGAGTGTAGATAAATGATTCATTTCGCGCTGTGAACATGCCTTTACTTCTAAATTAAATGAAAAGATCCTCATATACCGCTGTATAACTAAACACTATATAAATAAAGTACACTGTTTGAAGTAGCTTTTTTATTATCGTTGGTTGGGAATCTACTGAAAATACAATTTCATGCTATTTTCCTACTATAAATATTAGGCAGCAGTCCAATGTTACTAGTTCCGTTAACTTTTGGATACGAAAATAGTCATACTCGCTAACAAGTTAAACTGACCAATAAGATTTACATCAGTAATTTAATCAATAAAACCTAGAGACAACTAACTTTAGAGAGGAAATACAATATACACTTTTAATGTGGAATATTCTTCTGCTTTCAAGGGATATAATATAGTCTAAATTTAATTACGCTAAATTGTGAGTGTAGACTGAAAAATACTTATATCTAACGACAATCCATGATCCAAAAAAACATTGAAAATACTATTTTCCGCTAAACTTTACAATAAGAATTACCGTACTCTTTTAGTTATGTCTTCAAAATCACCGGCTAGATGATGCCAAAGTATTTTTCCATCTTCCAATGAGAACGATATAGTAGAGTAATGTGTTACGTTGACACTGGAAATATGGAACAAATTTTTTAACAAAATGAAACAAGTTTCTATAATAAAAGTCTTTATAATATAGCTTATATTGAATAATATGGATTGTTGAGAGCAAATAAGGAAGCATCCTAATATATCACAAAATGTAGTATAAATAAGTAACAAGAATAACAACGCAAGCACCTAATCAATCAAACATTTACAACGTAGAGCTTGGCATATATCTACATAGGTGTTATGGCGTGAGGAAGAAAGGAAGGAGGGTTTGGTTGGTTGTAGAGAACGCCAATGAAGTGTGCCCAGTTGGTGATGCGCGACTGACCTAAGCCCACTCATCCCTAGGCCGACAACAGAAGAACTAGAATTGGGAACTGGAAAACAAAGAACTGAGAACCGAGATCGCACTATATTTTAATCATGCCTTTATACATACATAAAACCAGACCACATGGTAAACCAATCACAAATCTAACATTGATACAGAACAAAGGAAAGAGTGGCAGTGAATGGGGGACAGGTTGTACACAATTAAGTAACCGTAGTTCATAGTAATAAACAATATGCTGAGAGTAAATATACTAAACGGAAGAACTAGGCAGGGGGAATGTAACAGTTATAGAAATGAAATGATCACATTATCCACAGTTATAATAATTGAAATAATGTTCTTAAGCAGTTCTCGAAAATAGTCAATCTTCCTTAGGTGCCCATGACATCAATAGGTCTAAGTGGTTATACTACATTAGCACTGAATTATGTACATTTCAGCAAGATGGAATGGAACAAATGTGTATATTAAAAAATATTGGAACTTGTGATCTAGAAGAAGATAAGGAATGAAAACACACCACTATGACCGATTCGGGGGTACATCATACTCCAACTACTGGTCACAACAGTCGTATGGACTTTAGCCAAGTAGTCTACGTCTACCTGCAGGGCTGAGATCAACAGTCAGTGACACCAGGGACTGACATCATGTTTTGGTTTGGCAGCCCCTAGCTTTATTTCACTTCACACCTACACCAGCCAACACCATCAGACGAATTAGGCGGTGCTCGAACATACGTAGTACATGACTCAACCACCTCAATCGATAAGGGTTCAAACCATACCCGCTGATTCACTATCTTCCTCTAGCACTCTGTGTCTAACATCAATATTGCTTATTCGGTCACCCCATGATATGTAGGCGATGTTTCGAAAATATATATGATCAAAGGTCTTTAGGCAACATTTGTCGTCACTTGGATAAATACACAAACGTCTATTATTTACGCCTAGCTAAATTTACCACTTCGAATGAGTAGATAAACAGATCAATTGAAACACCTCACATATCACATAAGTAAACACCATAACATCATTTAATGGTGACTGACAATTATGCATTATGTGCAATTTACGTTTAACTAAAATGTGCTTTGTAAAACAAAGATATGTAAGTTCTCGAGTTCTTTAGAATTTTGTTATTTTCGGTATTTATATCACTTAGAGCCAAATTGTATAACCACCCAACCGTCAATACATGATGCTTTGCTACAAGATTGCCTTACTTCAGTTAAAGGGAATGAGACAAAGGTATTTCATAGCAGCCTTGATATACGCACACCTAAAGAAGCTGTAGTGACTTAAATACATGACTCCCAACAATAGATTCATAAATTCAGAAACTCAATAATCACTTATTATTGCCAGCTACACAGAAAGCTAGCCTATGCATAATAGATGAGAGAAATTTGAGGAATTAATTCAGAAAATAAACTAGTGCGAGATGTGTAAAAGCGACTAGTAACCCCGGATACAATATTTCACTTATTGTACATTATTAAATTGATATGAGTGTTACAGCACGATTAAACAAAGGAATTGCATTTAGCCGAGCTTTTCGGATTCCCATTAGTTTTGGATCGCTGAAATAAAATCTGTTGCTCTTCAAATTACGCGTGGGACCTAATTAAGTACCGAAATTGTTAGTAACTGAAACCTGCTTTTATATTAACAAGTATGTGCAAAATCATAAAACACGAGTCATAAAACAAGGACAAAAGTAACATTAATCAAAAATCGAGGGTTAGTCCAGCCATTAGTGATTAGAATGTCCTTAAAAGCGTTATGCTAAATTAAAAGTGTTCATTTCAACGATCATCTTGTGGAGTCGGCAAACTGAATACGGGAATCTATGTCATCACTGATCATTTTTAGTAACCTTCTGGGCACAAACTGACTGCTCAAACTTACTTATTTATCAAAAATCCGACAAAAACCACTCCGCACAGTTTAGGGTATACCAAACCGCATGTTAAATCAAGTGATAAAGAGATAGGGACTGATTCGATATCTAGTGTATCTCCATAAATTTGGATCTGGTGTAGACCTCTTCTCCACAATTCATCGAGATGGCCGTCATACACAGCAACCTCAAAGGCAACAGTTGTGTTCGTCTGAGAATTAATATTGTGATATTCTACAGCTACATGAAACTAAAAGCAATAAAGCATGAGTGACTCCAAGATAGTGACATACCAAACTCCCCCTATACTGCGCAGGTTTCAGTCGCAAAATGCGTTTGTCAAAAGTTTTCGAATGAATTTTTCGAAAGCTCAGGAACGTGGCCTTTTTGTAATACAAATCCATAACCGAAAACTCAAGTGACTTTAGTACTGGAAACTGATAAACTATCAAATCAGATGTAGAACTGTTAACTGACTGAGAAACAACAAGCGACAAACAGATGCTCCAATTGGATTGTGAATATTCAATGATTGTGTTAATTAGGTAATCAGAACTTTCATCCGATTCAAATGGGACCTGTCTGCTAGTTTTCAAGTGCAAAGCCCAAATAGGTATTAGTAAATGGCTGTGATGATCCACTACGATGAACGAGAAAACATACGCTAAGACTAATATCCATAGGTGCTTAAGTCTCACAGAACTAAGAACCAGTGTAAGAGACATTAATTTTTGGGCCCAGGTCAAGGTCAATACCAAATTTCTAATATCAATATGATGACCTAGTGTAAACCAAATAGTTCAGTCATTTCTGCGTTTTTATTGTTTTTGGTCCAGCTTTAGTTCTTTGGTGATGTACAGTGATAGAGGTCCAGCTACAAGACTATACTAGTCGTAACAAGTTCATTAAAAAGCGATAAATGTGGAGTAAACAGTTGACCTCCCATTTTATTTTATTGCTTTTATCACTCTGTTACATTATTATTATCACTATTATTATTTATTTTGATTTACGTACACAAAAAATCCGTCCAATTGCCGTCCAAGACAATCAGGTTTGTGGATAAAGTTTAAAAAATTCTGATGGTATATAGAGGAAAGAGGCTAAATTCAATAGATGAAGTGTGGTGACATACGGTAAGTGCCGTAACGGTTGTAGTGTTAGGTAGTGAATCATTAGAGTCGGTGGGACTTGTAAACGATGCTCAACTCGCTCATACGAGATAACATTTGGTGTAAAGCAAGAGAACACATTGTGCATGATCAAATAGAAATGTTTGTTTTAGTTAAAAGGGTTGCTAATATTATTTTGTGCTGAGCCTTAGGTAATAAGTGATTAATTTTCATATATTGTCACTAATGCTTTAATATACCAATAATACGTTTCGTGCAAGTATGCGAGTTTGGAAAGCGACTACAGTGTAGGCTTGTATTCGAACTTTTTCTACTAGAAGCCAGTCATTCAAAAGGTGGGCCATATTTCGAATTTCGTTTATAATTAAACGTATATTAAAAATTTAAAAGATATTTTGCAAATGAAAGAATCAACATCATCATGGAAATTACTGCAAGTAAACTGGTATATTGACAATACTGAATGCTGTTTAGTCGAATCGTCATTTATTGTTGGTCGTCCATAATTCCTGCGTAGAATTGGTCGTGACGTTTATGGGACAAAGTGATAGCTAACATACGTTCAGAAGTACCGAATATATCTCGGTTACCTACTGTTTTAGACTTGTTTACGCCTTATCAAAACCAGTGAACTTGTGTTGTTGTTGTTGTAAACGTTGTATTGTCAAGTACTCCGGTTGATTGGATGCTACAAACTTAAAATCGCGTTATTGCTGTCGAATTAGCTTCTGAGATAATAATAACTAGAATTCTGAAAACTTACTATAGCAATCTATCAAGCCTATCTGAGTAGCTTACGTAACACTGCTATTAATCCATTAAGCTTACTTAACTGAAAGTGACTAAAATGGCTTGAACTGTCACCAAATATCAAGAGGTTAAATGACTATGTAAGCACTTGCAGAGTTTGTTGGAAAGCATGTGAGTAGATGGAACTTTAATTAAATCCACTATAGACGTTTAGCTACAAGTACTATTACTGTCGGATCGTAGTAGTATCGCATTCAGTTAAACATAACACAGTGTATTTAATTCTGCTAAATCAATAGGTTTCAAGAACATATAAGGTTGATATGATGCGGGTTAAACTAGACGATACGACGGACTAGACAGCAGTATATTTAAAACCTATTAAATCCACTGAATCATTGAAACGTATAATGAAAAGGTTTCTCAGGATGCAATCAGGGCCTCTACAAGTCCAGTCTTACTCTTAGAACAACGGCTGATCACGTTTTATTAACACAGCATGTCTCACAAACCTATCATTTACACTGAAATCACTCACTATTAATCTACCTGTCTCTACCCATTTCAACTCGTTAACGCTTATTATTATTTTATTTCATCCTATCTGTCTGTTTTTACCATCACCTAGAAACGGGACATTATCATCTGAGATCGGAGGCCACCTCAACGTTGATGAATGGCAGTAACTCATAAGTAGTGTAAATTCCCGGAACAATGCCTCGAGAAGTAGCTACGTATCTCCAATAGCTAACCCATAGCCAAGCTCATTAACGGAGGGTAGTTTAAATACCAGTATCGCGCTCTCTGCTCGATGTTCACACCAATGCTCATAGGCAAAATTAAAAACGCTTTTGCTGCTGTGATAAGCCAAGTATCGCCATATTACAGTCTACTGACTAAATTTGCGAAACTTCACTTACGTCAGTGGACAATAACGGATGAGTGTTCGAATATAACTTCCAATGGATTTACCCGTTACTAAAGCACTGGGAGTGGTTTTTAATTTATCTAAATCTGGGGAAGTTACTGTGGCTACCTTGTTGTCTAGAACAAGGAACGACCTCAAGATGGCACCCAATGACTAGTATAGCGCCAAAGAGAAAATAAGTGGTTGCATCCGATGTTTCAAAAACAGACCTGGACCTCTACAGCAAAAATTCAGTACATATTTCACTTATACACACATTCACTTAAGATTGGCTAAGCAGGCAAATGTTGGAAACATCGGCAAGATAATTGAAAAGAAAGGCAACTTCAGCAGGCTCTCAGCCCTCCTTTGACCAGTTTCCCTAGAACACACATTTGTTTAAGTAGAGTCCGATCTGAATGTATCATGATCACTGTCAACGTAGCCTTTCAAACTACGGCACTTCGGCAAGCAATCAAATGTTTCTGCAGCATCATCCGGAAGTAGAAAATCTAAATGTCTAGGCCTCGCAGCCTCTGGCATAAAATTGGTAATAGTTATCCTGGTTTAAATATGATTGAATCCTGATGCGTGTACAAAGGAGAGTGGTTTTCCGAAGAGCAGGAGAACAGCGCAGAGGAAGTGAGCTTGCTATCAACTTAAGTGGCCACATGAAAACACAGTATCTACACCGGACTGACAGAGCTGAAAGAATCCGTGTAGTGTCATACCTAAATTAGCGACACAGGATACTAGATTGTGGATTGGAAGTTCTGCTTTAAAGTGAACAGTGATTAATCTGTCGGAATGACATCTTCATTTGGGTTATCACGAAGAGTCATACTAGGCCCTCTACTGTTTCCCATCTTCATCAGTGATCTTCCGGTGAATGTAGGTTTGTTTACACTTATTCACACCGACTTTGTAAAGCGGTAGAATTCTTTCAATTGAGATCCTGACGTACAAATCCTAGAAGATTGGACCCAAAACAACTAGCTAGAGTTCATTTTGCAGAGTACTGTGCGCTATAATCCTGTGCTCTCACAGAAAAATTGAGGAGGGCAGACGCACTATCCCCAAACGCCCAGAAAATCGCTAATACAACAAAAGCGAAGTTAGGATTCTTGCTGTGACGTCTAAGAGCAACAACCCTCATTCACTTGATGCCTGTTTCTCGGCCGTTCGGAAAACTTCAACACCGCATGCGTTGGGGAGTAGAGCAACTGACGTTTCGGACATGAGTAGCTGAACTGTACAGCCTATGCTACAGGTCGCAGTCACCAGTCATTAATCTTCCCTGATGTTTCAGTATTTATAGAAAGTTTGATGGAAAGTCGAAGCACCTTCCACAGACGCCAGTACAGGACTACCTAAGCCAACCATGGGTCAGCTCAATGCTTTTGTTGTGGTCTTCATACTGCGAAGGAAAGCTCTTCTCTACTCAGTGCAACTGGGCTTCACCAAAATGGCGGGAACAGTTCTACAAGTCCGTCCCCCCGCCACTCAGAAACCTACAGTCTTAAGATATTCACGGATCAAAGTCAGGTACATTAAACCATGGGTTGAGTGGCAGTTAAACAAATCTTAGAGCAGTAGACCACTAGAGTTACCAACCATGGTGGTTCAAGACATTCCAGTACTGCCTGGTGGATACCTGAATAGACGGTCCCTTCATGACCGACTTCCATGGGAGTGGCTATCATCTCACTGTGACCAGTGTCCGATGACTACCCATCCTGGACAAATAAATTTAACATGTCAGCTGACTATTAGGCTTGAAGCCAAGGACGATCAAAACATGACCCTTCGTTCCTCTAATAGTGCTAAGCATGATATAAATGGCCACAATCGTTGTTAAAAAATAAACCCAGACTCACGCGTTATAAAACTGCTTGCCGTTACACCCACACGTCCGTTTTGGTAGGACTTGACGGACAGGATGTGGTCTAAAACAATGACCAAGCCAATGTGGGGAAAAAGCATGCAATGAACTTCCAAAGCCTCCCACGCCAGTCCCTCTGCCTTCATTTAGATGTGTGTAGAGTGACATCTAATTCCTGGAAGACTGAACCTAAAACCATGGGCTTCGGTTTAATTTTTAGAAGCACAACATCATGCATTTTTGTACCTTTGCGAATAATTACTGTGTATAGCAACCTTACGAATAAATAATACTCAGCAGCTAAACTGAACTCAAATCTGGCCTACTTCATGCAGAGAGCTTGGATAACAGCCCTGACTACTCGGAAGCTACTACGTAGGCCTCAGATTTTCGACCGTGTCCAGGCATGGCCTTGAAAGCTGACGTAGTAATTATTCTTGTCATATATCAGATCCACTTAAGGAATAGAAACACCGTTACGTCTCCCATTCTTAGAAGAGATAATTGCCAATTATAAGGAGTCTCGAGATGGACAATTAAGTGTACTGCAAGTTAACATGGTAAATCCCACAAAAGTAGGCTTGGAGGCTTGAAAAATTTCACTAAGATATAGACAAACTCTAAATGTCTTGATAACTATCTACACCATTTTTAGCACCTTAGGATAACGATATTGGATATTGAAAGTATTACAGTCTGTTAGAAAGGGTTCGTTACGTCGGTACCTCAGGGTTAGCTCGTATATTCTGTGGTTGAACATGTAGATAACCTTACATCTCAATTCTACAATAGGTTATAGCATTAACCTTTTGGTTTTGGTTATTGGCTATTCGCATCTTTATATAAATGTAAATGTTACGTAGTCTTCCTGATATTTATTCAAGTGGTATAGCTAAATTTATTGCAAAGATACTGGAAACTTGATATATATATATATATAACAACCACCAAAAAGTGTATATTCTTGATGTCAGTGAATTGGTAAATTGATTGCTATATATGTATCCGAAAACTATTGGCTTATAGGTTTGAAATGTCACAACAAAGATCGTAAATTTCTTGTGTATTACGGGGTTCTTAAGCAAAATCTACTTAGAAATGAGCAAAAGCGGTGGGGCTAGCTTAGTTTCGTATCTGTGGTCCAAATACCATTATAGTAGTGATAAAAATCACTGAAACTGCTGGCCACGTAACTAGGTAGTATACGGTCACTCAGTTAACGTAGAACTTGGTGCATGCGTACATCAGGGTATACAGGAATCGAGAGTAAGAGTGCATTCTATCCCCTCATTTTTGAGGATATTTTTGGGCACTTTGTATGGAGGACCATCCCAAAGTTTTTCGAGAGGAAGAGCAGATGGTTGTCATCTTTAAGTGTAGTAGAGAAAATGTAGATATGAAAATTATGAACAGCTACTAGGGGTTGTAGGTATTAGCCACAACTGTTAATCTGGACCATACAATTCCTGATACATGTATGCCCTTTAAAATCAGAATTATTTTCTAAACTTAGGCTAAATGATTCCAGGATGTGCAATTCATCAGGTTCGTATCAATTTTCAGTGGCTATACACCATTTGCTTAATCCAGTCATGTACAGTGCAGGACGTGGCACATGTTCACATAGGTTCGAATCGTCATACCACATTAGCACTGAATTATGTACATTTCAGCAAGATGGAATGGAACAAATGTGTATATTAAAAAAATATTGGAACTTGTGATCTAGAAGAAGATAAGGAATGAAAACACACCACTATGACCGATTCGGAGGTACATCACACTCCAACTACTGGTCACAACAGTCGTATGGACTCTAGCCAAGTAGTCTACGTCTACCTGCAGGGCTGAGATCAACAGTCAGTGACACCAGGGACTGACATCATGTTTTGGTTTGGCAGCCCCTAGCTTTATTTCACTTCACACCTACACCAGCCAACACCATCAGACGAATTAGGCGGTGCTCGAACATACGTAGTACATGACTCAACCACCTCAATCGATAAGGGTTCAAACCATACCCGCTGATTCACTATCTTCCTCTAGCACTCTGTGTCTAACATCAATATTGCTTATTCGGTCACCCCATGATATGTAGGCGATGTTACGAGGTTGGGTATTGCAAAAACTTCCAGTTTATGCGTATCTTTCATTTTAGTATACCATATTTCGCTTCCATAGTTTAGTACTGAGCAAACTATTTTGCAGCATCCTTTCATTAAGAGACAAATATCTCGTCTGCGTCATAAGTGTGGTATGTTGACGAAGGCCACGTGTACTTATTTAGTCTGGTTCGTGACTTTGTTCGTCAACGACCCATTAGAATTGATGGGATTTTCATGTGATGTAGTGAATGTAGTTAATTACTTCACTCCCTGTCACTAATCTGGGTGATACTGCAGACCAGTCCTGAGTGGAGAATAACGCTTCCTAAATATAATTGTATTGTTATTTAGTCATTCTTTGTGTCTTTGTCGGATAAACCTCGTCTGCATGTTCTTAACATCCACTTTATGTATTTATATATACATGTTCTATTTACAATAGGCTAGCTTAATACCGACCAATCGACGTGATTGCTTTCACAACTTTTCTTTCTGCCATTTACTCATTAGTTATTGGGCATTATTTCAATCTCTGATACACTAGCTGGCATTTGCTATCATTTTCCAGCATCTTTCATTTGTGGTCAAACTAATCATTACTCGCTAGTCAGTGGATTATAACTTCCAAAGATCATAAAGTTGCTTGTGTGCATACACAAGTTGACTTTTGTAATAGCGTTTCCCACTATTAATTCTTATCTATCTCTTCCAAAAACATTTACAATTCACTTTGCGCCTCACTTGGGCTAATTAAACTAACATTGTTTGGGGTTGGGCGAAGAAGTGAGTGCTACCGCGTAATCTGTTTTAGTCGAGTGTCCAGGCTACAAAACCTTTCGAATTTATAACTAATTGTCTCTTCCATACTCTCAGTATTATCAGTGCTATTTAAAATAAACGCAAAATGCCCTCGTGTATGTCAATCACATAGGTGCAATTGTTTAGGCCATCAAGGGCCTCATTTGCTTATTTTAGTACTATATTTGCAAACTAGTATATATTATTGACACTGATGTTTTATAAACGGCGTATTTTTGCTTCAAGATTCAGATATGTTGGCTTCATCTGATCCTCGGAGACCTAATAAACTTCGAAGGTTTGTTCATACGAAATCATTTTTAAAACAATAAAGATTTATTCCATTATCACAGGATGCTACTCCTTTGGATCAAACTATAGACTATCTTAACTTTTTCGGCATAGTTTTAAGCATGTGTGGATTGCTATTCGAGGTACTTTGTTAAAATAAAGCACATTTTATTTTAGTAGATGAAGTTTGCTGCTTGGTTAGCTGTTGTTTGTGCTTTCATAACTTATGCCAACTCACGAACAGGTGAAGATACAAAACAACTGATCAGTGGCTTCATGTAAATGAGTTATTTTTCATTACTGATAATCGGCATTTTTAGGTTGTCTATTAGTGCACTAATAATATGTTATATGCACAATCCACAACCTATGCATCTCCCATGGTGACTTTAATGTAAATCTTGTAAATTCCAAAATATAAATTGGTTGTACTATGTCTTCTGAGTATTGCATTTTGGATTTACTCACTGTTTATAATAACCATTCCCACTGTTTTAGGCTGAATTACCACCCCTTCAGCTCCCTGCGGGTTCGTACAATCCAGTAAATAAACGTGTTATCTATGTTGGTAGGGTTTCATTTAATTGGCTGATGATTTTAACGTTTTTAGGGGGACTATCAGAACAAGTTGACGTATCTCTTGTTCGTGCAGCTTTCATCCCATTCGGGGATATAATTAGTATTAATATGCCTATGGACTATCAAACTGGTAAATTATATATTTTTTAAATTTCTCTCAGAAAAGCACAGAGGATTCGCTTTTGTTGAATTTGAAGAAGTGGAAGATGCAATGAGTGCTATTGATAACATGGTAAGTTATACTTTTATGCAGCGCAATGAATCAAAAACTCAGATTTACATTTTCAGTCTGGTTAGCCTTAAATTCGAGACGAGTGTGGCTATTGTACCTTTTTATACAGCGTTAATTTAGAGTAATATTCTATGGAGTTTATAAAATGATATGGTGCTAGGTTTCATAGAAAACATGAGTACGTATTTACTATCGGGATCTGTGTTGTGTTCACATTTCCAGTATTACTCAAATTAGAATTTAGAGACTTATTAGTTTAGACTATTACTAATAACTTAGATTTATTACTCTAAGTATCTCTCTGACACTCAAAGTATCATTAAGTTACTAAGTAGATAGTAGTTGTGGTATACGTAAGTATGGCGCATACTTTCCGCCTTCTAAGTGCAAAGCACTTCCTCAAGACATGAAGGAGTGTGTACCTGCTATCACTTTTTGTGGTGAACCACTAGAAGTAGTCGATAAGTTTATATATCTGGGTAGTTGTGTGAGTGCTGGTAGTGGTGTCAGATGAGATCGATCCACATAAAGAATGCTGGGTTGGATTATGCCGAAAGGGGCTATCTTGGTGCCGCCATGATGTAAACCTGGCTGTAAAAGATCTGTTTTACACTGCCTCAGTGGCGGCGATCCCGTTGTATGCTTGCTAAATCTGGTCTCAGCTGGGGATGTTCGGCGTCTCCGTGTTCTATCACCGTTGCCTCTGAAGAATTGCTTACATCCAGTAGAAACATAATGTTAGTAATGCAGAGGTTCGGCATCGTATGTTCAGGCACACTGACGACGACTCATTCGGTATCACCATCTTGGAACACCTGTTTCGGTAGTTTCGTCATGTTCTACGAATATCACCCTATAGGCTTGCATTATTTGCCGACTCTAAGATTTATTGAAAAAAGTCAGAGGTTAGTTTATCATACGGTGCTGTGTAGTGAAAGAAAGCTATATAAGACTGGCATCTGTCGGCTCATCCTGACTTCCTTGTTGGGATCCTCGAGATGGAGCAAATCACTGGCTTGAGACCTTATCAGATATGACGTAGAATATAAGTCAATGGCGATACTGCTGCAGTTCCCTATTTAAACCTTCGGAAAGGTATGGTAAATACTCTCATTAGGAATTGAACCTTCCTGCTTGTATTTGTTTCTGTACTATATCTTTTACCTTGTAATTCTCTTGTCTCCCTATTAAATTTCACACTTTCCCTTTGGTCGACTTCTTTCTCCGTTTTCTTTGCCAAATTAATCTTGTGTGGCGTACATATTTTTGGTGCTGTTTTGTAGGAAACTTTTAACTAACAAATAGATTAATAGTAGTTTTGGTCTAAAACAACTCAATTCTCTCATACAAAACCTCGTGTTTATAACTAGTTTTGTAGTTCAACAATGCTTCATAGTCACAGGTGATCATATTTTAAGCTCTTCCTATTGTTTTTGTTCAATAACCAAAATTAATATGCTAATTTAAAACGTTTCGTCGTGTTATCTATGAGTAGTTATCACTGACTCCGTGGACATTTAAGGTTGTCGAACTCCGAACGGAATCACCGTATCTACAGATATTATTCGTGAGATAAACGTAGTTCAGCAAACCGAAACTACTGTGTAACCTACTTTTAGCTGACAGCCATATACAAGTACATTGTGTGTCGATTAATAGCATTGTCATAGAAGTGTTCATATAATTAATGGCTAGCTTACTCGGTACATCGCTTCGCCTGGTCATCGGAGACTTTCACTTATGTTAGACTAGAGAGACATTAAAGTGCTTATGATATATATGTTCGTTATATACCCTTCTTCCAACCAGTCGCCAATTAAAGTTAAATATCATTCAGTAAGGATCAACGGCAAACTTTACATCAGAATCAAACACCTCAACATACTATACATAAGTAACTACGAGCTCAAAACCTTTTTTTAAGATCGACTGGTGGTTCACCTATTTTACCGAGGGTTGTTCACCATATGATAATTATTCCACAAGCGCTCAAGAGGAAGGAAAATATTAAAATAGACGAGAAAATGAGTAGATTCTAGGGGAAAATGATATTTTTCGGAGATATATGAATATCATGTTATGTGACGTGGTTTTTCGAATATCCCAAGAACTCACTATCTGGTTTTATTATCAAATTATAGCGGTAACTTAGGTTTCTTTTAAAGATGAGAGCAACATTTCAACAAAGGAATTGCTCAGGAAGATCTATTTTCAGTGGTTTGAAGATGCTTAATGCTGGGCATCATAACGGCATCTCGTTAAATAAAGATGCGACGCTTTAGTCGCTTCAGTTGAGTGAGGTTCGTTGATCAACTTTAAACGCAACATTATGTTCCTTTCCCAGACACATGTAGTGCCCTGAAGTTACATGCGATTATCTACCATTTAGTGAGAATATGTCACGGCAATAGGATAGGATAAATCAAACTGCTTAGTCTCTTATAAGATATTCACAAATCCTTTCAGCTTCCGTTTTTAAAATACTAACGAGATTTTCGTATTTATGATGTTATTCTGACCACTTATCGGGTCGGATACTCATATAGCAATTACAATTTTCTGTGGGTTAATAAAGCATACATTTTCTGTCACAGAAATAATGTACTGCATGTCGAAATTATCCTAATATTTAATTATCTTTTATATAGAATGAAAGTGAAATATTTGGCCGTACTATTCGGGTTAACGTAGCAAGACCAGTACGCATAAGAGAGGGTTGGAGTCGACCAGGTAACGTTCTTTGTGTTTGATATATTTACAGTTAGATGAGACAAACTTGTGGGTTCTCATTGGCTTAGTACGGTCCTCGATACTATACAGCTAAATTATCTAGGGTAGCTGGATTCTATGTCTGATCCCCTCGATAGTCGGTATGGTTAGTGCGAATCGTTATCTTTGATACTTGTACTTCAATCGAATACCACGATTTGTTCCTTCCCAACCCACAGCTGCTCCAAAAGACTAGAGAATTGTATTTTTAGGGATTTCGAATCCCGAACAGTATTGCCTTATTTTTTTAGGACGAGGGTGGGGAATTTTTGTGATAGTTCAGTTTGAAAATGGTTTGCATCACTGATTGATTTCAATTAGACAAACACTGGAAATAAGGCATCAGAAATCTAGCTCAAAACCTTCAGACTTCCGTCTTTACATCACTGGATCATATTTCTGAACATTGAACTGTGACTGATAACACTCTAATATAAGAGATGATAAATGTAGCACATTAATAGTGTGATGATGATTGTCTAGCTGATCAAGAAGTGATGTAAACTACTTCATTATTTTTAGAAAGTTAAATTGTGGGAATTATTTTTCTATTGAGTTTACAAATTGCGCGAAATATTCCACAGTGTAATCCCAGTGAAGTATGTTATTACCATATCTCTATATTTTTGCAGCCTATCTGGTCAGCTTGTTCTGACCTTATTTGTCTGCAGTTTGTTATCTCTAGTTATCATGTCTTTTATACAATATCGCAAACGAATTTGAAGTGGATTACAAGAGATAAAACCACAGTAACAAAAAATCCTAAAAACGTTCATTGATACATTAGCAAAAGTAGCTATAAACCTTCCATGTACATCCACTTTTATTCTATGTACATTCATCGTCTTTGTGAAATATGTTTACGTGTATGCAATATTCACTATCCCCTTCATACATGTAGCCAATTCCTGCAGATATTATTAACTGATATTCGACCAGTGGTTTGTTTACGCGTTATTTTAATTTATCAAACACTACTCAATGCCTTTTTGGTATAATCACTATTATACTTCTCAGACTTAGTGTGTACGCTCTATGTGTTAAACTAGTCTCATAATTAACGAATTTTGGATGTAGGCATTCCCATAGATTCTGATTTGAATTAAACTTCTATGTGAGTTTAAAATGTCCCACATATGTACATAATCATACTAAACTTTACATTTCAAGTTTGGTCTGATGAAAATTGGCTCAAGAAATATGGCAGTGCTCCATTGGAAGTCAGAAAATTGGAGGAGCCTGATATTGTCAACCCATCAGATTCTGTGGAAAATGCTGAAGATGTGGTAAGTTAGTATGAAAACCGTTTGACCACAAAAAGTTTCGAGTCCCGTATAATAGGTAAGATTGACGTTCATATAAGACTACTCGAAAATCCATTTATTTAAATACATTACAGAGTAAGATGAACATGATAATATTTATTGAAACCAGTCATGTACTGGATTGATATAAAATAAATGGTGTGTAACAAAGATCAGGAAAATGCAGCTACAAAGTTGTGATAAATTTCGGACTATACAACTTTAAGCTTCGAATCACCCATTTCCATTGTCATCAATCCCCCCCCCCCCAAAATATATAGACCTTCTATGATTCAGTTTAAGAATAATTGACTTCACTGACTAGTGTCACATATTTATTTGGACAGTATTCATAAACTTATCCTTCATGCAGCATCGTACTTTGAAGTAGACTATAACCATGTACTTAACGGATTACTCAGCCACTTTAGTAGGTTGCAGGTTCCCGGTCTCATCACTGAGTTTCTTATTGTGTTTTAGCATGTAAATCAAACATAAGTAGTTAACTCTTCAATTCCACCAGACAAGAGTAGTAACAATAGACTTGTAAACTAAACGTATCGCCTATAACTAACAGCTGTGGAGAAATATTGAATCTTAATACTTCCCAGTATACTCGGTTGTATAGACAGTTGGATATCTTGTCATATGTAAGCCTTCTGGATCCATGTCCATATTTCCTCAAAATGTCACCTTTTAGTATTACAGAGGACTCCGAAGACGTTCAATGTAAGACTGACCTCGTTTTCCACTAGTTACACAGTAAGTAATTGACCTTCCCGTATTTCCCAGCTGCAAATATCTTTTAAGAATTTGAAAGACTATTGAGCTGTTGTCTACGAGCGAATGGTTCTAAAGTTTGTTGATTACCTCGATCTCGTCAACAGGTAGTCGTGTTCGCCAGTCCTGTTTCAAAATTTTCATTGCTTTACTTGATAAATGCGGTTTAGAATCAGAAATGTGATGAATCCAACCAGTTAATGTTCATTCTAATCTGACACTATATTGGTTAGAATATTATTACAAGAGACATCACCTGTTAGAACTTTTAGTCTTAATTTCTTATAGAATAGGTTAATTACTCGAGTATTATTGAGGCTACTTAGTCTGTGCGTATATTATTTGGCCAGCAACAAGATAAGCTCATAAGTGCATATGTACTTGTTATGAGTTAGGATTAATAATAGACGAGTTTTCCGATAAGTAAAGAGGATAAATAAAATGCTAGTCATCGAACAACTGCAATGGTACTATGTGACCAAGTAGTGGATATTTACCAGACCTGATTAGTGACTCGAGTATCCGAATGAACTGATGTCAAAGACAAAATAACTCGTCAGGTAATGGGGTATCCTACTGTTTGATGAAATAACATATTTACATCGAAATGACATTATTACATGTCGTCAACGATTAGACAATATCAATTTTGTAGACCTCTCACTTTGGAATGAATTAAAACCTGATTGTTAGGCTTAACCCTTACTCCTCGTATCAATGCAGTCAACCATCATAGACAGTTACTGTTTACTTTGGGCGGTCTTATCATGTATAAGATTGTCAGCAAAGATGCTGAACTAATTCAACAACTCAGAGAATTTCCTAAATCCTTCATGGTTTTGAAGTTGCCTTTCACTAAATAGTATTACTCTAAATAGTTTCTGCAATCCTATGC
Organism: Schistosoma mekongi; assembly: GCA_034768735.1. Classification (NCBI taxonomy): domain Eukaryota; kingdom Metazoa; phylum Platyhelminthes; class Trematoda; order Strigeidida; family Schistosomatidae; genus Schistosoma; species Schistosoma mekongi. The sequence goes on along the minus strand of CM068305.1, from coordinate 40,404,801 downwards.
TCATTTTTACGCAAGTAATTGTCTATATTCTGAATGGCTTCAGCTTTGCGCTATTCTAATCACTTGTTCTAATTGGTGATAGCTTTTGATGTAGCGGACCAGAATTAGTACTTATATATTTTTTATAAGCTGTATGCATTGTTATACTCTTGAATAATAATAATTATTATTATAACTATAATTGATTGCGTACATTCTTTACAGTTTAAATTGTACACTGACTTGAAATGCTACATTGTGTATGTTTTCATAACATTGACAGAGTGACGATGAAATGCGAACCAGAAAACAAAAACGAAATCTCCCACGGGTATTCTTTGATATTCGTATTGGGAATGCGGATGCTGGTCGTATTGTGATGGAGCTACGGTCAGATATTGTACCAAGAACTGCTGAAAATTTCCGTGCTTTATGTACAGGAGAACGTGGATTTGGTTATCATAACTGTTGTTTCCATCGAGTTATACCTCAATTTGTATCCATTACTAAATGCATTCTGATGCTTTTGAATAATTTTCACACCTTTAGAACACCATGACAGGTATTTATGTAAAACGTCTATCTATAAGACTTAACTGAGAAGTTGTGTGGAATGCCTACAGATGTCTCACATATTACCTGTACTAACATATAAAGTTAGCACAGCTGATCATAGGGTCTCCTAGTCCAGCCACCTCAACATTTAGATGTTAATCTGGCGGTCTCTATTTCGAACGTTTGGTTCCTCCTGAGGTTGATTTTTAGCATTAGTACTCTTCTCTATTTAATATCAGGGTTTACTAGCCAACTGTTTTGTCTTGATGAATGAAGTATTTTCGGTTTTGTGCTACAACCTTGACGATGTATCTTATTAGATGTGTCAAGGTGGAGATTTTGTCAAAGGAGATGGGACCGGTGGCAAATCAATATATGGACGTAAATTCGATGATGAGAACTTCCAACTCCGACATGAAGGTTTCGGTAAGCTGTTATCCATCGGTTTCATTAAAATAATTTCTTAACTTTTCATTAAATTTATAAATGTAGAGTAGTTAGTTAATACTCAAATATTATTAGCATAATGTGTTAATATAAAATAAACAGTCAGTTATTGTTAATAACAGACTGTAAAAGTACAGTAATCAAGAGGAATAAAGGTCAATATTGTAATTTCACCACTCAAGTACCGATTGTACAGCTTCCCTTCATAACTTGAGAATGAGATCATTACTAGGAAAAAACACAATCACTAGCATGGTTTTTGAAATTGTTTGATGGTAAATTACGTCATACCGTTTAGAAACGTTTCTATATCACAAACTCAATAAAAACTATATAGTTATTAGTAAGTGCGTATCTTAGTAATTGAGGTGCTTGATCATCAGTCATTAAATTGTAAGTAAAAAGCGTATTCTACCAAGTTTAGCTTTATTAACTGCGAAGTGCAATTATTTCTAATTGTAATATCAAGCCGATAATGTGAAGCAACTAGCAATTAGGATCATTATCACTTAACTCATATTTTGCAGTTTAGATTAACTTTTTTGGTTACACCAATTGTATTGCTTTTTGTAGGTGTACTTTCAATGGCGAATTCTGGGCCGAATACAAACGGATCACAATTCTTCATTTGTACGACAAAATGTGATTGGTGAGTTTACATTTATTTTTACCTGGCAGAACGCTGCTGTTCCTTACAGGATACTTATTTAGGTATTTTATATAATGTGTAGTTCGAAATGTTAGGTGACAGCTCAAAATTGATAACACTGGCACAGATGGATTCACTCCTCGTCCCCCCCCTGTACATCCTAAGTTCCAGTATTGTTCCGTACATAACCCAATATTTATCCATTCTCATTGGCGTTGCTATTATACTGTGGCGATTCCTTTACAATTCATTTTATATTGTTGATATAGTATGACAACTTGAACTAGCGCAGATGCATTTCAAAGTCTACGTTAATGATGACTTTGTATAATGTGTTGCACGACTTTATTACATATTTTAGACTTAACTGGTGCCCGTCTTCATCAAGAAAGTATTCAGTATTGGCAAAAGAAGAAATTAATAACTTGATACTGTCGGCCTACTTAAACTATGTTTTCACTTACAGTTTAACGCCTTCTATATCTGCATGTTATAATACGTGCTCTATCAGCCCCTTCGATAATCCACTAACGTCAGACTGTTTGCGGTCAAATGCAACTTCTATATCTGTGAAGCGTTCACCATACAACACATGTAAATTGTATCTAAGTGCTTTGAAATAGATTTAGGGCTCTCCGCATGCATATCCTACATGTGCTGCACCACCATGTGAGGTTACTATATCTATATTACTATTACTTCATGTTACAGAAATTTCTTTTCACAAGTGACGTCATATACTGTACGTTCAATTTCTTTCAATTCATGAATCTTCGGTTTAAAAATACTTATATTTTAAATACCCTGGTGGCAAACTACAAGTTGTTTCTCTAAACTGCCTTAATATTTTCTCGGTTTCAAACTGACTTTCATAATGAAGTGACCCAAAATTAACTATTTGTGTGTAATTATTCGTAGCCACTACGTATTACTGAATTCTTCTTAATATTTTTCAAAGGCTTGATGGCAAGCATGTTGTTTTTGGTCGAGTAGTGGATGGACAAAATGTTGTAAAAAAGATGGAGGTTAGTGACTTATTATTTCTTTCCCAATTAATGATATCATTCATATAATTTTTTCGAATCGCAAGTATTAAAAGTATCATTTATACCATTTACATAAAATAAGAAATCTGAACGCAATTACGCTCGAATTAGTTTGTATAGCGTTAGGTGTATTTGTTAATTACACGAAATCCTAAGTACTGGCCACCAAATGTCTACTCCATTACATTTATGTTATATGAAATAACTGGTTTGTATCAACAACTAATTTATCAAGGTGTGTTTGTGATTCAGTCAAATTTAATCTCCACCTTTGTACATGATTCACCTGCTTAATAATATGTAACATTTTTCCAAAAATATTTTTTTAGAATTACAACGTCCAGTATATTTTTCATGTTGTAATCCTGACTTAATACATTTTTATTTTGTTTTGCAGTCCGTTGGATCAAAATCTGGTAAAGTCAAGGAACCTGTTACTATTTCTCGGTGTGGAGAATTGATTTAACATGTTAGTATTGTAAAATGAAAAGAGAAATGTACACTTTGTTTCGCAATAATATAACACTAAAATAACCGAAGGTAGTTTTGTAACTATATCAAAGCTAAAGTCAACCTTAATACACTAATGAGCAGTTCGATTTGAGTTGACAACTTGTAAATTACTCTACTTTCTATTCATTTAACATGCCACTTTCACAGACTCGTCCATAATTCACGATATCAGAATCATCCTAGTAATGTCTAACTTCGAAAAATTTTTGTAGTTCAATGGATGTCTGAACTTATTTTAAAAAAACGTACATATAGGTTTTTGTTTGTTTGCTCCACACTTTTCCAACAACACAGCATTTGGTGTCCCATTCCTCATGTAGACATTTCATCATAACCATCCCAATGTCTCTTAAAACACGTCTCCATACTTTTATTGAGTTGATCATTGCCACGAATGGAATGCTTTTACAATTTAATTATTCTGTAAATTTGAGTTCACCACTATTGTACGTTAACATTGGCAATATACACTAGTTATTACTTAGTTGTAAATATATTCGGCATTTCATTTCTATATTTCTTTCCTGATCGACGTATTCTTTGCCCCTAACTAGTCAGTAACAGCAACAGAGAAACCGTCATATATATGTTCCAGTTTAAGTTACTATACCACATAAGAACAGAAGGATGAACACCAAAGTAATGGAAATGGTGGCAAAATGACTAGACATAATGTAATTTGAGGATAATTAATTTACCGAGAGGGTACAGGCTTTTAAACCTCAGAAAGTAAGAGAAGACAAAAGTGTGGGTATCTAATCCATTCCGAATGGGCCATGTCACCCATCTGCAACCAGTAGTCACAGCTGCCGAGTAGTCTACACCTACTTACATGACCCACTGACGTTTTAATTTAATTCTTCCCAACTTTCTCCTAGCCTAATCCTACGCCGACCAGCAGTGAAATAGGTGATACCTGAACATGCGTGATGTGTCTGAAAAATCTAAGTCTCCGAAGTCCTATTCGCTAGCTGATTTGTCACTTTACCTAGTTTCTTTATCTAACCTGAGCATTTTCAATATTCGACACGGTTACTAAATAATGAACAGAAATGAGAAACAACTTGATAAACAATGTAAAGTTAGATACTTGAAATGTAAGCAATAAGAACTTGCGACTTATAGTTATTTATGACTTTTTATTCTGTAACCATCGCGATATGTTGTAGCGATGGTACATCGAGTTAAATAGTGCTTTATATGGATTAGGTCCTTCATGAGGTATAGTCCACAGACCAAACATTTTTCGTAAATGAGGATGCATTACCAGTAGATGTAAGCACAGTTGGTGAATCGAGGATGTGCACCAATAGATTACAAGCGCCTACAACGGTAAAAAATTGCAACAGTTAACCTACTTTTGGAACAAAAGTGGAACACGCAAAAAGAACGACGTTTCCAAACCAACCAGCAAACCGCACAAGCTTGCAAGACATAGGATCTGGAATCACAGAATTAGACTTTGGATCAATAGACAGAGGCCGCCTTAAAAATGCCAGCTCTACATTCGCCAATCCAGTCAACGTGCATAGGAAGGGAAGCAGCAAACTTGAACAAGGAACGTTAAAGAATGGATTGTCAATCACTAATAAGTGAAATTGAAAAAGAAATAAACGGAAAAGCTATTTGTAATTTGATTTATACATTAAGCTTATGATATTAATGGAAAAGCAAATGAAAGTGATTACAAATATACACGATTTTGGTGAGAAAATCAGGCTATGCAGACAATTAGGGACAGCAACCACTTGTTTGCTGATAGACATCCTTTTGGTATTGGTTTACGAGTATAAAGTATCGTAGACGGCTTCTTCTTATTTCGCTGAGTTACAAATGTTCGTTGGTAGACATTAAAATAAGAATTGCATCCAGGGGTTGGAAAATTGCGGGACGGATTTCGTTTTCTTGACAATACAACCTGCTTGAATATCACAATCCATACTAGACCTTTCTTTCACCAACAATGGCCGTAGAATTAGAATTGTAACGTAACAAATAGGTTTTCCCTACTTCGATCGGACTTGTCAATAAAGTGTTTAAATTGAAGGACTACTAGTCGACAGAGGACTGTTTACCTTATAGTATGTGCTATCAAATAAGCTCCAAAACGTACCCTAATTTGGAGGTGGCAAGTATGTTCGGAGTTTCTGACCGATAAAACATCTCTGAGGCGGACTCACTAGATAATATACAAGAAGAAACAGTACACTGCTTCCAGACACCCTAAGATATGGACAGTATAGTAATTCAGTAGGCTGCCCAGTACCAAGCGTGAATAACATATCTGAGGATTTATCTTTTGCAAGACAGTAGTTTGTTAAGCTGAGGGACTTCTACCTTTTTCTCAACAATTTCAAAAGCATACTGGCTGCTCCACATATATATCTCGAAGTAACTCACAAACTATTGCCCATCAAAAAGCACGAAAACAAGTGATGGAGAGTTTCTCATCACTAAGAGTTTGCTCCACCTGGGACGCACTACCTGAGACAGTAACTGCAACCTCCACTTTGGCGCGTTTCGAGGGAAAGCTAGATAACTGTGTACCACTACGGTATACCTGAAGCCTAATGGAACGGGAGCAGAAAACTTGATATTGGTTCCTAACCTTGAACCTTAGCAATCTTAACCGTTATCCATTCTATGGCAGTCTTTTAAACCTTACGAACCAAACTACGTAAGACAGGATGAAGGGATGGAGACTAGTGCATAGAATTAAAGGGTTTAAAAAGGATTCAAAAGGAGGAGAAGGGAAAATACAAAAAAAGAGAAGACGAAGATAAAAAGAAGCCAGCTGAAACTGTCAAGGCTAATGTTACTGTGTAGCCAGACAACTATCAGAATCAACCCAAGATCCGGGACTGAGATCGTAAAATTGAAGATGCGAGCACAAGTAAATCAGTCAGTTTAAAATAGCTCGTCATACAGATACGAGATACTAAAAACACAACGGAATCTTCATAGCTTGCGGAAGACAAATAAACGTTAGCTCAATATAGGACAATCAAGTTACGCAACTCACGATGACTGAAATCGTGTGCAGATAACCGGAATCCGCACAAATATCTGAGAGAAAACGTAAATGTGACCCACAATGGTAACTGGATTATTCCTACGGCTGATGATTTCAGTGGGTGGCATCCATTTTCTTCACATGTTTTGATGAAAACACGTCTCAACTTGAAGCATTATTCATTTACAGCACCTTACCAATCGATTTTCCAGTATTATTTGTTTCTTTGTAGTGCATTTACGATAATATTCAGAATTCAAAAGTTTCATTTTTATCAGCTGTCGGTTTTTTTTGCAGTCAATGGCAATATGCGAGACTTTAGCATTATTTTTTTCAGCGTAAATATACAACGGCACGGCTACAACTGTTCGCACGAGTACAGCCGTAGTAGCAATGGTTATTCCCCATGGAAAGCTTAAGTGATCATGAATACCAAGGAGTAGATTTGTTATCGTCTTAACATGAATATGGTCAGGATGAAAGAGCTCATTGGTAATATAGACGAGAGCATTTGTAGAATAGGCATATTGCTGAAACCTGGGAACTTGAGACTTCAGCATAAGAAACCTTGAGATAATAACCTACAAATTATGCAGATAAACAACATCCAATACCTTTAGAACAACAACTACTAGATGGTTAGTTTCTTGACTTTAACTTTATGATATATGGTACTTGTTTAATGTATTTGGTTGATTTTGATAAATGTTTTCAACTGGATAAATAGGGTGAGTAAAGTAGTTAGTGTTTAGATCTAATGGGCATTGTAGTATGTTCGTATGTCGAAAAGATGAAGTATTAGAAACAGAGATTTAGAAATTTGTATTGTCTTTCCTGAAAGTAAGAGATATGTGAAGCATTCGCATTCAGATTTTTTAATGTTCCAGGTGGCAGACGTTGGCTCATATTGTATGATATGAGTGACTAGCTCTTGTTTCAAGCACTCTACTGATTAGGCAATTGTATTTGGACTATAAAGGACATTCCACATAAAATATGTTTTTAGGCATAGAAATGATCAAAAATCTGAAAGTCACGACGTGAGAGTAGATTTTCAAAAGGGATCTCATGCTTCATTTATATTCCATTGAAAGAGAATCTCCTTGTTAAGGTAAGCTAGCCCCTTGAGAATATCTTGTTTTAGGATGAAATCCTATTTCACTCTCTTAAGTCGAAGAGAAAATGTCCCAACGCTTAATGTCGATTTGCATGTAGTGTGCTTTAGGTCTGAAGTGCACCTGGTATATGGCCAAGTTACCTTTGCGGTATTAACAGAGTAACTTCTAAATATTGAACCCACTTTCACGAATGAGAATAAATCAGAAGGCAACGAAGAAGGGAAGAGAAGTTACATTTGATTGTAAATAGAGCGTCGATGGGATAGCAACGTCTAGGCTGGTGAACTAGAGAGAGGTGCTCCCCACGGTGCGTCGTGACGTGATCTCGTGGTGATGCGTGACCAAGCGCCTTCAACTGGTAGTGTCCGCTAAAACAAACGTAGTCAGCATCAATGTCAAGGACCATATGAGTATTTATTTTCGGGATTATTTACTGCTACAAGTCAATCACCCACCTAATTGCCAAAGGCTGAGTATTTTATAGTAGGTCTGCATTCCTCGTTTTAGCCGGTGGTGATACATTATTGTGGTTTTCAAAGTTAGGTATAGGACTGTTATAATTAGTGCAAAATAGAGGTAGAATATCAGTGTAAACGATTGTCTGCGAAAATTAACGTTGGTGTAACTTGCAATTTGGCAACACTGCTTTCGTGATTTGCGTTTCAATATTAAACATACCTGTGAATATCAGACCTGTTGCTTTACGTTGAAGTTTTTGGAAAGGAGTGATCGTGCAAATTGTACTTAGCCTGGTTCACGCTTTAGGCAGCAAATATCCGTAGAATGACATTTTTAAAAAGTTAAATCCAGTACTATTCTGACAGATTCTGTATTTCTAATGTGAGTATGTCGTTTTGTAGAACTTGGGAGTCTCACCACTTCCTACAACTCTCTGTATTTTATAACTGTCGATATTCATTTAGTTCGTGAGTCATGTTTGCCTTGGGGATCGTCTTCGTAGATGTTAGACAGATGGGGTACATTCATCGCACCGTATGACTCACATATTTTTGAAGCTCTTTGGTTCCCTCGAACCTGAGTGAATTCAGTGAGATTCAGATGATCTACTGGGTATTTTCTGAACTGGGGGGGAGATGATAATGGATCAGCGAATTCTTTGAACACCATCTCCCTAATGATATTACGGTGTCGAAGACCCGCAAGTTATTGAAGAAAATATGACATGTAACGTGACTTCCTGTTTCCAACAGACTGTTCAACTTTCCTATGCTAGGAGAAAGTTAAAGATGTAAGATCCGCACTTAAAAAACCTGTACTAGGCCTCACGTATGCATATGCTCGTCTACTTGCTCACTCATTTTATCATTAATTAAGCCCACTATGATCTGGGATTATATGGGAGCCAATGTTACTAGTCTGTTTGATGTAAAACCTCTTCTATCACTTTTCATAAATATGTGGAAGAAAATAAAATTTTTTATCAATAGTGATTTGGTAGCTTTACAGTAAATGTCTTATAATTGACCACGTGAAATGTAACCGCCCATTCACCACTGCTACGTATTAGAGTCAAAGGTTAAACGTTCTTGATTAGAAGTGAGTCACCAGATGACAAACTGTCTAATTTGGATGACTCCACAACTCTGCCTCATCGTAACATTTTGTTTATTCGTACAAGCCCGTGGATTTGATAGTATTTGCAAGACTTTCGAAAACCAATTTACTATAACAATAACTTGGGTAAGTCTTTAGAATGGCATAATCAAATTACTAGTAATAGGTAACTAGTAAAACCTCATGTGAAGCAATTTTGAGAATAGCTAGAAAAATTGTCTGTTTCGGGACTGACTACTTTCTGGGTTATGGTACATCTCTCCTTTCAAATATATTATGCTGTTTTTTGAAGTAACAGTAACTCGATTTCGGGAGATCTGGGTGTGGAGGCATTCAAGCAGTCATTGATATGTACTGCCACCTCATCTCTATCACTGTAGCACTCTAATCTCAAAATAAAATCTGCAGTAGCAGTAGAAGTCCAAATCTCATCAGTAACTAAAATCCCTGGATTACTTAAGCAGACAAGTGTCTGAGCTTAGAAACTGCGCCAGAGGCCTCTGAAATTTCATCGTGCTATGTAGAGTTCCTACGAGGTAAAAGATAGAAGTGGGGTGGTGGCTAATGTAAGTCATCGAGGACTTAGCTCTTAATAAGCTTTGAAACCTAAGCATTAATATTCCCCAATACTTAATGAATCTATTTTATGTATGAATCATAAGTGCTCTGTTTGCAAAGTTTCTCTGATTCGGTTCAATACACTACCTGTAAGTTTTTGAATCCCCATAAGCAAAAGATTTTTAATTTCGTAGGCGTTTCTAGTATAATGATTCTGCATTTAGTTCAATGCCTTACCCCTAATGATCAGCTAGGCCTAGTTTTTAGATGAAAATAAACCAACGTTAGTAATTTCCTTTAATATATTTCATTTCAGTGACATTACATGTTTAAGATAGAGGTTGCCAAAAGTCCAGGGTTTCAAAAGTTACGTTTTCATCGCATACTAATCTGGGATAACAAAACAAAGTCCAATATTGTGACGAACAATAAATGTTTACACTTGGAAGATATGTAGCTCTAACACACAAAACGTTGTCAAATCCCTTAATCCGATAATTATTACTGGTCGGTAAGCACAAGCAGTAAAATGTCACAGCCGGGAAATCGGCAAATAACTCTTTTTCTTAGGCTAGAGATGTCCTGATAGAGTTTACTAGGACTTGGTTCTAGAATCTCCCCCCTATCTCATGCTACTTAAACTACCCCTCTCCAAAGTTATAATCTATGGTGCTACTTGTCATAACTAGATTTCTTTATGATGTAAGAGGATTATATCCTACGCCATAGTGACTTACGCCATTCTAAATGCACCTGGGACATTTACTCAAATTTAATTTAAAAAAACCAGATGAAATGATGAAAAACCGAAACTGTGATATAGAAGGTCGGATCGTAGACCCTTTGTCTTCTTTAGAGATATTAAGTAAATGACTAAATAACGTTTGTCGGAAAACCACAGTAAATTCTAACGATCGAACCCACTTTCACGAATGAGAATAAATCAGAAGGCAACGAAGAAGGGAAGAGAAGTTACATTTGATTGTAAATAGAGCGTCGATGGGATAGCAACGTCTAGGCTGGTGAACTAGAGAGAGGTGCTCCCCACGGTGCGTCGTGACGTGATCTCGTGGTGATGCGTGACCAAGCGCCTTCAACTAGTCGTGTCCTCTGAAACAAACATGGTCAGCATCGACGTCGAGAGCCTGTGCAACTATTTATTTTGGGGATCATTTACCGCAACACCTCACTCCCCCCACCCCACCCCTAATCGGTTCATGAGGACCCTACGACGTACCAGCCGAAGGATAAAACCCAATGCGTTAGACATTGGTAGACGTTTCTTCGATAGCTTGTGATGTTGTGCAGCTTTTGGGCGTCAGTGCCTATGCTAGGGTGTCATTACATAAAATATTTGTATATAATATAATCTTTCTCTTCAGCGTTCTTCTGTTCGTTTCCAGATAGCCTGCAAATCAAAAAGAGGAAAATCTCTAAATATGTGCATTTCATATATATATATATATATATATATATATATATATATATATATATATATATAACAAAATTTGGCAGCCAAATGCGACTACGAAAACGTATAAAATATCGACAACATTAATATCAATAAAAAGGGATTTTTCAATATTTTTTAAACATACGAAAATGTGTAAAATGCATACCGTAAAGTGGAAAAAGAACAATTTTATTCAATTTTTGCTTTAAAAAAAGAAAAAACTTTACAATAGGCAGAGAGTGGAAAATTAGGAGAAAATTAATAGACGTAGTATTCGTTTAAGTGTTCTGGAATTCGTACGTTTCTACCAGAACTTTTAGCTTTCGGCGTTATGGAGCTCTTCGAAATCTCCACTTGCTTGTTGTTCATTGCTGGAGGCGTGGTCATTTCGTTAATATCAAGGTTCACGGGTGTTGTGAAGAGTTCGACATCAAAATTTTGCCTTCTAGGCAGGCTGCCTTGAGGCAGTCAGTGATGACGTCATCCCCGTGGCCATCCTTGTCTATCGTACAGCACTCTGTTTCTCGTTTCAAGACCTTGTATGGCCCTTCGTAAGTTGCATCGAGAGGTCGGCGTAGAGTATCACGACATATGGAAACGCGTGTACTATATTTTAAGGCGGGTCGGATAAAAGAATCTGTCGACTGTTGTAGAGTGTGGACTGGCTTAACTGAACGATGAGCATTTGTAAGCCGGTTCAAGTAAGAATTGAGATCCAGGTTTGTCGAGGTAGAAGCGTTTCTCGGAACTCATCTGGTCGTCGAAGAGTCGTTCCATAAACTAATTCAGATATACTTCACCAAACTTCTTATCGTACAGTGCTGCGAATCCCTAGTAAAACTAGTGGTAAAGCGTCGGTCCGCGGCGGGATGTTCCTAGCTGTAAGTGATACTTACACCTGTCGATGAGATCTTTCCACCAAGCCATTAAATTGTGGGTGGTAGGCGGTTGTTCTAAGGCGCGTAGCTCCAACAACTTCGGTCAGAGAGTGGAACAATCCACATTCAAACTGACGTTTATGGTCTGTCGTTATTGTAAGCGGACAACCAAAATTCGCTATCCATCGTTCGACGAAAGCGCGAGCGATCGTTTCACTAGTGCTGCCCTTCAAAAGAATCGCTTCTGGCCTGCGTGTAAAACGGTCTACGCATGTCAGAAGATAAGAAGATCCGTTGGGTTCTGGTAGAGGTCCTACCAGATCAAGGTGGACGTGCTCGAATCGAGCATCGGAAGATGGGCAAGTGCCAAGAGGGCATTTATTGTGCTAAATTACTTTGCTCTTTTGGCAGACCACACAAGAGCGTGTACATTCTTTGATGTGTTTTTATTGATCTTCGGCCAGCAGAATCTCTAGGCAATCGGTTTAGATGTAGCACGAACCCCAGGATGAGAGAGGTTGTACAATGTGTCAAAGATGATTCGTCGGTAACTCTTGGGAACGATTGGACGGTCTGTGCCTGTAGAAGAATCATAAACTAAAGTGTTCTTACCTTTTCCAATCGTCTTTGTTTGCAGTTTCAGCGTTGTTGTGGATAACTAGTGATGGAGATCATTATTCTCATTTTGAAATCGAGCTAGTTCAACAAGGTCGATACCTTGGATATAATTCAAAAAATGTATTCGTGATAAGGCGTCGGCAACTACATTGTTAGCTCCAGATATATGTCGTATATCAGTCGGGAACTGGGAAATGTAGTCTAGATGACGCGACCCTCGTAGAGAGTACTTATCTGAAGATGAATTCATAGAAAATGTCAGTGGTTTATAGTCAGTGAATATTGTAAATTCCCGGCCTTCGACGGAATGTTGGAAATGTCGTACAGCACAGTACATGGCTAACAGTTCACGTCCAAAAGTGCTGTATCTTTATTCGGTACCGTTTAATCGTCTTGAGAAGAATGCTAAAGGTTGCCAAATTTAGCCAGTCGATTGTTGCAGAACTGCGCCAACCGCTGAGTCAGCTGAGTCGACTGCGAGGCTGACAGGAGCTTCAGTATTGTGATGTTCCAGCATAGTCATATTGGCTATTGCTTCTTTAGTCGCAGTAAAGACTTTCTTTGACTTTGCATCGATTGTGATCACCTTTACATTCCCGCAAAGCTGATCCGTTAGTGGTTTCATGATAGATGCACAGTTCGGTATAAATCGTCTGTAGAAACTTACCGATCCATTGAAAGCTCGCAACTGCTTGATGGTGATTGGTTCCGGGTACTCCAGAATAACCGCCACCTTGTGTTTTGAGGTTGTATACAATTAGCATCAACAGTATGCCCCAGGGGGTCTGACGAGGTTGTTCCAATTTGGCATTTCTGTATATTTATGGTAGATTCATATTGTTGTAGTCTTCTAACGACTGTGTCCAAATGTTTCATATGTGTTACCTCGTCTGAACTTGCAATCAAGAAGTTGTCGACGCATGAATGAACATAGTCAAGTCCGTGGAATATATCATCGATGAAACGCTGAAATGTTTGTGCTGCATTACTCAACCCAAGAGGCATTCGGAGAAATTAGTAAAATCCACCTCCCACCCCACACTTATCCATTCTACGGTAATCTTTTGAGCCTTACTCACGCACCGAACTTCGTCGCATGGAATGAAGAGACGAAGACTAATGCATAATTGCACGGGAGTTGAAAATGGGGAAAGAAAGCAAGAGAATATGACAGAAGGATGAGAAATGGGTAATGAAGACAAATGAAAACAGGCTGAAGATAATAAGGGGAGGAATCCAACTGAAACTGCCAGGACAAGACTGGCAGTGTAGCTAGTCTATTATCGGAAGAAACCGACAACCTGGAACTGAATCCGTGATCCTGAAGATGCGAGCACAAAGGAATCAATCGGTTTACAGTATCTCGTCACACAGATATTGGATGCTGAGTATTTTTTTAAGTATGTGTGGCTAAAATATTCAAGTCAGCTAGTGTGAATTTCAACGGTAGCTGAATCCTGTTGATTTCGGCCTAAAACTTGATAACTTGGTAACGCGAGCTCATGGAAACACCCAAGATGAAGTATGAGCAGTCTCCTCCGTCATACAGATATTGGATATTGGAGTAGTTGCGGCTAGGACAAGTTTGACCTTGTTTGGAGGAGGCAGATTGATGATAAGATAAAGTGCCAACTAATCTGAACGTTTAGGTGAAATGGAAGTAATCGGACAGTAAGGTTTTGATTAGCGGTGGCTGGAAAGAAAGTGAAGGAGGAAATGCAGACAGCTGTATCTAATACAGTGAATTGGGGATAAAAACGTGGTAGTGCCAACTATCACAACGGTTTCATTCACAGCAACCACTATAGAAGGCTTCTGAGGATCAGGCAAGACTGGGAATTTCGAGAAGAAATAATTCCAACGTGCAAGTACACGTGGAGATCTAGTGTGGATTAAACTATCAAAGTTGATACTTCCTAATATACATGTTAGTATGTATATATATGTATACATATTAGTCATTATTCACTTACTATAAATTATTGGTAGACAGAAAACAGTTCGTCATTTATTTATTTTGAATCGTGATTATGGTTTAGAAAGTTTAGATATAGGTCATGAGTCATTATGGATACATTATATTGTGCTTAGTTGAGAAGTATGCTAAGGCGTTGAGAATTGTGAACACAAACGTGAGATTAAGCTTTATTCTCCTGAGCCAAAGTGTCTGAAGACATAATCGTTCACATGCAGTATGGTGAAACAACGTGTTTATCCCATCGGTAAATCCTTTCGGTAAATTTTCTTTGTGTCCTTGACCGTGAGTTTGTCAGTTCTCGAATTACCATCAACTGTGTGGGGACAGTATTGTAATAGTGGTCTTACACGGCTCCTGTATAAGAGTGCCTTTACTTCTTGAGTACCAAGATTTTGGGAAACATCCTGTGAGCTTTTTAGCTTTAGAAGTTTGAGAGTTTGTGTTCCAACACATTGAAGGTTGAAGAGTATATTATGTGTAAATCTTGCACTGTGTTGAGAATAGGGATTTTCCGATTGTATAAGAAGATATTGATAGCACTTTGGTAGCGTTTATGGCACAGTAACTCATATTTATCTTCGGTGAGCTGCATTTTGCAGATATAGCAGCAGTTCTGCAACTGAACGATATCAACTGACTAGTTTGTGGTCACTATTTGCAAAGACATGACTAAGATGAGTAGTGGTAGGTAGTATGAAGTGTTGTGTGTGAAGACATGATCGAGGATATTTTTGTTGCTGGTGGGAGACAGTAGGTTTTGCGTTCATCCATAGAGTTCAGTTGTTTGGTTGGACTTATTGTACCTGAGAGGAGCGCTCATAAAACTCCACTTAACATCTGGAATGTTAAAGTCACCACCAATTATTTTGTAGGTGATGGGCAAAGAGGATACTTGTTCAAGAACTTTTATTATGTCGTTAAGAAGCTGGACATTTGGAATTGGGTGATCTGTAGATACAATACTGAGTAGTATATTCGAATCAACTGTGCCAATAGTAAGCAATAATGGGTTAGGAAGTTTAGGATTTACGTGATTATATGGCACAGTCTCAAGAGTTTCTTCTACTTACATGATGCACCTGTCACCTCGACCATTTGACCTTGAGCTTTTGATGAGTTGGTATCCCTCAAGAGAGATAGATATGTTGATGATATTGGAAGGGCACCATGCTTCTGTGATAATAGCTGCCGAATGTTTGCAAATCGAGATTAAGGAATATAGAAACTGAAGCTTGTTAATGATAGACCTGGCATTAATGAGGAATAATTTAGAGGCTGAGTTGTGTTTCATGTGCTTTAGTACACCGCGGATTAATTTTCTGTATAGACGTAGTATATCAGAGTGTTTTGTGGGGGGGGTGGAAGGTGGGTGTACTGACTCTGCTTACATTGCCCTGCTTGTCAGTGTCTCATGAAGTATTATGAGCACTACTCAACAGTGGCGATTGGTATAGGGGGTGAGTGGTATAGATTTAGATGAAGTGCAAACAGGAGTTAAATGAAGTGAGTAAGCGAGAGACGATCATGGAGTGTTTTCAGGAAGACACGTCATGAAACAGTTGGAGTAGAAGGGTGTATTTGATATGGAAGGAAAAATATGAGTTAACTCAGGATTTGTTTATATTCGATAGGTGCCCTTAGATATAGTGGATTATCACTGTCAAAAGTTAGAAACCGCAAAGTGTTACTGTTGAGAGGAGGTGGGGTAAAGCTAAAAAGGGTATGCCTTGCTGGAAGTATTGTGGAATGTGTTGTTGACTCGGGGATTTGTGTAATGTTTGAGATTATCAGGTGGGTTCCCAAGATGACTGGTAGTAGTGTTGTTGTCAACAGGCCAGGGGTGGGACATGCATGTGTGTATCATTGAGTTAGTGCTTATGGATTTCTGCGTTATGGCAGAGGTATGGGAGAGTTATGCAGGAAGTTAGGCTGGTAGTGGTTTGTGTTTGGAGCAGAGAGTAGCGTTCTAACTGAGTTCTTCTGCATACTTTATAAAAATGAAGGGTCGATGATGATTTTTGATACTGGTATTTTGACAGGGCACTTGTAGGTATTCAATTTACTCCGATGTTGCAATCATACACTTTGCCCAGACATATCACGAATACCATTTTTCTTCTGGTTAATATAGTATGTGTAAATGATCTAGCATGTTATTGGATAGTAGGAAGTATTGATCATAATCACGTGTACAGGAGCACTGGAACTTCTTTATTCATTGATAACCGTCATCTAGGATCCCGGTGAAAAGGCGTACTTGAAACGAACAATGAAGTCGGGTTCGTTAAGATGATATCTGACGTTCGACAATACAGCGTATTCCTAATTATCAAAAGCATTGCAATATTGGCAATAGCGATGTGTTATTCCAGAGTGTATTATTTGTGTTAGTGTTAGGTATTTGGAGAAACTCAGTATAAAGTTGCAGGCTTAGCTCTTGTCCTATTTGATACTGGTCAACATCATCTAACCTATAGAAGTGAACACTTGCTACAATCATCCAACTTGTTGGTAAACCTCCACTATCATCTGAATGTGTTTGTTCCAGCTATGTAAATGTTAGAAAGTAAAGTGTGGAGTATCGTTTCACGAGTATAGTAAATTTTTGTTGGACAAATTCTCGTGTCCGTCTTGTGTGACACCAAGTGTCAGGGTCGTCCAAAGTGAAGTAGAGTGGGGATGGAATGTGTGACTTGTTGCCTACATGTTAAACTGCTTAACCAGTGGCCCACCAATCTACAGTAGTCTCCACTATTGTAGCTAGGCGTGCATGATAATAATGCAGATGAGTTGTAAAGTTAACCAATCCCACAATTTGATGAAATAATAAGAAGCATAAAGGCTGTGTATCCTAATGCCCCTATTGGGTATTTATGTGATAAAAATTTGTATGTAGATAAGTGAGAAACGAGATGTGATTGTCTGTGAAACACCCTCTTGTTTAAGAGACAAATGGTTGGTGTCGTGTGACATAGTTTGAGTGAATTTATCGATTTCTTGACTTGAGCATAGACAGACAAATGGCGTATCACAAATGCGTGTATAGAGAGTTGTGACTAATGTGACTCTCTGTTACTTTTGTGCATCACAGATTTGACTACATTTCTTGTATCGACCTACTTGGTTGTATGAACGACTGAAATATGTACTTAAGTTTACTGACTGTATTTTTGTATGAATTTGTACACTCCTCGTTCTGGCTTGCGACTAGTAAGCATCGGGGAAGACATACACACACACACACCGAATAGACTGTCTACATCATTGTCATCACTCACTGTTTCCGTTCCGGTAATGTCGTCACTGCAGTAGTTGGTCAGTTGTTGACGTCATAACAGAACTTGCCAAATATAAATAACCTTTATGTCATTGATAAACGTGTAGTGATTGGCAGTTGGATGCTCAGTCCAGGAACCATGAAATGTGCTGTAGACAATGTCCTCCATGTGGCTTATTATGATTAGACATATGTTATTTCTTCAGACAATATTCGTCGATTCATCGCACTTATTAATTACACTGACATCGATTTGTTCGACGCCTACGCCGTTCGTGCATCTCACTATGCTTATTTTGAAATCTCCCTGCAAGCGTCAACGACTTGTGTAGCAGATCGACCTACGTACTCTTACATGAAATCTACTCAATCCAACCAATGGCTCGTTAACACGACCCGACAACACCCTAACTCAACCCATATGACCTACCATGCCCTCCCTCATCGCCAACCACGCTCACCGACGTCTCCATTACAGTCACATCTACCATATCCCATACACTAACAGTCCACCCACCCACCCCACCTATTCATCCCTCTATCTACCTGTGAAACAATCAAGAAGACAAATATCAATAACTCATAGATATTATATTCTTCTTTACCATTTTGTACACAGATTAATTGATTAATTAATTGATTGATTGATTAGTTAATCAATTGAATCACTTTAGTCACAGTCTTCTTCATAATCAAATACAATAAATCAACTGCTTGCAATTATCCAAAGATGATTCATTCACTGGTTCATTCTTTCATTCATTGAATCCAGTTTCGCTGACATTTCCGTCCTTATTGAATATTTTATGTAATAGCCTCTACATCAATCACATTCTAAAACAGAATATAATTAAGAAGTGAATAAAAATAATAAATACATAATCGGATAAATAACAATACTAAGAGTAATAGGATGCCTGCTTCCTTAAGTAACTCATTATCATCCTTTATGTCGAATTCACTCATTGTATTATTGTAACGATTTTTAATAATGGCATCCATATGATGGTTCACATAATCAACATCATAAAGACAACTAAGATCCCTAATATGATTGTGGCTACTACTAACACTACTGCCGATTCTATGACTACCATAAACACTGTTACCATTATTATTATTATTACTATTATTATAATTACCAATGTTATTATTATCATTATTATTACTAATATTGCTACTAGCGTTATCATTATTATCGCTATTAACATCAATAATATTATCACATTCATTACTGTCCTCAATCAAATTATTGGCACTATCATCATCATGATCATCACAAACAACAACATAGCTATCTCTTCCTTCTGATGCGATCTTCACTTCCTCATATAATTTATCTGCTCCTTCAGCTGCTTCTTCCCTTTCTTCATCACCATCTCTTCTACCATCTTCAGCATAATCTACTTCATTCAGTATTATTAATATCAACAACATTCTTACCATTAGTTACATTTTCATCAGCTACATGGGTTATGCATTCAGCTTCAATATTTTCTTGTATTCCATACTCAACCTTCTTTCGGAACAATTTCACCTTCTTCTTCATCATCCTCCTGATTTTAGTCAAAATTAGGAGGCACATTATTCTACGTCCAATCTCCAGGTGGCCTAGTTAACAACTGAATATCACTGCTATAAACTAATCATATATACACACCTCTAGAAAATTCAATTACTAAAAAATCAATACGATTCACGTGCTTGCCAGTCAGACAAGCCTAACTAGATAATAGTAATAAACTGATTAAGGCAAAAACAAATCAATAAATCAACTAGTTAATTGGCTAGTCAGTCAGATAAGCAATTAAAAAATGCCCCACTGAATAAATGAATAAATACGAGTAAAAGTAATCAGGCAGGCAGGAAGACAGACAGACAGCAGACAAGTAGGCAGATATTGAAAAGCACCACTAAGCCAAAACAATTAGCATTACTAGGTTGTTGGCATGCCTAAAACGTCATAGTTTCCTACTCGATTTAGTTTTTACAAGTGAACTCACCCCCACCCCCCATGTACTGTGCATACACAGAGACAATTCTAAGCTAGCGACCACAATATTGTCGCGTGCGGCTTCAGATTAAAAACTATGTATGAAGGTCCCATTACAATACTTAGTAAACCCTTCCACAAGATAGACTGCAAGAGCCTACAGTCTTACTCCAGATATCTTGACTGGGATAAATACTTCACGGAAGATAATGCTGATTAGCTAACTAGCATACTCTACTACAATACTTATAATACTCTTGACAAAATTGCACCTTTAAGATACATAAAACCTAGAATCCCCAAAAACATGCTTATTACCACTACTGTAAGAAGAAGCCTTCGTAGACATGCTACTAAATTTTGTAAGTTTAAAAATCTTCCCTCTCTTACTACAACGAAATGTCCGAATTACAACTGAAGTAAAACGTATACAAATAAAGGTTGAACTAGGAAAATGACCTACTGGAAAAAATAACCCTACAAGACTACTTACTGGTACAAAATCAACAGCTCTGAAATTAAAGATCGAAAACTTTATCTATGACAATGAAGTATATGATGACCCTTAAACAATCGAGGCTAAATTTACCTTGTTCAAGACATGTAGAAGACCTACATTCGAGTATTGTTCAAGCATGAATAACATAGATAGGATTCCAGTTGAAAGTGTCCAAGGGCGCTCTACACGTCTAAACATTACCATAGAATGGATAAGGGTAGGGAGAACTTGAGTTCAAGGTTGGGAACTAATATCAAGTTTTCAGCGCCTGTTCCAGGAGGCTGTTAGTCTTACTGCCCCTCAAGTGACCTGTCTAATATAGTAGAACCTTAAGGAGTGAGTGTTCTATCCAGCACAACCCGACTGCTTTACCACCATAACCAAGCCCTGCCACCACGTCAATGTAACTTCAATCGTCAGGCGCTTGTTAGTAAATCGACCATGAGCAAAGTGTTATCCGCTTCTCTTATATTAATGTTGCCGTCTTTCATCACTCCACACCAGCAATCGCTTTTTCCTTTTAATGTCAGGTGAAAATGGAAGTCGCCAGATAAGTTACCTGGTGTCATATGCTTTTTAACTTACTTATTTTGTGGAACAGTTTGTGTGAAAAA